>CM029021.1:20382408-20607968 GCA_016801055.1 Panax notoginseng
TTTTCTCTTTTTGGACAGCAATTGGAAGAACCCAACATCGAGTTTTGAATTACCCTGTATAGAGTGGTCAATCTCAATTCGATATGGATCGAAGATTGATGATTCTGATCATGAATCAGGAGTACGATGAAGCAGTTGAGGGTGAAATATGCCCTATTGAAAAGTCAATTCCAACAATAGTGATGACACCAAATGCTACCCCAGACAAATCAAAGCCAGGTAGTTCAAAGGAGAGCGGTTGTCATGACTTCCCAACAAGTGAGGAACCCAAATAAATTTATTCACGAGTAAGCTTATCATAAACTCTTGCGAAGTCTTTCCGTGTTAGATACGGTTTTACTTACTCTTTTATTTCCCTAGTTGTGTTCAATGTTTGAAGATAACTCCAGAGAAGTTAGACTTTGATATATCTGTTTAAACTCAGTTGGGAGGAAACCTTCGTTACCTCCACTATTTATAAATCTTGTTCAAATCAACACTTTCACGTTACCAGTCGATCTTATCTCTTTGACAATACTTGCCTTTGATGTGTTTTTTTGGGAACGATTGGTTAACTACTCATCATGCTTTTTGTAAGATTGGTAGCTTTCATACTCCTAACCAACCTGTTATGCGAATTCAAATTAATCAAACCACTAAAGTCAATCATTGTCATATCAAGTCATAAGTGAAGAATTATGATCGTACGGCCTTTCCCCCTCCTGAGAAAGCAGGTTTATTTCTATATGCTACGGCTTGCGTAAGCTTAGACAGTTTTCCCTGTTCTGCTCGCATTCCCCGTATGTGTATAGAAAAACAGGAGTACCCCTACAGTCCCATTCGTTTCATATCCGACCCATCCAATCGTCTTCAGGGGTGGCAACATTGGACCGACGAGGTTCTCGCAAATTCTGATTATATGGATATACTAGAAAGGGCCAGCATTCTGCGTTGCATTCAGCTATGCAGGGATCTTCGTATCCAACAAGACCATGATGCTCTTACCGTCTTGATTTCATGCTGGTGTTCTTCCACATGTACATTTGTCACTGCTTGGGGGGAGTTCACCCCAACTCTAGAGGACGTTTATGCCATTTACCAGTAATCCTTTTTTTTTTATTTCGTTTATTATTATTATTATTATTATTATTATTATTATTATTATGAACTCATTTTGGATTATATCTTGTAGCCTTCCTGTTGTTGCCTCGACTTCCTGTAGCATATCTATCTTGTCTCCTAGAGATGTTGAGTGTATTACTTATTTGACGGAGGCTTTCAAACGGGCTCCTAATTATATCTCGCGATTTCAGGGTGACACGCTTCTTCCAGACTTTGAGACCTCTAACCGGCAAAAGAATTTCTGGTTATCTTGGGTGCGTTATTTCTTCAGAGATTACCGGCCTGGCCACAGAAATTGTTCTGACTATAATAAGTATGTCCTCGCTCTCCATGAGGAACCTTGCCCTTTTCCCTTGGCTGCTTATTTGGTTATGTGGTTGTCCCGCTTCATTTTTCCCGGGTCTCTTGTAGATGGTCCTTCAACCCGCATGTTTGGTTTGGCTTCTTTGTTATCTCGAGGTCTAAATGTTCCTCTTGCTCCTCTTTTCTTAGGAACATTATATCGTCGTTTGGACGAAACCATTCTCGCTATGAATGAATCTGTTGGGAGGTACTCATTTTCATATTTTAATTAGTTGTCTTTCACACTGCATTTTTTTTCTCTTATCAATCTTTTTATTCATTTACTCAGGTATGACGTATATTGCTTCGTTCCCTGCTCCTTTCTTCAGATCTTTCTCTTCGAGCACTTTTTGAGATATTCTACTCCTGCGCATCTTCCTAAGAAGAAAAAGAAGTGTTTAGATCCTTTTTTATCGCCCAGCATTGTCCCCCGCACAGCTCGCTGGATTGATCACCGATCTAGTTCAGATTTACGGCATTTTATCGATGATTCTTCATGCTTCACTGCTCGTCCTTACATCATTGTTTCAGAAAGCGGCGGTCGTCTGCCCCACTTCTATAGGTATAACTTTCGCTCCTACTCAAACATCAACGAATTGAGTGGTTCTTCGCTGTCCTGGTTCGTTTTCCTTCGGGCTGCGGAGCTTCCCTATTTTGTCGAAGATAATGGTTTTGGCACTGTGCTTTATTCTCCTCACAGGGTCATGAGGCAGTTTGGATTTGACCAGGAGCGTCCCTTTGGCCACACTTGTCGGGAGACTTATGAGACTGCCCTTCTCAACTTCGTCTCTACCTCTCCCTCTTTTACATGGGCATTTCCAAGGCCTTCAAATGCTTCTCATAAATCCCTTCCATTTGTCATACCAAATGATTCTCGGATTGGGCGATATACTACTAGCGAGCGTAAATTTTGGCAAGTCAATCTTAAAAAGTGGGAGGATAATACTTTGATTTGTTCTCTACCAGTTTCTATTCCCGAACGTCTCCAATGGGCCAAGTTGCTATGTTCTCCTAAGACCAATGTCCGTTCAGAACGTTGGTCAACCAGTAGTCGGCTTATTGAGCGTGAGGCTTTGATGTCTAAGTCTTCTCATCCTCAGTCAGTAGACATTTATCCTCGAAGTGACCCAAATATTCTTCCCACACATGCCTCTACTACCTCCAGGAGTCTTCCACCACGGGCTTCATCTCAGGTATCTCTATCACAGATACCTCTTCCAGCTCCTCCCCAGGTATCCTCTGGTGCCGAGGAAATGAGAATCACTCGTTCTAAAGCGAAAGGATCTACCACTACTGATTTTGAGGTGGATCCTCCTATTACTTCTATCGTGGTCTCAATTAGTCGGCCCGTTATTAGGCTCCGCTTAAAGCCATCGTCGAAACGCCCTTTTGACGATGTTGGTTCTAGTATGCCGGCAGCCGAGGATCCGATCAAGAAGAAACGTGAAAATTTGGTAAATTGTTTTGCGACATTTCCATTTTTTTTCTTATCCTTCATATAGTTGCTTTCGTGTTTCCTTATGTATTTATTTTCTTGATTTTTAGATTGCAGAGGTCGATGAAATGGATGATGATGTTCCTCTTGGGTTTATTTCTGGTACTGCAAATGAGGTAGCTGTAGCGGCTTCTGCCAGTCGTGAGCCTCCCCAACCTATCCTTATTGGTGCCGAGTCGTCTTCTTCGCATAATGATTGTGTTAGCCTTGATGCTAAAGACACTTTATCAGATGTAAGCCCAAGTCCTGCTGTGGATGATACATCGATTTCCTCAATCCTTCTTATGACTTCTCCACCTGATGGGCCTGAAGTTGCTGATGAGGCTCCTACCTTCTCGAGGGGAATCCTTCTGAGACTAATGCTGATATCCATCCTCCCCAGAAGGAGTCTGTCGAGTTGTTGATTGCTCGAGAGAGCATTATTGATAGTAATTTGGGTGGGTTAAATGACATTCCCGTTCCTGTGGCATCTCCCGACAGTTTTTCCATTTGATATATTGTGAGTATCTTTCTTTAGTCAACATATAATTCTTCTTGAATTTCCTCTCTTTTTCTATAATATATTATGCTTTGACATTTTGTTTTCAGAGTGAAAAGATAAAAGATTTGCCTTTGCCTGTTGAGGCCCTTGCTTTGTTTGATGATCTTCATCCGGATGTTGCCCACTCGCCATATAGTGACCTTGATTATCCTCCAGGTGACCAAGGCCTCGAGGAATCATCAACCGTACAATATCTTCCTGCTCTTCCCTCCCTGGTCTCGACAGATTCTATGGTGGCTTCTAAAGTTGCTCCTGCCAGAGCTTCCTTCAATCCAAGCGGGGATCTTGTTTCATGGAGGGGTTTCCAGATATCAGCTTCTAGTCGGGAAAGTCTGGAGCGTCTCCTAGCTCGGTTCCCGTGGATGCTTAACCGACTGATTGTTAAGACGGCTTCCTCCCAGACCTTCTTCCTAGATCAACTTGCAGGCCTTGTTCTTGGGTTGCACACTCTTTCCTTATATTCATTGCGAGTCGAGGACCTGAAGCAGTTTAGTGATGATGTAGACGACCTTGCATCCGTGGGTGTTGACATGTCTCCTTTTCATACTAGACTGGATCTTCTCAAGTCGAGTTTTAATCTCGTTGCGCTACGTTCGGAGGTTGCTGTACGTAAGTGTGAAGATGAATCCTTTTCAGTGCAGCTTTCTGATCTTGACGAAGCCGCGAACAAATTGAAGATTCAGTATCAGGATTTAGAGAACCAGCTTCGGGATGTAGAGTGCCAGCGGCGGGACTTAGAGTCAACTATCCAACAGGTTAGGGAGTTAAAAGCTGCAAATCTGAAGATTCGAGACGCTGCCATTGCTGATTTGGAGGCTTTACCTATGCCTCCATTTCAGTTTGATATGTCTTGGCCTTTAGATCATGACTTGTTGTAGTAGTTGTTTTTTTCGATTTCCTGTTTCAGAAACTCATTTACACATTTTTTATTTATCAGAACGTGGTTTCTTTAACCTTGTTGATTGCCTTTAATTTGAATGATTCCTTAAAACTCAATATTTATCATTGAATCTAAAGTTATTCAAATTAATATTCCAAGACAACAATAGGTATTATAAGAAAAAATGAATTTTGTCAAAAACATGTATATATATTTTTCACAAACCAACACTTGAAGTTATACTTTTTTTTAAAGAAAGTAAAAAAAAACATTCAAGTATAAGTGGAAGTTTGTCAATTTATTGATAATAAAAAAATTGCTTTTAACGAAAAGCATAACGATTCATATAGCAAATCTTGCTTTTATCGAAGAAAGCATAACGTTTGCCACTTTTAGAGATAAAGTGTAACTTTCTTGCTTTTGTTGAATAAAGCATAACGTTCTCCACTTTTAAAAAAAAGTGTAACTTTTGGGTTTGAGGGCTTATACTCAGGTGCCTCAGTCACTTTTGAAGTTGAAAGTGTAACTTTCGAGGGCTGTTAGTCAGGTACCTCGATTACTTTTGAAGTTAAAAGTATAACTTTTTGTGATGCTCTTCTCATGTATAATATTTCTTTACCCATTTCAAATTTAATGGGCCTGAGACAGCATCTGATCCCACACGAGATATCTTGCAATACCCGCTTTTGGAGATCTCTCGTACCCTATACGGGCCTTCCCATTTTGGGTAAAATTTGGTGGTTGGGGTCCCTCTCATAACTTGAGTTGCCGTTTTGAGCACCAGGTCTCCCACCAGAATTTGTCGTGGTACCACCGCGGTATTGTATTGTCATCGCAGTCTTTCGTGGTACCGTTCAAGCTTTTCTTTAGCCTTGTCTCGGAAGTCGGCTAAGGCCTCCATGCGGCTGGTCAGCTCTCTTCCTCGACTAAGCTTCCAAGTCTCATTCGAGCCGAAGGTATTTCTATTTCGGCGGGCAAGATAGCTTCTTCACCATAAACCAAGGCGTATGGGGTTTCGCCTGTAGGCTTTCTTTTTGAAGTTCGATATGCCCATAACGCTATTGGTAGTTGTTCTGCCCATTTCTTCAGATGATCGTCTAGGGTTTTTGATAAGATTTTTATCAAAGTTTTGTTTGTACCCTCTGCTTGTTCGTTGCCTTTCGGGTAGTAGGGTGATGATTTGTAATGTTTCACCCTGTATCTTTCCATCAGATTTTTGATGTCCTTATTGATGAAAGGAGTTCCATTATCCGACAAAATGATCTTCGGAATCCCGAAACGGCAAATGATGTACTCCTTGATAAAATTTGCCACTGCTGGTCCCGTGGCCTTCTTCAAGGGTACTGCTTCCACCCACTTTGTGTACATCTCGGTGGCAGTTAAAATCCATATGTTGCCCTTAGAATTAGGGTGAACAGGACCTATAAGATCCATTCCCCATGTATGAAAGGGCCATGGTGTTGCTAAGGTTCGTAAATCCACGGCGGGAGCATGGATCAAGTTTCCATATATTTGACAAATGTGGCACTTTTTGACAAATTCTAGACAATCTCCTTCCATCTTTGGCCAATAGTAACCATGATCGATAAGTTGTTTGTATAAGTTGGCTCCCCCTTGATGTTCATCTTTGTGCATTTGGTAAACCAAATCTTTGGCTTCGCCTAGTTCCAGACACCGTAGGGGCTTGCCATTGAAACCCCTTTTGAATAATTCTCCATTTTGTAAGAAGAATCGTTGTGACTTCCTCTTTATTATAATTGTGTCCTTCTTTTCGGTCGGAAGAGTCCCGCTTTGTAAGAACTCCACATAAGGGATTCGCCAATCCGCTATGTCATCAATGAAAGCGCATTCATCCTCCCCAAGGTATTCTTGGCATGAAACACAGTGGCGTTGTAGGGCATCTGCTTCCTTCTTCATTTCAGGCCAATAATACCCTTGGCGTTGTAGCCTACGATACAGGCCTATGTCTGCAAATCCGCAGTTCTCTCATGCACCTGATGCAAGACTCTATTAGCTTCTTGCCTCCCCAAGCATCGTGTCAATACACCATCTGCTTCTTTGTGATACAAGACACCTTTGATGATGTTGTACTTCTGTAGCTCCACGATTGGTATTGTTCCTTCCTTTGTTTGTAATTGATGGGAGATGTTATATCTCTAATCGTCTATCATGTCTTTGGGGAACAAGTCTAGCACCGTGGTTGGGAGGGTTCTCTTCATTACCTTCACAACCAAATCTTTTCCTTGGACATAGACTCGAGATGCTACTGTTGCTAGTGCATCAGGTTGTTTATTTTGTCCTCTTGGCACATATTCAATCACCACCTTCTTGAAAGCTTCTATCACCTTTTGTGCTACAGTTCGATACGACACCAAGATAGGTTCCTTCACTCCGAAATGATCTCTTATTTGCTGCACTGAGGTTTGAATCTCCTTTTACTTTAAGATATTTGGCTCCCAATTCTTGAGCCGCCAACAATCCTAGTATGAGTGCCTCATATTCGGCTTCATTATTTGTGCGAGGGAAATTCAATTTGTATGACAAGGCCACTTCATTACCTTCTTTGGTGGTCAACACCACCCCTGCTCCACCTTTACCTTCTGCAGATGATCCATCAAAAGCCAAACTCCACCATTCTGGGTCCTCCTGCATCAAGTCGATTGATTCTACTTCTCCACCCGGAAGATCCTCAGAAGGAGGTTCATATTCTCCATTTGGAAATTGAGCTAGCAGGTCTGCCAAGGCTTGACATCGGATTGCCTTCGATGTTACACACTTGATGTCGTATTCTGAAAGAATCATCATCCATCTGGCAGGTCTTCCTACTAATGCTGGCCTAGTAAATTGATATCTGATCAGATCAGTTTTTATTGCAATCGTTACTTCATGCGCTAGAAAATAATTCAGCATTTTCTGTGCAATGAACACCAATGCTAGGCAATGCCTCTCTACCGGTGAGTACCTGGTTTCCGATCTTCTGATTATCCGACTAATGTAATATACAGGTTTCTCTTCTCCATCCACCTCTTGTGTAATCAATCCACCTATAGACTTCTTGGTAGATGTGATGTACAACTGCAACGACATTCCTCTTTGTGGCACTACCATTGTTTGTCCTGAAGCCAAGATTCTTTTCACCTTCTCAAAGGCCTGTTGTTGGTCTTGCCCCCAGTCCCATTGTGCCTTTCCTTTTAGCAATTTGCCGAAAGGTTCTGTGACTTTGGCTAATGCTGGCATGAATCTTCTCATGTACGAGACTTTCCCTAGAAAGCTATTCAACTGCTTTTGCGTCTTTAGTGGGGGCATCTCTGTAACTGCTTTCGCCTTGTTTGGATCCACCTCTAAACCTCTATTGTGCACCAAGAAGCCCAAGAATTTTCCAGCCGTCATTCCAAAGGCGCACTTCTTCGAATTCATCCTCAACTTGTACCTTCGGCATCGCTCAAACACTTTCCTCAGGTCCTCCACATGAGTTATCGCCTTCTTTGATTTTACTACTATGTCGTCCACATAGTCCTCCACTATATCATGAATCATGTCATGAAATATAGCATACATTGCCCTTTAATAAGTTGCCCCTGCATTCTTCAATCCGAATGGCATTACTACATAGTAGAAATTCCCAAACGTGGTACGAAAGGCCGTCAACTCTGCATCTTCTATGGACATCTTTATCTGATTGTAACCCACAAACCCGTCCATGAATGACATCATCTCATGATTAGCCGTTGCATCTACCAAAGTGTCTATGTTGGGTAATGGGTACATGTCCTTCGGGCATGCCTTGTTCAAGTCTCTGAAATCCACACATATTCGTAGCTGTCCATTTGATTTCTTTACCGGTACGATGTTGGAAAGCCATGTTGGATGTTGGATCGGCTTGATGAACCCTACTTCCAGTAACTTTTTGACTTCTTCCTTTATTTGGGTTTCGACTTCGGGTGCATAGTTGCGAGGTGCTTGCTTCACTGGCTTCATTCCCGGGCTTATATTTAGATTGTGCTCTACAAGATCTTTGTCAATTCTGGGCATCTCGTCGTAATTCCAAGAAAAAACATCCTTATAATCTCGCAATAATTGTACATGCTCCTCTTTCTGGTTAGCACCCAACTCCTTGTTGACATAAGTTGGTCTTGGCATTCCTCCTTCTATTGCCAAATCAACTTCCTCCAATTCATTTTGTTGAGGTTTAGGCCTATCCTCGAAGCATTCTGGAGCTAGTTCTACCTTCTGTTGTACAACTTCTCCTTCTTCATTATTGCTGGAGTGGAGGACAGCTCCTGAGCCGTTGGGTTTGCACGCTTCCTTGGGCTCTTCCCCCTTGCACCGTCACAATCGAAACACCACCTTTCCGTCGGGTTTAACAACCCTCTCCCATTTTGCCTTTTGGCCATCCTCAGACTGTGCTATCCGTTTGACATTTATTATATTTCTGACATCTTCAAGATCTGCTGGCCTTTTCTTTTCTTCTCTTCCTTCCTTCTCCAAGTCTACTACTACTGGCTTCATATTTTTGGAACATTCTCCATGTTCTGAGCTCTTCTTCTTTACCTTTTCTGCAGGCACAAACTTATCTTCCTGCACTTCCTCCCAGCTTGCTAGTCTTAGGGAATCAGGCCTCGCGATCTGGTTCTCTCCCTCTTCAGCGACATCATCGAAGAAAGTTGCTTCGGTGATGTGTGCTTCCTCTAGTCCAAAGGAATTCCGAGTTGCTGGTACCTTCACTTCTCTCCCTTTCCAAATAGCTTTCAGGCATTGATGAAAGATTGAAGGTACCACTCCATAATCATTTTGCCAAGCCCTTCCCAGCAAGACATGGTATGCTACATCCACCTCTGCAACATGGAACATTACAGGCCCTCGAATCTTCCCAACTTGCATGTCTACCTTGATGTGTCCCAGGGTTCTTGTGCTCTGGTTGGCAAATCCTGTAATGTTTGTTTGTTCCATTACAATCTTCTTCTCTGGAAGGCCTAACCGTTTGAACATGGTGTAGGGCATAATATTTACAGACGCTCCATTGTCAATGAACGCCCTCCGCACTTCGATGCCATTGATTACTGCTGTCACATACATCGGTCTGTTGTGCGGGTATCTTATCTCTCTATCAGCTCTAGTGAAAGATATCTTATTTGCTTCTTCCTTCATCGTCTTCACAAATCCTTTGCTTATGGCCATGCAAGTCTCCTGTGTCTCGGCAGCCTTAATAATTTCCCTGGTTGCCTCAATCCTTGCTTCCTTGGCCAATCCTATCTGATCGAAAAAATATCTAAACTTGGCCCCATTCATTAACGCCGTCACTTGCAGTCCTGGATAACACTCCTCCTTTTCTTCCATCATCATCTCCACTTCTGGGGTTGTGTTGTGGATAACAGTGTTGCATGTTTCTTTCCCCTTGTGATTTGGCAATGGCTTGTCATGAACACTGCTTTCCTTTCCAAGTTCAATCTCCCCATTTGTCAGCTTCTCATGGTATATCCTCCTTAGGCTGTAACAGTCCATAGTGGAATGTCCCGCGTATTGGTGGTATACACAGAAGTCCGGTCTTCTCTTCATCTCTTCCGTCACTGCAAATCTAGGCCTTGGGGGTTTCACCACCCCATGTTCAATCCATTGCTCGTATAGACCCCTGAATGCTTTCTCACTACATGTGATAGCCTTCGGAACTGACTTTCTTGCATATTTGTCTTCAGGCCTTCCTTTGCTTCGATCAAAGTTTTTCTCATGCTTCTCCCTCTTGCCCCCTTGTGGTTTTGACTGAGAGTCAGCCAAAGCCACAGTTGCTGTCCTCTTGCCCCCTCCATGTAACTGTCGCATGGCTAGTGGGCAGTGTCACGATTCCTCCCAAGTCTTGTGCAAAAGATGAGAGAGTCGCGAAGGAATCACAAGCCTTGGTAATGAGGTGTGGGCAAGGAAATCGTACCTTGCTAGGGTTAGGGTTTTGTGTTGGCTGAGGAGGAGAGAAATCCACGAAAAGTACGGAATTGATTGATTGATTGAAGAGGGGAGAAGAACAGGTGCGCGATTACTCCAACGACACGTGGCAGAACTCTTAGAATCCAAGAACCTTGTTCAGGTATGCAAGGATTCAGAGAGCCTTCTTGAGTTTTCGGGTTGAGAGAGAATCT
Organism: Panax notoginseng; assembly: GCA_016801055.1. Classification (NCBI taxonomy): domain Eukaryota; kingdom Viridiplantae; phylum Streptophyta; class Magnoliopsida; order Apiales; family Araliaceae; genus Panax; species Panax notoginseng. The sequence goes on from CM029021.1 coordinate 20,392,896, forward strand.
CCAAGTCTCCTAGTCTTTCAAAAGGTCCAAGTCCTCAGTCTGAAGAGAAGTCCCCTTCCCAATGGAGTGGAAGGAGTATTTATAGGGTTTTCTGAAGAGTGGTCATGTGCTAGGCACATGACTTCGGAGAAATTCCAGATTTACCCTTAGTCATTAGAGTAATGCCCAGATCGTCCTGTCCTTCTAGCCACCAATCCAATCCCTCAATCAATTCCCAAAATGAGTCGCCTCCACGTGTCTTCTGCCTCAGGACACGTGGAAGATTCTCTCAGATCTTGCTTCTTTATTTCCAGCTCTTCCGTCTTCTCATTTGATCATAATGCGAACCCTAATTTGTGCATTCAATTTAATTAGGTCAAGAGAACCCTAATTTGCACTTGGGCCCACACTGTATAATCAAAAGTACATACAAAATCAACCAATACGGTAAGAAAATCAATGAGAAACATACAAGAGACTAAGAGATACATAGAGAGAGACGATTATTTTTATAAATTAAATAGTGTATATTGAAGTGACTTGTATATAGGGTTACTTTTAAATTCAAGTGCATAGTGCTCATTTATTCATAGGTGTAAGATATATGCAATCCCTTTTAAATTAAATAGTGTATATTCGAGAATGCGGTAGCTTTTAGCCATTTAAAGAAACCCTAAACTTATCGCTTGAACCAAGTGATAAGGAATTATCTATAGTGAGATAATGCATGTCCGCAAGTATGAATTGAATTCTTCTTATGTCTCATTTATATTTACTTATTTGCAGCCACAAGCTCATTTGGCAGAGCCATCTATTAGTACTTATTTTATTTGCATACTTTTATATTCTTAGTGAAACTACCTCAGATTGAACACTTTGGACAATAATTAATAACAAAACAGTTATCCTAAACTCATTTTTTAAGCACAAGGAAAATGATAGCAAGATAAGGGGGAATTTTTTATTTTTTAAGGGATATGAATTCTAGTCACATTAGATAAGTTATCTACACACTCGTGCACAAAACCACGTACTTTAAAATAAAGAGTAACATATTAATAATTTGAAGGTATTTAATAAATGCAAAGCCAAATGCACATATTTACAAATGTGTCCCTCATTAATTTAAACTGTGGTTTTGCATGTTTGTGTAGATAACTTATCTATGTGACACACCAGGATGTTATTCTCTCTTTTCTTAATATACTCCATGTGTTTCAAAAATTAGAGATACATTTTTTTTTAGTCCGTTAAAATAAACAAACAATTCGGACTTAATTTGAACTCGCTCAACTCAAAATATAAATAATCTAAATTTTAAAGTTTGATAAATTACTCGAACCTTCTCAAATTGTAATTTTCTATTGATACTTAAATTATATTCGTTCGAAAATTTCAAACTCCTCTGGCTCGATTCGAGATTGTGTTGGGCTCGGTAACTAAACAAGCCTTAATCAAATCTTATTTTATACTCAATAAATTTTATAAAGTAAATTTGAACAACTCAATACTCGACTCGACTCGGTTCATTTACATCCTTACTATAAACAGCCATGTTCCTAATTTGCAATTATTTTTTCACTATCATTTTCAATATCACACCACCACCACGACCGAATTCCTAACTAATACTAAAGCTATATATGAGAATATAAAATTATCCTTAAAAGTTGTCGTTTACAAATATATCTTTAATTTTAAAACGGGAGTATATTTTTCATCTCTTGGACAAGGGTATCCAAAGTTCTTATAACATTTTTAGTTCGAGTCCCCTAACAAAACTATCATAACATATCCTTGTAAGAATACAAAATGTGTTTACCAAGATGGTAAGAATTACAAAACTACAAAAATCAAATTAATATTAAACAGTATCTTATTGAAAATTTCTTTTACATTCAGCATTCAAATAAAAAATAGGACTCAGGAGGTAGGTTATACGCATCATTAAGGAAACATGTACCCACGAAATACAAAATCAGAAGGCATATATAACAGAAACTTCATGTCAACAAGACAATGTTAGAAATAGCACTAAATCAATACCAAACCTAACAAAAAAATGAGCGGCGCATTGATGATGCAAACAGCGTCGAGTCTAATCAATAGAGCCAAAAAGAAGGCCTCTCAATCATCAGCAAACAGGACCAAGAATCTGCACAGTAGCATTAACATGAAGGCAGAATCAATGCTTATCAAAGACTGAGGATTCCATTAGAAACAATTGTAGAAAACATCCATGCAGCAATGCTAATTTGAATTCTTACCATTTAAGAAATAGAATATGAGAGAAGAAAAGGTGAAGGGGACTATTGCAGGTTCGATCCTCACCGAGAAATTTAGACCTTAGTAATGACAAATTGACTCGGTGAATTACAACAACGAAGTGACAAAAGTCCCTTAAAAGTAGAAAAGAAAATGTTTTTCCATAAATTATTATAACCACAACAATATTATCAGTGGGGCCATTCGATGGTTCATGCAGGTGGAATAAAAAACTGAAGTAGCATTTCCAGTTGCAAGCTCTTGTGCACTATGGCATTTTAATCTACCCTACAGCAGAAGGTCTGCTAAACGAGTATGTAAAACCATCAGAATCAGAATCAGAATCAATGCCCAAATGTTCCCAAAGGGCAAAGCCGCAAAGCTATAGCACCTTTCCATCCAGTCGTTCCAACGGGAATGCTTAAGAAAACAAACCTTAACCAATCTCCTTGTTCAAAAACAAAGAGGTAAGCCCCAACCAATCTATCTCTTCGATCTGCTTTCCTGAGCGGTAGGTTCATTGTCTTTTAATCATCTACCTACCATTGGCGTGATGGTCAATTAGCTTGAGTTATATAGTTGGTGTTAACAAAGTTGACCAGAACTTATCAAAGAAAAAGAGGTTTCAAAATATTGCTCCCTTACCATGAAGTGTTGTTCAAAGCCAGCCTCTAAGCTATCTAACATATTAAGGAAGCATTTTTATCATATTTTTACTATAATAATTGGAGCCAATGAAGCATATTTGACGAGAATTGTCTGGACTCTGGAACATATCTCATACCCTTAACCAAGTGTCAAATGTAGGATACGTACATACAGCCATACAGGTACTCAAAATCATTTTGAAGTCTGCATACATAGGTCCGAAGATAACGCATCAAATGATTGAAGATGATTCTTGGGGATTATTTAGAAGTGGAATGCATTTTTACAGAAAGTTGTATTATTATGTGTATTATCATCACATATATTTCATAAAATAAAAGGGAAAATAAATAAAGTAAATGGGAGATGCAATAAATGAGGATATTTTTTGGCCAAGCAGTTTTAGAGGATGAGGGTCCATAGGACCATAACCTCCATCCTTCCATGCCAACACCTCCTATAACTTCAAATCAAAAGTAGTGTTAACGCCAAGATCTTTCCTCACGTCCCAATCACGTAAGACGCGTCCGATATCCTGCACAGTTCAACAAGTCAACACCAAAAGCTTGACAGCTTGACAGTCGGGAGATAGCTCCGGCGTGAGAGTCAGTATCGGCGATCACAAGGTTAACAATTGGAGGAAAATATCTCTAGTGTATTGAGAAAGAAATATAGTTTAGATCCGTCCTTAGTTTCATCACCTCTATTCCTTGTATATCGCTTCCATATGTACTCCAAAACCCAGTTTACCGTGCCACCCACTCCTGCCTGACACAGCCCCATCCCATGCTAGTCCCCTCAGCCGAAAGTGTGCAGCTCACCCACTATCTGCTGCCACTGTTTGCCACCGCCGGTCATCTGAGTCTCATCCTCATTAATGTCATGTAGAAAGGTGGCAGACAACAGTCAACTGTTATCTTTTGTCATGATGGCTGGTCAAAGTTGATAAACATATCTTATTTGATTAATGGATCAGCCCAAAGGATAAGCCCAATACATTTAAGGCATAAGGAATAAAATATAAAGGAGGGAGCCCAATTGACCCGGCCTAACATAAAGATATTTAAGTCTAAGGGATGAGCCCAATGGACCCGGCCCAATGATGAAAAGTATCATGGCCCAACATTGCCCCCTAGTCTTTTATTAAACAGGAGGTTTAGTGGAAGACTGTGAATAATATAGGCCCATGATATAATGAACTGTAATAAATCACAAGGGGTCCAATCTGAAACCTGCCGAGGCCCAACTAATGAATGCAAATCAACAATTTCAAATAAAATGAGGCCCAAGAGATAAAAGCCCACTCCGGTTAAGATATTTAAACTCAAAACTGGACGCTACCTCTTCCAATTCACCATCATTGCTGCGAATTTAATGTGCCGCCCTCGTGTACCGTGTAACCGTCAGTATAAAAGGTCATTTTCCCCAAATTGACAACTTTACTTGCTATTTTGGATTTCAGACGCCTTTTCGAACTCTAGACTTCCTTCTTTCTCAGCTTTCTTACTTTTTTTTCTGCAAACTATCAACAATGGCATCCTCCGGTTCTGCTAACACCACTCCAATCCAGGCCATTCCTCTTACCACTACTCCTCCTACACCCAGCCCTAGCAAGATAGCTTCGGGATCAAACCCTAACCCCACTAATACCCCAAGCAAGAGTACGCCGAAAAAGCCTCTTCCCAACCCTTCCATCTTCTTCCATAGTGCAACACAGTTCACTCATGCCAACACTGCATCGACGTTGACTGAGAAGGACGTTCAGAACGCATACAATCGGTACTAGGTTCCGGCGACCCACCAATTTCGCCGTCCCACTGTCACTGAGAGGATGTACCAGTGCCCGGACGGCTGGACTGCCATGCCCCTGATGCTGCTAGAAAAAGGGGTTCGATTCCCCTTGCACGTTTTCTTGGTCACACTTTTGGGGTTTGTTGGCGTCGAATTCGCCCAACTAGTCCCTAACTCTTATATTCACATCTTGGCGTTTGTCGCCTTCTGTCACGAAATGGGCGTCGCCCCTACTCTCGACTTCTTCTTCTCCATATACAGTATCACCAAGTCCAGAGAGAAGGGGTTCAAGGTTCTGAGCAAAATTCCTGCAAAAGCTAGAGAGAACTTTGAGAGGCGGTCTCTGATCAACACTCCCTCTTGCAACCGAGGATGGCATGAGCAATGGCGCTTCGTCAAAGGGCCAGAAATCGCCTCTCTGCCAGACTGGACTACTTTGGACAAAGTATCCGCCGACTTTGGGGATATAGCTGAAGAGCGTGTGAAAGAGATGATTGAACTTCTGGATAACTTCCCGAAGGAGTGGAGTTACAATCTTCTTACCAAACAAGCTTGGTTGTATGACCACAAATGTAAGTCTCAAATTTTTACTGAAATAGAATTTCTGAGTTTATTATTGTAAACAAGTGTAACAGAATGTATTTTCATGTTGCAGTGTCTTTGATCAAACCCTCATCGATAGACCGAAGGGACTTAGAAAAATTCCTTTCGAGCAAACCCCCATCCTCTCCTCCTACTACCGAAACCCCCCAGGAAGAGATTCCGACCTCTGAAGCCCCAGATGCCGAAGATTTTCCTGTAGAACCAGAAGCTGCCGAAGAGACTCTCCGACCTCGCAGGAAGAAGAGAGTTGTTCGAAAGCCAAGGGGTATTTCCCAAGAGTCCCAACTGATCAGTACCTCCAGCTTGATCGATATGCCTGAAAACGAACGGATGCAGGCCCTTCGTATCAAGAAAAGGCGAGTCAAGGTAACTCCTTCGGGTTCCCACTGGCCCAGTGGAAATTCGACCTTCTGAAGAGGAACATGAAGAACAACCTAGGACTTCAATTCCTTCTCGGAAAAGGAAACAACCCTCGGGTGATCAACCACCACCACCCGAAGAACCGACTCTAGATCAACCACATCCATCACTTATCCTGTCGCCAACTCGGGGACCTACTCCTGCTCGTTCTCCATCCCCCGAAAATATATACATGGATCCTTCGCCATCACCTCCTCATGAAGAACGCACGCCTTTCTTTTCCAGACCGTCCGTTGATGAATTCCAAAATGATGCAATGGGGTCTCCAACTGTATGGCCTCATTATAATGCCAATTTCCCTTTCCAACTCTTCAATTCATTTGTCAGGGAGACCGATGAGCATCGGTTCGGCAACAGTTCAATAATGGACCTTATTAAAGAAGGCATGAGCTATCACGCCAAGGTAATCATTTATTTGTCTGTTCATTTGTATTTATATGCGTCTCTTTGAAGACTAACGGATTGTCTATGAACCTCTACAGGCGAATGCAGTCTTCGGGCGTCTTCTTCCTCGTTACCAAGAAGCTGAAGCTGAAGAGGATGCAGCTCGTTGAGAGAACATCATTCTGAAGTCAGCTTTGACCAAGGAAAGAAGTGAACTCGGCACCGCCCTCTTCAACAATGAAAACCTCCAAAGAGATTTAACTCGAAGAATGGAGGAGTTGATGATCTGTAGCGAGGAACTGAAGAGGACGAAGACCAGCCAACAGGAGATGACGAGCCTAAACGTCGAGCTTGACACTCAGAACCATGCTCTGAGGCTTAGAAATGAAAAACTTTGTATAGCCAATCAGAGCATGGCGATACAAGTTGACAATCTTCAGGAGCAGGCTCATGAAGACAAAGAGAGAAATCTGAACATCCGTCTCGAGCTTCAGGGTAAGCTAAAAGCCTTGGAGGAATTACGTCCCCCTTTGACCGAAGAGCTTCGTGAGCAAATCCAGGATGAATACCGACAATCAAATGAGTTGAATGAGAAGGTAGTTCAGATGTTTTCAAATGGGTATTATGACTGCCGAAGGAAAGACAAGGCAAAACTTGTCGCGGTCAAAGCTGATCCCACCATTCTTGATTCGTCTGAAGATGAAGCAGCTGCCTGAAGATGAATATCTATTTTTCTTTTTTAGCTCATAGGATGTCTGTAAAAATCTTGTATTTGACAATATATTAATGAAATATCGGTCTTTTTCCTTGTTACTCCTTTGTTATTAATTTTTGTCAATAGTATCTTTCTTTTTTTTTTAAAAAATGTATGAACTCTTAACTTAAACTGTTAACGAATAACTAAACAAGTTATTTAACAGACAAGATTAAGTTAATTAATGAAGCAATCCAAACTCAACACTTGGAAAAATTTAGGTAATAAAGTAAAGGAATAATTATTCGTTACCGAAGTGTGAGATAGATCTGCTTTATAGGGAATTTGTTTACCCCGAAAGACCTAACAAAACCACAAGATGACATCTGCCTACCACGAAGGGTCTGACAAAGTCTAAAGAACGACAATTGCCTACCCCGAAGGGCCTGACAATGTCTAAAGGATGACAACTGCCTACCACGAAGGGTCTGACAATGTCTTAAGGATGGCATTTACCTACCACGAAGGGCCTGACAAACCCATGAGGACCACCTGCCAATAATGCGACCATCGAATGGTCAGCGAGTCCACCCGAACCTCCTTACACCAATGACGTTTGCCTACCACGAAGGGCCTGACAAACTCATAAGGACCACCTGCCATAAAGGCTACCATCGAATGGTCAGCGAGTCCACCCGAACCTCCTTACACCAATGAAGTAAACAGTAACGAAGACAAAACTTGTTGAGGAAAAAGGAACTTTTATTGATGAGGACTTAAACATTTACAGACTTCCGGTGTACTGACACTGTATCTACTGAAAGTATTTCCGAAGTCTACCCGCATGCCAAGTATTTTAAATTTCTGATCCATCTAATGCCCTCAAACGATAAGTTCCCGGCTTTAGTACTTCTATGACTTCATACGGTCCTTCCCAGTTCGGCATTAACTTTCCTAAATTTTGAGGTGTAGATGCTTCAACTTCTCTGAGAACAAAATCTCCCACTTCAAATCTGCGAAGCTTTACCCCCTTGTTGTAATGTTTGGCTACTCTCCGTTGATAGGCTGCTAGCTTGATCAAAGCCACTTCTCTGACTTCTTCCAACAGATCCAAGTTGACCTTCAGTCCTTCATTATTGTAGATCTCTTTGAATTGACTGACCCGAAGACTTGGAGATCCAATTTCAACTGGAACTAAGGCATCAGTACCATAGGCCAGTCTGAAAAGGTGAATCCCCCGTTGTAGTCCTCGGGTTAGTCTGATAAGCCCATAACACGCTGAGGAGCTCTTCTGGCCATCTTCCCTTTGCTTCATCCAGCCTACGTTTGATCCCATTCAGCAGCGTTCTGTTGGTCACTTCGACTTGCCCGTTCGACTGAGGATGAGCTACTGAAGTCTTTTTGTGCTGGACTCCCAACTCTTTCAAAAATGCTTCAAATTTTGATCCCACAAACTGACGTCCGTTGTCTGATATCACCACCTTAGGAATTCCGAACCGAAACACTACTGACTCCTTAATGAACTTCAAGCATTCCTGTTCCGTTATTAATCTAAGTGGCTTCGGTTCTACCCATTTGGTCATATAATCGATGGCGACTATAACGAAACTGACCTGACCTTTAGCTTTCAGCAAAGGACCCAGTATATCAACCCCCCAGACAGCAAACGATATAGGAGATAAGATCGAGTATAGCTCTTCTGGTGGCTGATGTGGGATTGGACTGTTAAGTTGACACTTCTCACACTTCTTGACATACTCCGTTGCTTCCTTGAGGATGGTAGGCCAGTAGTACCCCTGACGAAGGACTTTGTAGGCTAATGACTTAGCAGCCATATGGTCGCCACAGATGCCTTCGTGAACTTCTCAGAGAGCATATTCAGCTTCGGATGGAGTCAAACAATTCAGCAATGGAGACGAGAAGGCCCTTCGAAAAAGATCTCCATCTATCAAAACAAAGTTAGCACTTTTATATTTGATTTTCTTGGCCAGCATCTGATCCGAAGGAAGGACGCCATCTGCCAGGTACTCCAGATATGGAGTCAACCAGCAGTTGGTACGGTCAATGCACATTATCGATTCATGTTGAACACTAGGATGTTGCAAAACTTCTAAGTAAACTGATCCATCAAAAACGTTAACATCCGTAGTGGCTAACTTTGAGAGTGCATCGGCAATGGAATTATTACTACGCTCTACTCCCTGGAATTCATACGATTGGAAATACTGAAGCCGATCTTTCAATTCTGCTAGATACTTGACCATCCTTAGACCTCGAGCTTCATACTCCCCAGAGAGCTGGTTAACGACTAACTGAGAATCACTGAATATGACTATTCTCTGTACTTCAAGACTCTTAGCCAATCGTAATTCGGTCAGTACCGCTTCGTACTCTGCTTCATTGTTCGTCGCTCTGAACTCGAATCTGATGGCCTGCTGCACTTTGAATGCCTAGGGACTGGTCAAAATGATCCTTGCTCCACTGATGTCCAAAGTAGAAGATCCATTTGCATACAGCGTTCACGAGCTCTGCTTCTGCTGAAGAACTGCAACTGCTCTGTCAGACCCTTCAGCCTCTGCCACAGCTTCATCTGCTTCAGAAAACGAACACTCGACCATAAAATCAGCCAAGGGTTGTCCCTTGATGGCAGTTCGAGGATGATATTCAATAAAAAAATTAGGATAACTCCATAGTCCATGCAGCTAATCTCCCCGAAACCTCAGGTTTGCCCATAATTTTTTTCAAAGGCTGATCTGTGTATACTACTAACAACCTACCCTGGAAGTATTGCCTAAGCTTTCGACTAGCAATTATTAAAGCAAAAGCAAACTTTTCAATATTTGGGTACCTTGTTTCAGCATCCCGAAGGACATGGCTTACGTAGTAAACCGGGTGCTGTTTACCCCCAACTTCTCGCACCAACACTGCTCCTACTGCCATCAAACTAGTTGCCAAGTACACATACAGAGGCTCAGCAGGAGCGGCCTTCACCAACAAAGGCGCCGAAGATAAATAGGACTTGATGTTCTGAAAGGCGTCCTCACATTCTGAAGTCCATTGGAACGTCTTTGCATTCTTCGGCCCTTTTAATGTATCAAAAAACGGCAAACACCTTTTTGCCGACCTGGACATGAACCTCCTCAACGCTGCAATCCTTCCAGTCAGACGTTGAACATCTTTAAATGACTGGGGAGTCTTCATATTCAGAATTGCTTTAATCTTCTCTGGATTGGCTTCAATTCCTTTCTGACTGACAAGATAACCAGAAACTTGCCAGCCCCTAATCCGAAGGTGCACTTTGTAGGATTCAGTCTCAAGTTGTGATGACGAATTGTCTGAAAGCATTCTTCTAAGTCATCTAAATGTTTCTGCACCTGCATGCTTTTGACAATCATATCGTCAACGTACACCTCCATATTCTTGCCCAATTGATTTCTGAAGACATAGTTCATCATCATCTGGTAAATGGCCCTGGCGTTGATTAGGCCGAAGGTCATTTTCTTGTAGGCATATACCGAACGATGCGTAATGAACGCCGTCTTCGATATATCCTCCTTACACATGGAAATTTGGTGATACCCAGAGAATGCTTCCATGAAACTTAATAAAGCATATCCCGAAGTCGCATCGATGAGTTGGTCGATGTGGGGCAGCGGATAGAAATCTTTAGGACAAGCCTTATTCAGATCTATATAGTCAATGCAGACTCGCCACTTCCCATTCTGCTTCTGGACCAGCACCACATTTACCATCCACTGAGGGTAGTCGATCTCAAAGATGAAGTCAGCAGCTAACAGCTTGGCAATCTCTTCATCGATGATTCGTTGGCGCTCAGGCGCAAAGATCCTCCTCTTCTGCCGAACCGGCTTCTTTGACGGGTCTACTTCCAATCGGTGCTCAGCAATCTTCCTGCTCACTCCCGGCATATCTTGAGGTTCCCACACAAAGATATCAACATAGCAACGTAGGAGTTCCATGAGGTTCGTCTGGAGAGGTTCCGGCAGACCCGAACCTATTTTTACTGTCTTATGACTCTTGCCAGGAATGAGCTCAATCTCTTCTGTTTCTTCAGCTGGCATGACTAATGGCTCTGAACTACTCTCAGTGAAGGGTTCGATCTCTATCGCCATGGTCTGTTTATGCTTTGATACCCCCACTCCCGAAGTGATCACAGCATTTCTATAACATCTTCTGGCCAAATCCAGATCTCCTCTCACCTCACCAACGCCATGAACCGTAGGAAATTTGATTTTGAAATGAGGGATTGAGGTTACAGCTTGTAAAGCAGTTAAAGTAGGCCTCCCTAAAATGGCATTATAGGCAGAATCCACATGCACAACATAAAATTTGCAAATTATTTCTACCTGTTGGGGGGCCGTTCCGAAGATGATCGGTAGCTCAATAGTTCCAGCAACCTTGACCGGATCGTTGCTGAAACCGTACAAAGGAGCCTCCTGCCCTATCTCCATCTTTCGACCGTCCAGATGCATCCTCTGATAAGTATGGACATATAGAATATCTACAAAAGACCTGTTGTCTACCATCATTCTTTTCATATCCACCGAACCCACTTGCGCAGTCAGCACCAATGATCCCTCATGCGGTTCGATGGTTTTCGAAGGGTAATCCTCGTCAGTAAAGGAGATTACCGTACCTGGATAAGGTCCGTCAGTCTTCGGGAGGGTACTCGTCACTGACATGACCGAATCCAAATGACTTCGACGCTTCTTTCCAACGAGCTTGCCAGAAGTGCCCCCAGTGATGACATCTACCACATGCCTAGCAGGCTCTCCCAGGGTTGGCAATGCTTGTTGAACTGGTTGGACTGCCTGAACAGGCTCTCTATCCCTCTGTTGAACTTGTTGAGTCGTTCTGTCAGCCACATACTGAACTAAGGCTCCCCCTTGAACCTTCCTCTCTATGAAGTCCTTCAGACTAGCACAATCGTTTGTATCGTGACCCGAAGCCTGATGATAGTCACAATATTTGCGAGAATTACCTTTTTCGAGTTTAATGTTGTCACGAGGTGGTTCGTAAATAGGTTGATTTTTAATTTGGTCTAGGATGACCGCCCTATCAGCATTAAGTGCAGTGTACGTTCTATTAACTCTCTGGGCAGGGGCGGACGAACGACCTCCTCCCTGTCTCCAATTGTTATTGTACTTCTTTGACCCACCCTCATAGCGGTCTTTATTTTCTTCATTTTTCTTCTGGTATCCTTCTGTTTTGTCCCGATCTGTCTCTTTAAGCCGATATGAAGCTAGTCTCCTTCTGTTTTGTCCCGATCTGTCTCTTTAAGCCGATATGAAGGACGTTTAAGACTATTCATGGCCTCTTCTACAACGATATAGCCTTCTGCTTTGTCAAAGGCTTCAGCGAGACTCTTCGGAAGATGAAACATCAACTTCTTCACCAACTTTTCTGATTTGACCAGATCTAACCCATTCTAAAATAGTCCAACGGCTTATAGATCATTCAAATCTGTCACTTGGCCTACTGCTTCACGGAACCGTTTTACATACTGGCCCAAAGACTCATTCGAATATTGTCGAACCTGAGCCAATGAACCGGTTGGTTTTCCCCTCCTTTTGTTGCTCCCGAAGCGAGCATGAAACTTACTGCACATGTCTGCCCAAGAGGATATCGAATCTGAAGGCAATGTCCCCATCCACTGCCTGGCATCCTTTCAGAGTGATGTAACAAAGGTACGACACTTAGCAGTATTGCTAAAGTCATAATAATCCATCAGTCGGTCGAACGCCTGACTGTGGTCATAGGGATCCCCAGATCCATCGTAGCTTTCTATGTGGGGCAACTTCTTTGTGGGGTCAGCTTTTTCTTTAAGGATCTCCGCAGAAAAAGGAGATGTCTTCTTTCCCGAAGTATCTTTTGTTTGCTGGACTTCGGCAAGCTGCTTTCGAAGTTCCTTCAATTCTTTAACCAGATACTCCACTCCTTCTGGTTGGGATGATGCTTCTTTCTTTGGCGACTCTTTCCTCTTCTGAGTAGATCGGCCTTTTGCCATGGAGCCTCCAACTCTCGAGAGACTCTTCCGATGATGAGCGTCCACAGGGTGGTGTACCCTCAGTGGACTCTCGGGAGTGTGACCACTAGATCTACTTCGTTTCTGAACTCGGCCGCTATGGTGAGAATGTGCAATAACGAGCGCCTTCTTTGTGTTCTCGGGAGTGTACTCCCCGGATCGACCTCTCTGTTTGCTTCGACCCTGCTCCTTAGAACCGACAGGGTGAGGTGCCCTCTTCGATCTTTGGGGAGTAGGGCTTCTAGATCTTCTTCGATCTCGAGGTTGGCCCCGAGATTCACGACCTGAATGGGCAGGTTCTTTCCCACTCCGATGCCCCCGTTCTTCGGACTGAACATAATTGAACGCTTCGTCCCTTATCTCCGCCATCCGAGACATCTGCTCAGTTATATCATGTCGTTGCTTCAAAAGTACCTCCATGGCCCTATCTGTTTCGTCACCCATCTTGGCCAGCTTGGAGACCTTATCATCGTGATCATCTCGATATCGAGTTCTAGGCGAGGTGCCTTCTACCCGTTTTCGACCATGACCAGATCCTTTCTCAGCCGTGAAAACCAGCCTTCGCTTAACGTTACCCACGACTTTCAGACGAGAATCCTCTGACTGATGTTTGGAAGCTGTACTAGCATGAGCGCTTATTGCAGGTCCCAAACGATCTTTGACGGATACTCGTGGTGCAGATTCACTTACAGCCATCGGCTGTCCTTCAGGTGTAGGCGTTCTACTCTTCCCCATGGATTCCGATGTAAAGCGAACACAGTTTGTGATTGAAAAATGTTCAAGACACTAGAACTCAGCCCTCCTTCTAGCGCCAATGTTAACGCCAAGATCTTTCCTCACATCTCAATCACGTAAGACGCGTCTGATATCCTGCATAGTTCAACAAGTCAACACCAAAAGCTTGACGACTTGACCGTCGGGGGATAGCTCCGGCGTGAGAGTCAGTATCGGCGATCACAAGGTTAACAATTGGAGGAAAATATCTCTAGTGTATTGAGAAAGAAATATAGTTTAGATCCGTCCTTAGTTTCATCACCTCTATTCCTTGTATATCGCTTCCATATGTACTCCAAAACCCGGTTTACCGTGCCACCCACTCCTGCCTGACACAGCCCCATCCCATGCTAGTCCCCTCAGCCGAAAGTGTGCAGCTCACCCACTATCTGCTGCCACTGTTTGCCACCGCTGGTCATCTGAGTCTCATCCTCATTAATGCTATGCAGAAAGGTGACAGACAACAGTCAACTGTTATCTTTTGTCATGATGGCCGGTCAAAGTTGATAAACATATCTTATTTGATTAATGGATCAGCCCAAAGGATAAGCCCAATACATTTAAGGCATAAGGAATAAAATATAAAGGAGGGAGCCCAATTGACCCGGCCTAACATAAAGATATTTAAGTATAAGGGATGAGCCCAATGGACCCGGCCCAATGATGAAAAGTATCATGGCCCAACAAGTAGCAAAAACGTACTTTTTTATTTTTAAAAATTTTAAACTGAACTAGAATGCATTATTAAAATAAAAGCAAGATAAATTCATGATGAAGAAATGTCAGAGGATGCCAGTGATGATGCAATCAAAGAAAACAAAATAGAGATGTCAGAAGAGGAGGATGCATTCTCATTTGGCAATTCCAAACTGGGGCTTAATATGTATCCATATCAGTATGTGGGTTGGCAATGGCTGGAACTGACAAGAAGAGTAACAAAGATTTAATTTAGAGTAGAAGCACCTTAAAAAAACTGACAAGAATGGTTTACACAAATGTACCTTATGTCGGAATTTATGTCGCTGTCACAACTCAAAATCGTAGAGAAAATAGATTGCAACTCTCTGTTAATGAAGACCACCTGTGGGATGTTGGGCGCATTACGGTCTTGAACAATCTCATAAAAAACCCAAAAAATCTTGAAAGAGATTCAGAAAGGGCAAATTTGGGTTATAATTTGCACAATTATATTCAAAAGGTGAGCCAAACAAGTTTTTGGCTCGGTTTCCATTTCTCGGAACAGTTTTCGGAAATAGAATGAACTAAGCTCTGGGTAACTTACATAGGGAGGCCATTCATTTTGCTGCCATTGGAACCGCATGATACGTATCCAGATTTCTACTATGACCGGCTGTTAATGGCATTATCTCCAACTAAAATGGATAAAAGAAAGTAACAGAAAATGAGGGAAACAAGGTGCGCGTGGATGCCAATTAAAAAGTAGCACAGAAACTCATTTCCACAGAACATACAGTCACACAAACACACAGACACACACTCAACCGCACATGTGAAGTCATCACCATTAAATTACTGTTTATACAATTGAAATACGAGTCTCACATGTCATATTGAAAATGTCAAACAAGACAACAGATCATTGACATAATTAACATAACTAGTTGATTACCCGTGTAATGCACGGGCTAGTTTGAATAATGAATTTAATAATTTGTTGAGTTTTAGTCAATATATTAGAGAAAAGAATTAAAGAGAGATACATACCTTTTACATTTATTAGTAAACTGACTGTCACACTCCGTCTTTAACTGTAAAAGAAGATTCCTTTTTAAAGTAATCATGCCTTTTTCTTCTTTTGTAAAAACAGCCAGTAAATTTAGTAATTTTCACATTCTTTACCTTAGAAATCATTTACTTTTTTTGCGTCAATAGAAGCACTATTTCCTAATAGTAGCCTTTTAGCAAGGTCCTTATAGAAGGCTTCAAATATCCCTTACCAAAAATGAAACAACTTAAATTATTAATTTGATGACAACCAAAAATAATTATCAATCTAATATCATAATGTCTAAATGATACTTTAATATAATTATAATAAACAAAAAACAAAAACACAAATAATTTCTGCTAATCCAAGATGAACTTTTCCCAAGATTTTTAAGTTAGAAAGATCTATATGTTTCCATCTTGACCATTGCGTAAGAAAATACAATCAAAAATCGTTGTATTAGTTTGTAGGCTCCCTTTATAATTCAAATTAACCAAACATATCGTATAACTAAGAAGAAGCACACCAAGATTGAAATCAATCAAGAAACGGAAATCTTATAATAGATAGATATATAATTATAGGTAAGGTATATGTTACTAATAGTCGTACACTAATTTAGTTTGTATATTGTATATATGTATGTCTTTGGTAGAAACTTAAAAACTTAAGCACCCTATTCCTATGTCATAAGCAATTACAAAATTGAATACTTACATATTCATCATTTTCTCTTATTCTTCTCTTGTTTTCTATTTAATTAGTTTTTCATCCTACATAAGGAGCAAAAAGGAAAGAAATTAATCAATGATCATATCATTCCTAATGTTACATTATAAAATTAAATAATGTATGTCAATAAAACTTTAACCACTCCCACCTAAAAATTGAAAGGTTTATTTGCATTAGAGCCCAAAAAAGCACATATCGATATGTTATTTTTCATCTAATTCCACATGAAATATAAAGTTAGCATTCATAAATCACACTAATGAAAGTGTATTCAAGTAATATAGGCAACCATAATGAGTGAGAGTAGATTGAAAAACTTTCATCAATTCAAAGCTAGATTGCAATTCGATTACAATAATGTTAATAAGTAAAATGTAATAGCCTAACAGACAGTCAATAAAACAAAATGAGGCTTTTCAACATAGACTAATGAGAAAATTAGGGGTTGTAAAGAGGAAAAAAGTTACTACACTTACAACTATATCTTCTTTGTGGCATTTCAACAAATATCTAATGTGCAACGTCATAAGCCATCTCTACATATCCAACATCCAAAAATTTCATGCTTCTTTCTGCAATTTTCCTGAGAGCCAACATAGGAAATCAATCTATACCAATTAAAAATAATTTGCAATCTGAAATTATATTTTAAACAAACTTGGCATTGGAAATGAATCAGAAAGTTGATGAAATCGAATAGTTCAAACACTAACATATCCAACTGATCAAGATACAACCCATACTTTTTTGAAACAGAAGAACATATCAATTAGTTTAATGATGTTGAAGACAAATGAGCGGATGAAGGGGGAACGGAAGAGCCATACATACATTTGAGGAGTGTAGATTGATTGTTGTCCACAGTATATATTTATTTGACCAGGTGAGAGGATGATTATATACACATTGACCATCACCATAATTAACAGCTCCTTAATCTACATTCCTAATACTTATTTTCGCTCAAAAACATAAACGTAAAAGCAAAACTCATACTTATTTTTGCTCAAAAACATAAATGTAAAAGCAAAACTATAAACATGTACATATAATTCTTAAATAACATGGATCAAAAAAAAAATGTACTTGCTATTTTCAAGCAAAACTTCTCATCCTAAAAAATGTGTTAAGAAAATGATTAAAATTGAGATCATTCAAATGCTTGGAAGATAACTTCTTCAAACAAATTTTAAAAAATTGCAATAAAATTGTGATTTGCACATAGTAATAATATAAAGTACTACAAACTTGAATGAATTGTATCAAAAATAAGGAGCCAAAAAATAATCAATTTTGAACCAAGGATTCTAAAGAAAAATAAAAATGTATTAGAATAATGATCGTAAATGGTTTAAAGAGGAGAAATTTTTTTTAAAAAGGGAACTAAATTGTGGATTGTGATGACAACATATATCCTTTTTTTGGCATCTCACCACATGTGCACTATTCTAAATAGCCAACTCAAGGTCAAATTGGACCGACAAAAAATAGGATTGGGGAGGGTAAAAGGATTACTGCCAGGAAATGTATGCAGAGAAATTAACAGGTAATAATTATCAAACAACACAAATTGCAATGAATAAAGAGAAAATCGCAATAAAATCATATCAAGCTCTTCAACCATAACTTTTATCAAGCACTTGTTGAGCAGAAGCTTCTCAGTTCTTCAGCTCAGCACAATTACAAACTACATGGTATATTCGATGGATTTAATTGATGAGAAGAAAAGTGAGTACCTTTACAGAAATTGTGGATTGGAGAAAGGTAGAATCACTGTTTGGGAGAGAAAATAAAGGAGGATGCTTATTTGAGGGTAAAGAATAGTGATCGAAGCCAACGATTTGGAACAATTGTGTTTGAACGGATTGTGAGACTTTTTCAACCGATGCCATAGATTCTCAAACACTGATGGAGACAGGTGTGGATCCAGCCTCGTAGTTCAGTGGGGTGAAATTCAAAAAAAAAAACCTTAAGAATAAAAATTTAATAAAATGAATCACAAAATTAAATAATCCCCAAATATTATTTACAATAACATTTTTTTAGGTTTCATTGCTTGAAATTGTTGCATGATAGCCCTATTTTTAATAGTTGCAAAAATATCACGCTCAGTGTAAATTACTAAATAGTCATTCACTCTGTTCTAAAAATCGGCCTAGGCGGCCGCCTAGGCGCTAGGCCTGGCGCCGCGCCTAAGGCCAAATCTTGGAAAAAGGTGGGCTAGGCGGCTTTACTACCAAAACCAAATCTTGATATATTTATTTTTCGAATGATTTACCATATTCTTAATGCAAGTTGTAGCATATCAAATCACAACAATAAGTGAACAAGATCAAGTCAAAATAGATAATTTTATTATAGTTAAAATTTCTTGAACTTGTACCAACTTGAAATTCTATAAATGATGATACATTTGTAATATTTAGTTTAATTCAATATAATTCTTAAATTTATATTTAGTTTCTTAAGTTTTAACATTAAATTGAATTCTTAAAATTTTAAATTTTATTATTTAATACCAATTTTGTTTATGAATAAAACTAATACGTCAAAGATATGTTAGTTATACTTAGTATATGGTATTTTTCATTTTCTTCAAGTCCTCAATTTTGAAAATTACACAAATTAAAATAATTTCATAATTAATAATATAAAATGTCTCATTCAATAAACTTCACACTAATTTTTAAAAATAACATTTATTTAAATTTTTTAGAGTGAAGAAGTACGTATATAATTATATATATGAAGATATCAAGATACTTCTTACTAGTTACTACTTACTAGTAACACTAATTCTATAATTTAATTATTTCAAGCAATGGATATATATCTTACTAAAGTGCAATTACTACTAATTCTATAATTTAATTATTATTTTTATTATAAATTATTTTGCTTTATATTATTGTTTTGTTAGAATAATATAAGATAAAATATTAAAATTGTCTTAAAATAAAAAATCTCGCCTAAGCCCCCCTGGCCGCCCGCCTCCCGCCTTTTAGAACATTGGTCATTCATCTATTCATCTCTCATTTGGTTACGGAATTCATTCTTCACGATATTCATGGCTGAAAATGTTCTTTCAACAGTTGCAGTAGCAACGGACAAAAATAGAGCCAACAAATAGATTTGTGGATACACATCATCCTTTCTTTTCTTAACCAACATTTGAGCCAATTCACCAATTCATTTTATACTCGAAAATTGGAATCGTTTCTCATATCCACAATATAATTTTGGAGTTGACCATCAAGTGCCAAAAGTTCGATATCATCAAATTCTGAAGAGTAAAGTTTCGAAAATTAAATTAATTTTTTATTGCCAAATGCCGAGAAAGAGTTACGTGGGTCAAGACATGCTATACTTGAAAGTATCTCTGCATTTGTATTATCAAAACGATCATTCAACTCCCTAAATAGACTATCAATCACAGTGAAAAATAATTGAACCCTAAAGCGATGAAGGTTTGTGATTTCTTTAATATTGCGTCGTGGTCTCCCTTGAAACACAAAAATATCCTCTATCCTCAGGACAACTATGCTATGCAATGCACAAAATTCACAAGTTTCCGCTAACAAATCATCCCAATTTGCTCTCATGCATTGTAATCGTTGCTTGGTTACATTGACTAGAGCTATGGCATTTACAATGTTTTGATCTTTCTTCCGTAAGGCTTGTGATAAGTCATTTGTAATTCCCACGACTCCTTTCAATAAGTGTAACAAGAACACAAACTCAAAATTATACATGAATTTCAAAAGTGTACTAGCTTCTGTACTTTTCTCCCCTTCGACATCATCTGCTATAAACTCAAGCACATCCATTATTGGAGAAAACAAGGTAATAACACTCAAAATTGTTTTAAATTGTGAACTCCAACGCGTTTCTCCAAGCCGTTTTAATGTTGTTTCTTGATTCAAACCTCGTCAACTCTTGATTTCGCCACTAACAACTCCTTCAGCTACTTTTTGAAATTACTTCAATCGGAGAATTTCTTTTTGCTTGCAAGAAGCCCCAACAACATTTGCTAACAATCCAAGATAATCAAAGAAAGAACATAATGACTTGTGTTTCTTAGCAACCGCAACAAGTGTCAACTGAAGCTGATGTGCAAAACAATGAATATAGAAAGGATTTGGATTTTCAATAATATTAAACTCTTAAAGACCTTTAAACTTCCCTGACATATTGCTAGCTCCATCATAACCTTGGCCACACATGTGACATGCTTAATCCATGTTTAGAAAAAAGTTAGATCAATAGCAGCTTTTAGTATCAAAGCGGAAGTTTTAGGAACATGAATAATGGCAAGAAATCGCTCAATGATACAACCATACATGTCCACATATCGTAAAACCACTGCCATTTGTTCTTTGATTGATGTATCACGAGCTTTATCAACCAACAAAGAAAAAAACTCAGCCCCAATTTCTTTAATGATAGCTTGTGTAGTCAAAAATGCAACGACTCTACAAATATCTTTTTGGATTGAGGGTGCATTCAATTTATGATTTTATGGAGCATTTTTTAGGACAACTTTATGCACCTCATCATTGTTTTCCAAAAGAAACTCTAACTAAGAAATAAATACCCTCGTTTTCTTGAACCCTCTAACTCATCGTGACCACGAAAAGGCAATTCTTCTTTTGAAAGAAACCTAACACATTTAACTGATGCGAACAATCGAAGGTAATCAATCATTTGTTGCTCAGTTATATTAGCAAGATTGATATCTATGGGTTGAGGCTGATTCATTAAATCACGACAAGCCTATTCACATTTACGATAAACATTACCATGATCTTCAACATATTTCCAATCTATCCATCTTCCAATTTCTAAATTCCTCACCAACAAATGCATCCCCACCACCTTGGTTACCATGATCAATTTTAAATAGGTAACAACACAAATAAAACAGAGCATCTTCACTCAAACTATATTCCAATCAACTTGGATATTTCTTATACCATTTTTTTTTTGAATTTACGAGCAACTCCACTAATTACTGTATCGGGAAATTTATGAGGTATTGGTTGAGTCGGGCCCCTGAGTAAATAACTTCTTCGAAAATTCTCTTTCACTAGCGGGATAAGAACTTATTGCCGTATTGGTGGTCTTTTACCAGGATACCCCCCAATATTAAGGGAAGGAGATACCAATGTATGGGTTTGGAACTGGATATTTTGGGCAAAAGATTCTAGTACTTAAGTTTGGGGATTAACATTTTGTAAGTGAGTCTATTGGTGAATATCAACAATGACATGTTCGTCACTAGTCCCTTCGACTTGGACATTTTAAGGAATAGATTCAAATTTTGTACGTTTAGTTGTTGTAACCCAATTACGTATGTTCATGCCTAACAATCAATAAATATTTAAAAACTAATTCAACATGAAAACAAGATCAATATACAATATGAATAGTCAAGTGTAATTAACATCAACAATAAACAATCTCAATTAAACCACTAACAAGTAACATAACAAATAAATTACAAAATTTAAAGAAAGTAAAATAGAATAGAACACATACTTGAAGAACTTTTATTTGATAGAGTTCTCTTCATTGTTGCAGTGTTGCTTTAAGAAGTAAAAAATCCTAATTTTATAAAAGTACAAAAAAGAAGAATCTATAAACAATTACAAAAATTCCTAAAGCAATTGATAAATTTGTGAAATTAAACAACTAAAATTAAAATATACCTGAATAAGAAATTTCTCAAAAGTCGAGAGATACGTGGAATGTAGTTTTGGAAGAATCGAACGAGGTCAATGAGCCAAGTCACAAAAAATAGTTGCAGATCGTGATTGTCTATTTGCCTCATTTGAATTTGGAGACTTGGTCCACTTGGAGTTGCTCTGTTGCAATTGCGAATTTGGAGACTTAGAGACTTGGAGTTGCTTATTACTCTGCTGCTCACTTGCTCTGTTGCTGAACAGATTGAACTGAAGTACTAAGATTCTAAGACTACTAGTGGAGTAGTGGGATTGGTCCATACCGTCCATTGGATTTAGAATTTAACTTTAGGAAGTCTAATAGTTTTTTAAGTATAAAACATAACAATGTCATTTCACACCCTCCTGAAATATATTTTTTTAGGTTGAACCCTTGAAATTTCAGTGGGGTCAAGTGCCCCCCTGCCCCATGAGTGGATCCGCCCCTGGATGGAGAGAACCAAAATCTCTCTTGACACCACAAAGGAGGAGGTGAATTGAGAGATCGACACCGGTAAGGAGGAGGTTGGTTTTGTTGTGTGGATGTGGGTATTCAAATTAACGATTGGATAAACAGTATAATATCAATGTATAAAGCGCATTTTTGTAAGTATTTTAATGAGGAAGGTGAAGAGAGTATTGAACCGTTTTGACAGAGGTTACAAAGAAACTAGAAGCGAAAGAGGAAGAGGGAAGTGGAAGAGGAGGTGAAAATCCGAAAAGACTCGACGATTAATTTTGCAAGCTAACCGAGTTATCAACCAAGACAACTCAGTGATTTTTCCAATTGGAAGGATCACTTTACGTGTTTTTATATATAGGTATTGATGTGGGAGGTTTAGAATCATTGATCATTATAGTAAAATAAAATAAAACAAAGAATAGAAAGAAAAGAAAATAACTAAGAAATATTTTTGTAGTTTTGATTAACCTTTACCAACCACTTAAATATAGGTGGTTTTTTATCTAGTAACTTTTGAGCTTAGCTCTTATTTAATTTTCCCAACTGATTAATTATGTCATTGCCACTAGAAAATCAGAAAAGAAAGATTAAAATAATAAAAACAAACAATCTCCAAGCTCGTAACTTTTGTGAACCCTAGTTGCTCACCCAATGAACCCATTGTGAGATAATTTTTGCACAGATATAGTACTCCCTTTGTCCAATACAAGCTCTTTTTTTAGAATCTGCGGCATAATTGTTAGGACATTCCGAAATCATATTTAGGTATTATATATTTTAATGTATACAAATGTTATATATTTAATTATATTTTAAATATATACTATTCAAATATACTTTTGTCATGTCTAGAAATCTGTGCACTACACTCTAAAAAAAGGAATTGCTAATAATGTGGAGCGGAGAGTACAAAATTTGCATCAAAACATAATCCTTTAGGAATATAGAACACAATTGTCTGAATCCATATGAACATGTTTCAATAAAAAAAGGTAATCACTGCACAGGTTTACAAATGTTGTACGATATTTTACTAAGTAATTTAGCAAATAAATTTTTAGAGTAATTTAAAAAACAAATTGGAAATTGAATGAATGAAATTTACTAAAGCTTATAATAGAATACATCCAATAGGCTATTGAGTTTGAGCATACCAGTGTTTGGCCTCTCAAACCCTGTAACTAATTGGAGAAAACGCTTTAATACAAGATGGCAGGAAGTGAGGCCTTAGGTTTTGATGGGGACGGGAGTTTTGGGACAAAGGGTTAATATCACACACATAATTATCACGCAAAACTCAATCAATTAATCATTCAATATATAAAAATAATGAAATACATTACTATTTATAACACTCCTACACAACTTTCCTAACCTAACTTGAACTCTAATAAGATAACTACAAATAAAAAAACTAATTAAAATATAACTTCTATTTCATAGGCTTCCAAAGTCTCTTTATATTATTCCAACCAACTTTCACAGGCTCGTCCAACATCATTTCTCCTCCGCTGAAAAAAACTCGACTCCGTCGAGTTATGAACATCAACACAAGAACAATCACGTCGAATCACAAAGGAAGTCTTTGTAAGCTTCAAATTTGCCATGTCAAAAGCGTAAGTAAGAGTGAATCTGGTATTGCCTTTGATAATCGAATAGATATTAGCATGAACGGCATGTTGCGCATGACGATCCCATAGCCATTTACGCCCCAAGATAATGTGACAAACTTTTAGGGGTAGAACATCATACTTAACGGTATCCTTAAACTTGCCAACGAAAAATGTAACCATACATCTCTGGGTAACCCGCAACTTTGTATTGGTAATCCATGCAACATCATACGGCTCTGGGTGAGGTTCAACTTTTAACCTAAGTTTCTTAACTGCTTCCTCAGATATAACATCCGTACAACTCCCAGTATCAATCACAAGAGAGCACACTTGTCCCGCACATATGACTCTCATCTGAAAAATTCGCCCACGATGAATTTTAGGATCATTCTTTTGTTGTTAGGCAACAAGTAAAGGTCGAAGAACACCTAAGCATCATTCCAAATGAGCATCAGCTTCTAAATCTTGCTCATCGGGCTTATATTCGTCGTCTATCGGCTTGCAAACCTCCTCGTTTAAATCAGCTTTTCAGCACGTTTTGTCAACAATAGCAAGTTGTCTAGAGGGAGAATAGGAAACATTCATCTTTGGGGAAGGACACTCAAAAGATGTGACCAAAACCATGACAGTTATAACACCTATACGAATTGTTGTTGGTAGCATTAGAAGAACCTGGGGTACGGTTAGGCATGCTAGTAGCTGAAGGACTTGTTGACGATCTTTCCATTGACCTATTTAAAACAGGCTCCACAAAAGTACGCTCCCTCCGAGTTTGGACTTGTATTGGAGGCCTAACAGAATTTCTTTTCAAATTATCCTCTATTTGGGTGGCAACTTGAACAGCATCATCCAAAAGCAAAAGTTTACCTGTAGCTACACCACCTGCAATCTCTAGATTCAATCCTCGACGGTACATGGAGATTAAAACTTCTTCAACTCAAGAAAATTCAGACCGTATAACCAAACTATAGAACATTGAAATATACTCAGCTACAAAACAAAGTCACTATCGAAATGTTCAATGCAATACATGTTAACCTTGACACAAGCTAGATGGTATTGCACGTGTATCTTAGTTCAAGAAAAAAGTAACTTAAGTCCATGAATTCCAGTTTGGAGTCCGTCATTCAAAAAGAACAAATAAAATTACGTAACTCTAAACCATCTTGTTTGTTGCCTAACACTCTTCCTTACATGTTGAAAAGATTTTGCTAACTGAATATTATTAGAAGAGGGAAACTAAAGACCAGGCCTAAGTAAATATGTAAGAGATTCCACCGCTTGCAGAAACTTTCTTTCATCTGACCACCATGAAGGCATGAACATGATAATGTACTAGTCAAGATTTTTTGTAAGCTTTAGAATTCAATGAACCAATTTTCATATTTCAAAACAACCCCAGAAGGTTATGTTATATACAAATGGATTAGTAAATATATATGGAGCTCTAGCTGCCTTCTTGTCTGTTACACTCACTTGATTTTAGAGCTATGTTATTCGCATTCGAATCGAGTGTCTGGTTGGATGCGGTAGTTTGAAGTGTCCGACATGGGTACTCCCAATTTTGCCATTTTTACACTAAAATGAAGTGTCCAGTACCCACACCCTTGTCCAAGTGTCGAGTGTCGGACGCGGGTACTTTATGGAAAGTGAAGAGTTTATGTTACATAGTGTTAGAGCAAAAAACAAAAAACGAATAAAAGTACAATACGATACGATAGACAATATGAAATTCCTGAAAGGAAAGATCTTGACATCTTAGATTTACCAAGACCTTTATATGTTATATGAAGCACAATCTCAAAAAGAAGGCTTTAGACCCAATCCTCCACCACAATTAATCCCAAAAAAATATGTCCGCAACCTCTTGCAACTGAGGAATAATTAACAAATCACCGCTCCTTCATTTTTCTACTGTTATACTTATTTTTCTAGATTGAGATAGAGCAATATCAAATATTCCTACTCCCTCCTTCCGAAATTGAGAGTCCAACTTTCATTTTCAGGATGTTCAAAAACTAGAGTCCACATTCCTAATAAATGCACCAAATCACATTACATTTAAGTGGTTTTAATCTTAACCATTTATTATACTTGAGCAAATTTCCTGAAAAAGTTTGACTTCCTAGGTGGACTCTTATTTAGACATAGGGAGTACAATGTAAGAATTCTAAATCACATGTTAGCAGTAGTTGGAGAAGTGTCAGATCAAGGACTGAAAATTATGCATGTCAAGTTATAAACTAATGTCTCTGTCTTCCTTGTGTTTAGTAAGATTCCCTTCCTTGTAGGAGTTGGAACTTCTTACCTGATAATTGCTTTTAGGATATAATATGGTTGCATAATTACATAACTGAAAGAGTTCAAATAACGGCTTGGACTAGAACGTAACTGATAATGGAATTGTTTTATATATATAAATGCTGCCGTCATGTACAACAGACTATTAGATTAGGTCAAAGGTAGCAGCTTTTCATACTGCAAGAGGATGCTCCAGAAATGATGCTACAGCTTAATCACCAGGTTTATGTATCGATAACAAAAACTGATCAGCATCAACGCTAATACCGTATTTCAGAAGTATTTGTTCCACCTTGAAAGCTGCAGTTTCAAAAGGATTCTGAACCCATTTTTTCTCGTAGCCAAGAATGAGTGCCTGGCAAGTAACATCGTTTGGAACTATACCACGTTTGACCATCATATTAACCAACCGGCACGCATCATCAACCCTGCCTACACTACAAAATCCATGTATAAGTGTGTTATACAACATCAGATCTGTAACCAAACCTATACCAAGCATCTTATTAAAAAGAGCATTAGTCTCCTCCATACGACATGCCCTACAGTACCCATTAAGAAGGGCACTACACGTCACAACATCAGGCTTCATATGGTGCTGACTCATGTAAAACCACACAAGCAATGCCTCTTCAAAGTTTCCTTTCCTTGAGTACCCGCTGATGATATCAGTAAACGTTACAACATCGGGAGAAAACCCCCTTCTCATGAGCTCATCCAGCATATCTTTAGCTTCAGTCACAAATCCTTGAAGGATAAGACTATGAATGATATTATTATAAGTCACCACATCAGGAGATATACCAGCTGATTTCATCATATCTAAGATAGCAAAAGCTTTATGTAAGTTGCCCTTCTTTCCATACCCATTAATTAAGGTGTTGTACATAGTAATATCAGGTGCCAAACCCACCTTTATCGTATTGTTATATAAATGTTCTGCTGTATACACATCTCCAGACTTGCAATAACCATCAATCATAATGGTGTAGGTAGTAACAGATGCTTTAATTCCCCTCTTCAACATCTTCCCCAAAAAGATAAGGGCATTATTGACATCCTTCACTTTGCAGTATCCTCCGATGATAGTGGTGTGACTACAACAATTAGGAAGCAAGCCCAACTCTATCATCTCTTGGAAAATGTTAGACGCTGCAGCCATGTTACCATCTGTACACAATTTGGAAATGAAGCTGTTGTAGATGTAAATATTAGGGGGAAGACTAAATATCTTCAAAATATCAATTGCTTTATTGGAATCACCCATTTTGCAGAACCCATCAATCAGACAACTAACAGATACCGAATTAGGGGTGTTACCCATCTGGCCCATTTTTAATAATAAAGAGGTCGCCTCCATTAAAAGACTAATTTTACAGAGGGAATTAATCAATAGTGTATGCAACTACGTCGGGATTAATCCCATAGTTTTTCATTTCTATCATCATCTTCCAACCACATTCAAGATTGCCTTCTCTACAGTAATTGTGTATAAATAAGCTAAAAATTGAAGTATCAACGCACAGTCCCTGGCTTTGAATCTCTTCCAGAAAATCCCATGCCAGTTCAATCTGTTTCGATTGTAATAATGCTCTAATAAGTGAATTGCAAACCCCTAAAGATGGAAAGAAATTATAATGCTTCATTTGACAAGTTAATTTCAGAGCCATATTTGTCATATTTTCCTTAACATAGCAGTCAACAAGCATGCTATATGCAGTTCCCAAAGTGTTTCTCTCAGTATGGGTTTCATGAAGGGCTTCCAAAATCAATCTCGCTGCAACTATTTTTTTCATAGCCTAAATTCCAACCGTGCGTCTTAAGAATAAATTTAATTCTTCTCAACTTATCTGCATCCTCAGCTTTCAGATGAAATCCATACATGGAATAATTCTTGTCATTTACAAACTGAAATACATTATTCCCACGAAGACCAAGAAAAGTCTTATCATGTGATTCTGTAGATTCAGCTGAAATGCATGTCACTTGGGAGAACATCCTGACCATGTTCATTATCATCCACCCCAACACAATCATCACAGAAAGAGACCTGATTGTCCTTGAAATTTGAGGAACGTAGTTCTAATAAGGCATGAGACGAAAAAATCCTAAATGGTTTAATCTTCCTATCAAATATCAGCTTGGATCCAGAACAACAAGCTTTGATAACTGAAATCAATGCCTTCAAGAAAAGTTATCAGGATACTAGCAGGAATAGATGCCGTACACCAAGAAAATGAAAAATTGCCAGTGTTAAAAGGGGGAAATATATCTGAGCATATGAAATGGGCCTCGGCACATATAATGTAGAAATTTGCTCAAATTATAAAATACAAAAGTTAGAGCGCATTGAGACGGCGGCTCTATACTTCACAAACTGCTGGCAAGTATTATTCTGGAAACAAAAACAGAATCACAAGATAGTTCAATGTCTTTTGCTTCACTAAAGCAATCGTTTTGTCATTTTGCCTACAGAAATCCCAAAACAGGAAATAGTTACTTCTAAATAGAAAAATAAGAACAAAGTTGTAGTAAATTACTTTAAGCCTTAATATACAATAAAAGTTAACATGGGTTATCAATATACTTGTATCTTTGAGGCCCAAACTTACATAAATTTATGCATTCTACAAACTCCATTTATAATTAAAGAAAAATGACAAATGGAGTAATGATATGGAAGAGAGAATTATACCTCTGACAATGGAAGGAACCTTGATATGCTCCCCATCGCTTCTGCTGCTGAGAAAAGCAGTATTTTTCATGGGACCTTCATTATCAATACTCCTTCTGGGTCAAGAAAAAAACAGCATTTCGAAAGCAGATTATACAGAAGAAAGATTATTTTCTGCCCAAATAGATGAAAAAATCAAACTGGCCACACCAAAAAAATTTAAAAAACAAATTGGGAACTGTTTTGGATTTGGCTGCGCTACCAAATTAGAGGGATTTAGGGGTTTTACCGGTGGTGCTAATGGAAGCAAGAAATCTGGGTTTTTGTGGGGTTTTGCTGTTGTCAATCACAATTAGGAAGAGGTGGGTTTAGGAATTGGGGCGTTGAAATGAGCGAGAAGACGGCTTATGCACAATGACAATGTCTATACGGTTAAAATGTTACGATGAATATTGAGATTTTAATAATCACAATATATTTTGAAATCTATTTGATAATGTTGGTTTTTGTGATTTTAAGAAATGATAATATATTTGATAATCTATTTTGTTAAAATTTTAATTTAAATTCGAATTGGAGTTTTTTAAGGAATTGATTTTGTTAAGGGGTTTGTTTATATTTAAAAAGGAGTCTTATAAGGAATTGTTTTGAAATGCTCAAACTCTATCCGGTATAATTTTCATTACTTTATTCTAGTTATTTTGGTTTGACTAGGATTCTATATATTTGTTATCTAAATATTATATATGTTGAGTTATTTTCTTGGACTTCTTTTTTCCTTATATCTATGATAGTAGATTTGGTTTATATATATCCGGTTGGTCTAGTCAAAATTTGTTACTAAAATATTGTGATATTTTAATTGTGGTCTAAAGGCTTTCCTGCTAACAAATTATATAGTCGTTAGTTCCTTCTCTATATATATATTCTTCTTATTGCCTATATCAGGGACAGAGACTTGGATACATCAATTCAGTAAAATCAAAGCAATCATCTGTCTTATACAAAAATATTTCAATAAAGAGCTATCAAAGTTTATTTCGAGCCGGTCTTGTTATTTGATTAATTCTTTGTTGGCTGGAAATAAGAGTTCTTTGTAATCATATATTTCTTGTAACGAAATTTGAGTTCAAGTCCTGTTGGGTTTGGTCTATCTAGCAGTAGATAGGATTTGTTCATAGAGAACTTTCAAGGTTGCAGAGATGCAAATGTCTCAGTGGTGAGAAATATTACAGTGGTGCAAAAGGGGCAGATGTGTCCATCGCAGTGGAAAGCTTTATTTGAACAGGGAGTTCTTTTTATTTGTACTTAATTGTGTATTAAAGTTTAATAAAAAGTGTCTCCAATACCTTTTGGTATTGGACGTGGATTAGGCTACTAAACTAGAGGATAGGGGTTGAACCACATAAAAAATCTTGGTGTGATTTACTGTTTTTGTTTTTGTTTTATGTAAGACCCCAACTTTTATAAATAAACATGAATTTTCTATAAATATCATTTTTAAATATTATGGAGTTAATTTGATATAATGTTATAGTTGTGGGTAATATTTATAAATTTTGCAAAGTAAGCAAGTTGTTATAAAATATTCGTTTGGTCGGGGAATATTCGTACGACGGCACAATCATTGGTGGACCCCACAACGGAATTATTGTCAGATTGAGAAAACGACAGAATTATCTTTCTATAAAAATAACGGCTGAGGTGTTACCGTTAAAACCGTTAAAACTGTTGAACTACCCAGTAGTAAAATTACAGTAATACGCGTGGTTGCATAGTAGCACACAGTATTGATTATTGATGCTTACGTGAGAAGTCACTCAGCTATACTCAATTATTGCTACAGTAATTGCTGCATCATATCTCTTAAATTATTATCATAGTATCATCTGTATAATATGTTATATTATTAAATCAATAATTGAGACGTTGTGGTAAGTTTGGTTATTTTATGGGGGGCCATATGTCATCATCTAAGAGTCTCTTCGTCAATAGTAATTACCGTCGTCAATAGTAATTACCGTCGTCAATAGTATTTACCTTGGTCAATAGTATTTACCTTGGTCAATAGTATTTACCTTGGTCAATAGTAATTACCTTTGTCAATAGTATTTACCTTGGTCAATAGTAATTACTTTTGTCAATAGTAGTTGTCCCTTCAATATTACCAAGAGTCATTTGACCCTTCGTTAAGACCAAGAGTCATTTGACCCTTCGTTAAGACCAAGAGCCACCCTCAGTTTTTCTATAAATAGAAGCCTAGGGCTTCATTATTTTTCACGAATTCATTCAAGCTATAGAGAGAGAAAGTATAGAGAGAATAAGAGAGAGAGAATAAAAGTATTCTGCTACTTCACTTTTCCAATATCCAGTTCTTTTAAGGTAGGAAATATTATTTCTTTTATATTCATGAAGAGAACTGTTGTTATTCCATTTCTTATTATTCTGTTGGAATAACCTGTATACGCGGTCTACCCTATACTTGGTGACATTCTTCTATTATTCTGTTGGAACATTCTGTCTGTGTGTTTTACACCGAACCTGGTTTCGTTTTTATTATTATTCTGTTGGAACATCCTGTCTGTGTGTTTTACACCGGACCTGGTTCCGTCTTGTTATTATTCTGTTGGAACATCCTGTCTGTGTGTTTTACACCGGACCTGGTTCCATTATTTATTATTCTGTCGGAATATCCTGTCTGTGCGTTTACGCCGGACCTGGTTCCATTATTATTATTCTGTTAAATAAACCTGTCTGTGCGGTCTATCGCATGCATGGTGATTTCTTTTGTTATTCCATTCTTTATTATACTCAGTTGGTTAAGTTTTGACTTCTATACTCCATGAAATTTGTGGAATATCCTTGATATTTGGGTTTCATCCAGTATCTTTTCATGAAAATATTCTTCTAATCATTCTTGAATTTTACTCCACAAAACAGTATCATGTTGACAATTTGGACGTTGTTAATTTCTGGATAAATTAATTCTTGAACTTGTTTTATTGAATTCTTATATCATTGTCATCATCCTCATGTTTATAAAATGTTGAAAGTCATCTGTGGCCTGTAGTGCATAGATGGACTTGGTATGATTATGACCAGGGATTATTCGGTATAATCATGACCGTAATGTTACAAATGATGTGGTAAAAGTCCTCATTGGCCCGTAGTGCATTGATGGACAGTTGTTGGCATGATCATGACCATTAATGAATACACGAATATCCTTGGCCGTAGTGCAGGGGTGATTCGATGATGTGGATTATTTTATTAAGCTGAGTCCCAGCGATCACAGTGTTGAAAAACCTTTTAAATCATAAAAGATAGTAGAGTTTATTTTCTACTTGACTCTTTTAATGGATTGCTTGTTCCGATGCAGTTAAACTTGATGTCTATTATATTTTATCAATTTAACATTGTTGAAGGCTAATGATAATTTATTCTGCATTATCTTAGTCATAATATTTTTTACTGGGCTAGTTGAGCTCACCCTTTCTTTCACTGTTCTCTTCAGGAAATGAGAACGTAGCTGGGGCAAGTCGGGAAACGGAGTGATGGCCCGAATGATAGTATTATTTAGTAGTCCTCACTATTCTATGTAATGGTGTGTTAATAAATGTAATGAGGACTCCTTTTGAGTATGAATACTCTCTAGAAGATAATATTTGTATTCAAACTCACAGTTTATGTTTTGTCGTATTGTACACGACAGCTGTATTAGTAAGTTATATTTATATTCTGTACTATGTATCTGACGACCCAAGATGGGTGATGTATACCTAATTTTGGGGGCGTCACAGTTGGTATCAGAGCTTAGGGATATGATCCCTGGCTAAGATGTGAGAATAGAACTAGGAGGGGGGAATTCCTTCGCTAGTATGACATACCTAAGTTTATTTGCGTGGTATTTAATTGGTCGGTCATAATATAAGGATAATATATGACATATCAATTAATTTTTATTTTGTGGCAGTATCTGAAAATGGCATCTGAGAATGTTGAGAATAACAGTGGAGCACAGGCGACTGTTGATTTACCACATATCAATAATCAGGATAATGTGCATCAGGAAGGTGTCAATCCTCATGCAAACAACAACACTGACCAAATGATGAATGATCAAATGTTCAGAGGCTTTATGCAATTCATGCAACAACAGGTGAAAGCGGCTCCTGTCCACAACGTAGGTGGAAATACTGGAAACTCTCTGGCGGTCACCGCTAAACAGTTTAAGGAGCTGGGACCACCGGAGTTTAAGGGAGAACCCAAACCACTTGTAGCTGAAACATGGATAAAGCAGATCACCAAGATATTTGATGTCTTGGGTTGCTCCGAGGAGCAAAAGGTTCCCTTTGCCGCCTTTATGTTGCGAGGAGAGGCAGATTACTGGTGGGAATCGATAAAGCGTACTCAACCTGCCGCACTGAAGATGTCCTGGGAGAAGTTCCAAGAGCTGTTTAACGACAAATACTTTCCCGAGAGTATTCGTCACATGAAGGAGGTGGAGTTCATCAAATTGGAGCAGAATAATATGATCGTGTCGCAGTACGAGGTAAATTTTGCGGAGTTATCCCGGTTTGCGTCCCACCTGGTGGATAATGAAGAAAGAATGACGCGGATGTTTTTAAGAGGTTTGAAGCCGGAGATACGTCAACATCTTGTTTCTCATAAACTGTGTTTGTATTCAGATGTTGTAAATAGGGCTCAGTTGGTGGAGCGCGATAACGAGACAACGCAACCAAAAGAGAGCAGCCGGCAAAATGATAATACCAGTGAGAGCAGTCATCGAAGCGGTGACAACAAGCGTGGAGGGAATCAACAGGCCAGAAATGGTAACCACTTCGGTGGTAATCAGGGCCAAAACAATAAGAATGGTCATTTCAAGAAGAGGAGATTCAACAATGATGGAAAGACGTCAGCACCAGCACCTGTCGTTAAGGAAGGAGAACGACCACCTATCATATGTTTCAAATGCGGAGGGGAGGGGCACATCAGTCCAAACTGCGCGATGCCGTCCAAAGCATGTTATAATTGTGGAAGAGAAGGTCATTTAGCCCGATTTTGTCGTTTACCGAAGACAAATTCAGCTAGGATGGAGGCACCAAAGGCCGTCCCAGAAAAGTCAAAACCGGTTGTGCAAGGGAGAGCGTTTGTTGTGAACTCCCAGAGAAAAGGAACCCGAATGAGGTCATCACGGGTAAGCTTATCATAAACTCTAACGAAGTCTATACTTTATTTGATACCGGTTCTACCCATTCTTTTATTTCTCCTACTTGCGCTCATCGATTAAATTTGATTCCGGAGAAATTAGACTTTGACTTATCTGTGGAAACTCCGTTGGGAGAAACCTTCATTACCTCCACTGTTTATAAGTCTTGTTTGGTTCAAGTTGGTACCCACACATTACCTATCGATCTGATTTCATTAAAAATACTTGCATTTGACGTGATTCTAGGGATTGATTGGTTAACTACTCATCATGCAAAAATTGATTGTTTTCGTAAGGTTGTTAGCTTTCATATTCCTAATCGACCTATTATGCGAATTCAAGCAACCAAACCATTAAAATCAATCGCTGTCATCTCAAGCCATAAAGCTATTCGTTTATTAAAAAACGGATGTCAAGCTTTCTTAGCTCATGTCACGGATCTAAACAAAAATACGTCAGTTTTGAATGATATTTCTATTGTTAATAAATTCCCTGACGTATTCCCTGAAGAACTTCCTGGCCTACCCCCAGAGCGTGAAATTGAATTTTGTATCGACCTTGAACCCGGTACAAAACCCATTTCCAAAGCCCCATATCGAATGGCTCCTATTGAACTTCAGGAGTTAAAGATCCAACTGCAGGAATTGTTAGACATTGGCTTTATTCGTCCTAGTACTTCTCCTTGGGGTGCTCCTGTTCTATTCGTGAAGAAGAAAGATGGAAGTATGCGACTTTGTATTGATTATCGGGAGTTGAATCATGTCACCATCAAAAATAGGTACCCATTGCCACGTATTGATGACCTGTTTGACCAGTTGCAAGGAGCACAATTCTTTTCAAAGATCGATCTTCGTTCTGGATATCATCAGCTGAAGGTTAGAACTGAGGATATTCCAAAGACGGCTTTTAGAACTCGGTACGGGCATTATGAATTCCTAGTCATGTCCTTTGGATTGACTAATGCTCCTGCTGCCTTCATGGATATGATGAACCGGGTATTCAAGGAATATTTGGATCACTTTGTGGTCGTCTTTATTGATGACATCCTTATTTATTCCAAAAGCCGTGAAGATCATGAGCAACACTTGAGGCTGGTACTCCAAAAGCTTCGTGAATACAAGCTTTATGCCAAGTTGAAGAAATGCGAGTTCTGGCTGGAGGAGGTAGCATTCCTTGGGCACGTAGTATCAAGTCGTGGAATATCGGTTGACCCGGCAAAGATTGAAGCTATTCAAAGCTGGGAGCAACCTAAATCAGTGACCGAAGTACGTAGCTTTCTTGGTTTAGCTGGTTATTATCGGAGATTCGTGGAAGGATTTTCTCGAATCGCTACTCCATTAACTCAGCTGACTCGGAAAGATACAAAGTTTGGTTGGAGCGAAGAATGTGAGCAGAGTTTTCAAGAACTCAAGAGGAGACTCATTTCAGCACCTGTTCTAACAATACCATCTGGCTCGGAGGGATTTGTCATCTACAGTGATGCTTCGAGCAAAGGGTTGGGATGCGTTCTCATGCAACATGGAAAAGTCATAGCCTATGCATCAAGACAACTCAAGGAATATGAGAGGAATTATCCTACTCATGATCTAGAGTTGGCAGCTGTTGTCTTTGCACTTAAAATTTGGAGGCATTACTTGTATGGGGAGAAAGTGGAGATCTTTACGGATCATAAAAGCCTCAAATATTTCTTCACTCAAAAGGAACTCAACATGCGACAACGACGTTGGCTTGAACTGTTGAAAGATTATGATCATACCATTCAATACCATCCTGGAAAAGCGAACGTGGTAGCTGACGCATTGAGTAGAAGATCATATGCGGGTACAGTGCAATATTAACAACGCAAAGGCCCATTTTGTGTGACTTGCAAAGGATGGAGATAGAGTTAAAGACTCCAGGGACCCATGTGATGATGGCGAATATACGAGTAGAACCGACTTTAATCGATAAAGTTAAAGCTGCTCAAGCTACAGACCTGGAGCTGATGCGTATGAGGAAGAAAGTGCAAGAAGGTGCTATGCCGGAAGCAAGAATCGATGAAGAAGGAATACTTCGAGTCAACTCCAGACTTTGTGTTCCTAACAACCCTGATTTAAAGTATGAAATCATGATGGAGGCGCACAACACACCGTTTGCAATCCATCCTGGAAGTACCAAAATGTATCATGATCTTCGTCATACATTTTGGTGGAGCAATATGAAGAGAGAGATAGCGTTGTTTATCTCAAGGTGTCTAACTTGTCAACGAGTCAAAGCGGAGCATCAAGTACCAAAAGGTCCATTGCAACCACTTGAAATTCCAGAATGGAAGTGGGAGCACATTACCATGGATTTCGTTACCGGTCTTCCTAGGGTTTCTCAAGGTATTGATGCGATTTGGGTCATTGTTGATAGATTGACCAAGTCTGCTCATTTCTTACCGATACGAGAAACTTATACACTTGAACGTCTTGCTCGTATGTACATAAACGAGATTGTAAGACTGCATGGTATGCCAGTATCCATAGTTTCTGATCGAGACCCAAGATTCACTTCACGATTTTGGGTTAGTTTACAAAAAGCTATGGGCACGGAGTTACGATTTAGTTCAGCATATCATCCTCAGACGGACGGACAATCAGAGAGGACTATTCAAACTCTTGAAGATCTATTAAGACTCTGTGTCTTTGACTTCAAGGGAAGTTGGGACAAGTTCTTACCATTGGTGGAGTTTTCCTACAACAACAGTTATCAAGCAAGTATTGGCATGGCTCCATTCGAAGCATTGTATGGAAGAAAATGTCGTTCTCCAGTATGCTGGGATGAGGTGGGCGAAGCAACGTTGTTGGGACCGGAGTTGGTACGTATGACTACAGAAAAGATTCAAACGATCCGACAACGTATAAAAACCTCACAAGATCGACAAAAGAGTTATGCTGATCTTCATCGAAAGGACGTGGAATTTGATGTAGGAGATCATGTGTTCTTACGTGTTGCTCCATGGAAAGGAGTTACGAGATTTGGAAAGAGAGGAAAGCTAAATCCTCGATTCATCGGTCCATTTTTAATCCTCGATCGAGTAGGAACTGTGGCTTATAGAC
This sequence comes from Panax notoginseng, assembly GCA_016801055.1. Taxonomy (NCBI): domain Eukaryota; kingdom Viridiplantae; phylum Streptophyta; class Magnoliopsida; order Apiales; family Araliaceae; genus Panax; species Panax notoginseng. Next base: position 20,430,018 of record CM029021.1, read on the forward strand.
TCGCTTTACCGCCAAGTATGTCTCGTGTTCATAACGTTTTCCACATATCCATGTTACGCAAATATGTGGAAGACCCGAACCACATTATTGAGTTAGAACCGGACGAAATAGCGGAGGATTTGACGTATGAAGAAGTTCTTGTTCAAATCTTGGATAAGAAGGAACATATTCTACGCTCCAAGGTTATACCTCAAGTCAAAGTTTTGTGGAGAAACCACGATGTTGAGGAAATGACTTGGGAGTTAGAATTGAAATGAAATCAAGGTATCCTTACCTCTTCGACATACCAGGTACGTACCCTAATTTCGAGGGCGAAATTTCATAAGAAGGGGAGGTTGTAAGACCCCAACTTTTATAAATAAAGATGAATTTTCTATAAATATCATTTTTGAATATTATGGAGTTAATTTGATATAATGTTATAGTTGTGGGTAATATTTATAAATTTTGCAAAGTAAGCAAGTTGTTATAAAATATTCGTTTGGTCGGGAAATATTCTTTTTGTCGGGGAATATTCGTACGACGGCACAATCATTGGTGGACCCCACAACAGAATTATTGTCGGATTGAGAAAACGACAGAATTATCTTTCTATAAAAATAACGGCTGAGGTGTTACCGTTAAAACCGTTAAAACTGTTGAACTACTCGGTAGTAAAAGTACAGTAATACGCGTGGTTGCATAGTAGCACACGGTATTGATTATTGATGCTTATGTGAGAAGTCACTCAGCTATACTCAATTATTGCTACAGTAATTGCTGCATCATATCTCTTAAATTATTGTCATAGTATCATCTGTATAATATGTATATTATTAAATCAATAATTGAGACGTTGTGGTAAGTTTGGTTATTTTATGGGGGCCATATGTCATCATCTAAGAGTCTCTTCGTCAATAGTAATTACCGTCATCAATAGTAATTACCGTCGTCAATAGTATTTACCTTGGTCAATAGTAATTACCTTGGTCAATAGTATTTACCTTGGTCAATAGTATTTACCTTGTCAATAGTAATTACCTTCGTCAATAGTATTTACCTTGGTCAATAGTAATTACTTTCGTCAATAGTAGTTGTCCTTCAATATTACCAAGAGTCATTTGACCCTTCGTTAAGACCAAGAGTCATTTGACCCTTCGTTAAGACCAAGAGCCACCCTCAGTTTTTCTATAAATAGAGGCCTAGGGCTTCATTATTTTTCACGAATTCATTCAAGCTATAGAGAGAGAAAGTATAGAGAGAATAAGAGAGAGAGAATAAAAGTATTCTGCTACTTCACTTTTCCAATATCCAGTTCTTTTAAGGTAGGGAATATTATTTCTTTTATATTCATGAAGAGAACTGTTGTTATTCCATTTCTATTATTCTGTTGGAATAACCTGTATACGCGGTCTACCCTATACTTGGTGACATTCTTCTATTATTCTGTTGGAACATCTTGTCTGTGTGTTTTACACCGGACCTGGTTCCGTTTTTATTATTATTCTGTTGGAACATCCTGTCTGTGTGTTTTACACCGGACCTGGTTCCGTCTTGTTATTATTCTGTTGGAATATCCTGTCTGTGTGTTTTACACCGGACCTGGTTCCATTATTTATTATTCTGTCGGAATATCCTGTCTGTGCGTTTACGCCGGACCTGGTTCCATTATTTATTATTCTGTTGGAATAACCTGTCTGTGCGGTCTATCGCATGCATGGTGATTTCTTTTGTTATTCCATTCTTTATTATACTCAGTTGGTTAAGTTTTGACTTCTATACTCCATGAAATTTGTGGAATATCCTTGATAATTGGGTTTCATCCAGTATCTTTTCATGAAAATATTCTTCTAAGCATTCTTGAATTTTACTCCACAAAGCAGTATCATGTTGACAATTTGGACGTTGTTAATTCCTGGATAAATTAATTCTTGAACTTGTTTTATTGAATTCTTATATCATTGTCATCATCCTCATGTTTATAAAATGTTGAAAGTCATCTGTGGCCTGTAGTGCATAGATGGACTTGGTATGATTATGACCAGGGATTATTCGGTATAATCATGACCGTAATGTTACAAATGATGTGGTAAAAGTCCTCATTGGCCCGTAGTGCATTGATGGACAGTTGTTGGCATGATCATGACCATTAATGAATATACGAATATCCTTGGCCGTAGTGCAGGGGTGATTCGATGATGTGGATTATTTTATTAAGCTGAGTCCCAGCGATCACAGTGTTGAAAAACCTTTTAAATCATAAAAGATAGTAGAGTTTATTTTCTACTTGACTCTTTTAATGGATTGCTTGTTCCGCTACAGTTAAACTTGATGTCTATTATATTTTATCAGTTTAACATTGTTGAAGGCTAATGATAATTTATTCTGCATTATCTTAGTCATAATATTTCTTACTGGGCTAGTTGAGCTCACCCTTTCTTTCACTGTTCTCTTCAGGAAATGAGAACGTAGCTGGGGCAAGTCGGGGAACGGAGTGATGGTCCGAATGATAGTATTATTTAGTAGTCCTCACTATTCTATGTAATGGTGTGTTAATAAATGTAATGAGGACTCCTTTTGAGTATGAATACTCTCTAGAAGATAATATTTGTATTCAAACTCACAGTTTATGTTTTGTCGTATTGTACACGACAGTTGTATTAGTAAGTTGTATTTGTATTCTGTACTATGTATCTGACGACCCAAGATGGGTGATGTATACCTAATTTTGGGGGCGTCACATTTTATGCTTTTAATATTCTGCAGTTTTTGATTTAAAGTCGTGGCCAAAATTGTACTAATAGGGACAGGTATTAGCTGTCCGTTTATAACAGACGAAGAAAAATACTAATACGACAGGGTTAAACCGTCTGATTATAACCTGCATAGTAAATTTAAAATTTGAACCACGTAGATCACTAGGTATTTACACATATTCACAACCCCCCTAAGGTGCTTAATTACAGAATTATTTTGTATCGGAGCAAGGATCTACTAAATTGATGTTGCAGGTCGAGAGAAAGATTATATGGCACACCTCTATTTTCAAGAAGGCCAATCTACAAGTCGACCACCTCAGAAGCGAGAACTTAACTGTGGAAATTCAGAATGACGATTTATCTCTAGAGAGACTCATGGCAATGGGGTATTTGAAAAAATGGACCTGTTATTCCAGACATAATGATGGTAACTCCAGACTAATCTCTGGACATGGATGAAACCTCTGCTAGCGGAAGGCCAAGTTGAAATTGAGAAAGTATCATCGGGTAACACAACAAAAGAAATGTGGATACTATCTTGACAAGGCCACGAATGTAAGACCCCAACTTTTATAAATAAAGATGAATTTTCTATAAATATCATTTTTGAATATTATGGAGTTAATTTGATATAATGTTATAGTTGTGGGTAATATTTATAAATTTTGCAAAGTACGCAAGTTGTTATATAATATTCGATTGGTCAATATTCGTTTTAACAGGGAATATTCGTACAACGGCACAATCATTGGTGGACCCCACAACGAAATTATTGTCGGATTGAGAAAACGACAAAAATATTTTATTAAAAATAACGGCGGAAGTTTTACCATTGATACTGTTGAACTACTCGGTAGTAAAAGTACAGTAATACGTGTGGTTGCATAGTAGCACACGGTATTGATTATTAATGCTTATGTGAGAAGTCACTCAGTTTGATTCAATTATTGTCAGTTAATAATATGAATTATTTAGCGATAATGACGTTTTGTTTTATTCGTATTATTAACGTAATAAAACAGAAACATCTTTTTATATAAAACAGAATACTTTATTAAAGTTATTCTATAAATAGAATATATTATATTTTATTTAAAAGATTTTTCTTTAAATATGGACCGTCAGATTAAAGTAATCAATCTGGACCGTTCATGGATTAGTTACTATGCATTCTATTTTTCTATAAATAGCAGCTCATTCCTTCATTATTTCTTACGAATTCACTGAACTCTAGAGAGAGAAACTATAGAGAGAGAGAAGAAAAGTATTCTGCTACTTAACTACTTCCTTATTTCAGCTCTTCTTTAAAACGGTAAGGGGTGTTATTCTTTCTTATTCATGAAGAGAACTGTTGTTATTCCATTTCTTATTATTCTGTTGGAATAACCTGTATACGCGGTCTACCCTATACTTGGTGACATTCTTCTATTATTCTGTTGGAACATCCTGTCTGTGTGTTTTACACCGGACCTGGTTCCGTTTTTATTATTATTCTGTTGGAACATCCTGTCTGTGTGTTTTACACCGGACCTGGTTCCGTTTTATTATTATTCTGTTGGAACATCCTGTCTGTGTGTTTTACACCGGACCTGGTTCCGTCTTGTTATTATTATTCTGTTGGAATATCCTGTCTGTGTGTTTTACACCGGACCTGGTTCCATTATTTATTATTCTGTCGGAATATCCTGTCTGTGCGTTTACGCCGGACCTGGTTCCATTATTTATTATTCTGTTGGAATAACCTGTCTGTGCGGTCTATCGCATGCATGGTGATTTCTTTTGTTATTCCATTCTTTATTATACTCAGTTGGTTAAGTTTTGACTTCTATACTCCATGAAATTTGTGGAATATCCTTGATAATTGCGTTTCATCCAGTATCTTTTCATGAAAATATTCTTCTAAGCATTCTTGAATTTTACTCCACAAAGCAGTATCATGTTGACAATTTGGACGTTGTTAATTCTTGGATAAATTAATTCTTGAACTTGTTTTATTGAATTCTTATATCATTGTCATCATCCTCATGTTTATAAAATGTTGAAAGTCATCTGTGGCCTGTAGTGCATAGATGGACTTGGTATGATTATGACCAGGGATTATTCGGTATAATCATGACCGTAATGTTACAAATGATGTGGTAAAAGTCCTCATTGGCCCGTAGTGCATTGATGGACAGTTGTTGGCATGATCATGACCATTAATGAATACACGAATATCCTTGGCCGTAGTGCAGGGGTGATTCGATGATGTGGATTATTTTATTAAGCTGAGTCCCAGCGATCACAGTGTTGAAAAACCTTTTAAATCATAAAAGATAGTAGAGTTTATTTTCTACTTGACTCTTTTAATGGATTGCTTGTTCCGCTGCAGTTAAACTTGATGTCTATTATATTTTATCAGTTTAACATTGTTGAAGGCTAATGATAATTTATTCTGCATTATCTTAGTCATAATATTTCTTACTGGGCTAGTTGAGCTCACCCTTTCTTTCACTGTTCTCTTCAGGAAATGAGAACGTAGCTGGGGCAAGTCGGGGAACGGAGTGATGGTCCGAATGATAGTATTAGTTAGTAGTCCTCACTATTCTATGTAATGGTGTGTTAATAAATGTAATGAGGACTCCTTTTGAGTATGAATACTCTCTAGAAGATAATATTTGTATTCAAACTCACAGTTTATGTTTTGTCGTATTGTACACGACAGTTGTATTAGTAAGTTGTATTTGTATTCTGTACTATGTATCTGACGACCCAAGATGGGTGATGTATACCTAATTTTGGGGGCGTCACAGTTGGTATCAGAGCTTAGGGATATGATCCCTGGCTAAGATGTGAGAATAGAACTAGGAGGGGAGAGACGGGGAATTCCTTCGCTAGTATGACCTACCTAAGTTTATTTGCATGGTATTTAATTGGTCGGTCATAATATAAGGATAATATATGACATATCAATTAACTTTTATTTTGTGGCAGTATCTGAAAATGGCATATGAGAATGTTGAGAATAGCAATGGAGCACAGGCGACTGTTGATTCACCACATATCAATAATCAGGATAATGTGCATCAGGAAGGTGACAATCCTCATGCAAACAACAACACTGACCAGATGATGAATGATGAAATGTTCAGAAACTTTATGCAGTTCATGCAACAACAGGCGAGAGCGGCTCCTGTGCAAAATATAGGTGGGAACACTGAAAACTCTCAGACGGTCACCACTAAACAGTTCAAGGAGCTGGGACCACCAGAGTTTAAGGGAGAGCCAAAACCACTTATAGCGGAAACATGGATAAAGCAGATTACCAAGATATTTGATGTCTTGGGATGCTCCGAGGAGCAAAAGGTTCCCTTTGCCGCCTTTATGTTGCGAGGAGAGGCAGATTACTGGTGGGAATCGATTAAGCGTACTCAACCTGCCGCACTGAAGATGTCTTGGGAGAAGTTCCAAGAGCTGTTCAATGACAAATACTTTCCCGAAAGTGTTCATCACATGAAGGAGGTGGAGTTCATCAAATTGGAGCAGAATAATATGACCATGTCGCAGTATGAGGCTAAATTTGCTGAGTTGTCCCGGTTTGCGTCCCACTTGGTGGATAATGAAGAGCGAATGACGCGAATGTTTTTGCGAGGTTTGAAACCTGAGATACGTCAACATCTTATTTCTCATAAACTGTGTTTGTATTCAGATGTTGTGAATAGGGCTCAGTTAGTGGAGCGCGATAACGAGTCAACGCAACCAAAAGAGAGCAGTCGGCAAAATGATAATACCAGTGAGAGCAGTCATCGAAGCGGTGACAACAAGCGTGGAGGGAATCAACAGGCCAGAAATGGTAACCACTTCGGTGGTAATCAGGGCCAAAACAATAAGAATGGTCATTTCAAGAAGAGGAGATTCAACAATGATGGAAAGACGTCAGCACCAGCACCCGTTGTTAAGGAAGGAGAACGACCACCTATCATATGTTTCAAATGCGGAGGGGAGGGGCACATCAGTCCAAACTGCGCGATGCCGTCTAAAGCATGTTATAATTGTGGAAGAGAAGGTCATTTAGCTCGATTTTGTCGTTTACCAAAAACAAGTTCAGCCAAGATGGAGACACCAAAGGCCGTCCCAGAAAAGTCAAAACCGGTAGTGCAAGGGAGAGCGTTTGTTGTGACCTCCCAGAAAGCAAGGAACCCGAATGAGGTCATCACGGGTAAGCTTATCATAAACTCTAACGAAGTCTATACTTTATTTGATACCGGTTCTACCCATTCTTTTATTTCTCCTACTTGCGCTCATCGATTAAATTTGATTCCGGAGAAATTAGACTTTGACTTATCTGTTGAAACTCCATTGGGAGAAACCTTCATTACATCCACGGTTTATAAGTCTTGTTTGGTTCAAGTTGGTACCCACACATTACCTGTCGATCTTATTTCATTAAAAATACTTGCATTTGACGTGATTCTAGGGATTGATTGGTTAACTACTCATCATGCAAAAATTGATTATTTTCGTAAGGTTGTTAGCTTTCATATTCCTAATCGACCTATTATGCGAATTCAAGCAACCAAACCATTAAAATCAATCGCTGTCATCTCAAGCCATAAAGCTATTCGTTTATTGAAAAACGGATGTCAAGCTTTCTTAGCTCATGTCACGGATCTAAACAAAAATACGTCAGTTTTGAATGATATTTCTATTGTTAATAAATTCCCTGACGTATTCCCTGAAGAACTTCCTGGCCTACCCCCAGAGCGTGAAATTGAATTTTGTATCGACCTTGAACCCGGTACAAAACCCATTTCCAAAGCCCCATATCGAATGGCTCCTATTGAACTTCAGGAGTTAAAGATCCAACTGCAGGAATTGTTAGACATTGGTTTTATTCGTCCTAGTACTTCTCCTTGGGGTGCTCCTGTGCTATTCGTGAAGAAGAAAGATGGAAGTATGCGACTTTGTATTGATTATCGGGAGTTGAATCATGTCACCATCAAAAACAGGTACCCATTGCCACGTATTGATGACCTGTTTGACCAGTTGCAAGGAGCACAATTCTTTTCAAAGATCGATCTTCGTTCTGGATATCATCAGCTGAAGGTTAGAACTGAGGATATTCCAAAGACGGCTTTTAGAACTCGGTACGGGCATTATGAATTCCTAGTCATGTCCTTTGGATTGACTAATGCTCCTGCTGCCTTCATGGATATGATGAACCGGGTATTCAAGGAATATTTGGATCACTTTGTGGTCGTCTTTATTGATGACATCCTTATTTATTCCAAAAGCCGTGAAGATCATGAGCAACACTTGAGGCTGGTACTCCAAAAGCTTCGTGAATACAAGCTTTATGCCAAGTTGAAGAAATGCGAGTTCTGGCTGGAGGAGGTAGCATTCCTTGGGCACGTAGTATCAAGTCGTGGAATATCGGTTGACCCGGCAAAGATTGAAGCTATTCAAAGCTGGGAGCAACCTAAATCAGTGACCGAAGTACGTAGCTTTCTTGGTTTAGCTGGTTATTATCGGAGATTCGTGGAAGGATTTTCTCGAATCGCTACTCCATTAACTCAGCTGACTCGGAAAGATACAAAGTTCGGTTGGAGCGAAGAATGTGAGCAGAGTTTTCAAGAACTCAAGAGGAGACTCATTTCAGCACCTGTTCTAACAATACCATCTGGCTCGGAGGGATTTGTCATCTACAGTGATGCTTCGAGCAAAGGGTTGGGATGCGTTCTCATGCAACATGGAAAAGTCATAGCCTATGCATCAAGACAACTCAAGGAATATGAGAGGAATTATCCTACTCATGATCTAGAGTTGGCAGCTGTTGTCTTTGCACTTAAAATTTGGAGGCATTACTTGTATGGGGAGAAGGTGGAGATCTTTACGGATCATAAAAGCCTCAAATATTTCTTCACTCAAAAGGAACTCAACATGCGACAACGACGTTGGCTTGAACTGTTGAAAGATTATGATCATACCATTCAATACCATCCTGGAAAAGCGAACGTGGTAGCTGACGCATTGAGTAGAAGATCATATGCAAGTACGAGTGCAATATTGTCAACACAAAAGCCCATTTTGTGTGACTTGCAAAGGATGGAGATAGAGTTAAAGACTCCAGGGACCCATGTGATGATGGCGAATATACGAGTAGAACCAACTTTAATCGATAAAGTTAAAGCTGCTCAAGCTACAGACCTGGAGCTGATGCGTATGAGGAAGAAAGTGCAAGAAGGTGCTATGCCGGAAGCAAGAATCGATGAAGAAGGAATACTTCGAGTCAACTCCAGACTTTGTGTTCCTAACAACCCTGATTTAAAGTATGAAATCATGATGGAGGCGCACAACACACCGTTTGCAATCCATCCTGGAAGTACCAAAATGTATCATGATCTTCGTCATACATTTTGGTGGAGCAATATGAAGAGAGAGATAGCGTTGTTTATCTCAAGGTGTCTAACTTGTCAACGAGTCAAAGCGGAGCATCAAGTACCAAAAGGTCCATTGCAACCACTTGAAATTCCAGAATGGAAGTGGGAGCACATTACCATGGATTTCGTTACCGGTCTTCCTAAGGTTTCTCAAGGTATAGATGCGATTTGGGTCATTGTTGATAGATTGACCAAGTCTGCTCATTTCTTACCGATACGAGAAACTTATACACTTGAACGTCTTGCTCGTATGTACATAAACGAGATTGTAAGACTGCATGGTATGCCAGTATCCATAGTTTCTGATCGAGACCCAAGATTCACTTCACGATTTTGGGTTAGTTTACAAAAAGCTATGGGCACAGATTTACGATTTAGTTCGACATATCATCCTCAGACGGACGGACAATCAGAGAGGACTATTCAAACTCTAGAAGATTTATTAAGACTCTGTGTCTTTGACTTCAAGGGAAGTTGGGACAAGTTCTTACCATTGGTGGAGTTTTCCTACAACAACAGTTATCAAGCAAGTATTGGCATGGCTCCATTCGAAGCATTGTATGGAAGAAAATGTCGTTCTCCAGTATGCTGGGATGAGGTGGGTGAAGCAACGTTGTTGGGACCGGAGTTGGTACGTATGACTACAGAAAAGATTCAAACGATCCGACAACGTATAAAAACCTCACAAGATCGACAAAAGAGTTATGTTGATCTTCATCGAAAGGACGTGGAATTTGATATAGGAGATCATGTGTTCTTACGTGTTGCTCCATGGAAAGGAGTTACGAGATTTGAAAAAGAGGAAAGCTAAATCCTCGATTCATCGGTCCATTTTTAATCCTCAATCGAGTAGGAACTGTGGCTTATAGACTCGCTTTATCGCCAAGTATGTCTCGTGTTCATAACGTTTTTCACATATCCATGTTACGCAAATATGTGGAAGACCCGAACCACATTATTGAGTTAGAACCGGACGAAATAGCGGAGGATTTGACGTATGAAGAAGTTCCTGTTCAAATCTTGGATAAGAAGGAACATATTCTACGCTCCAAGGTTATACCTCAAGTCAAAATTTTGTGGAGAAACCACGATGTTGAGGAAATGACTTGGGAGTTAGAATCTGAAATGAAATCAAGGTATCCTTACCTCTTCGACATACCAGGTACGTACCCTAATTTCGAGGGCGAAATTTCATAAGAAGGGGAGGTTGTAAGACCCCAACTTTTATAAATAAAGATGAATTTTCTATAAATATCATTTTTGAATATTATGGAGTTAATTTGATATAATGTTATAGTTGTGGGTAATATTTATAAATTTTGTAAAGTACGCAAGTTGTTATATAATATTCGATTGGTCGGGAAATATTCGTTTTAACAGGAAATATTCGTACAACGGCACAATCATTGGTGGACCCCACAACGGAATTATTGTCGGTTTGAGAAAACGACAAAAATATTTTATTAAAAATAACGGCGGATGTTTTACCATTGATACTGTTGAACTACTCGGTAGTAAAAGTACAGTAATACGTGTGGTTGCATAGTAGCACACGGTATTGATTATTAATGCTTATGTGAGAAGTCACTCAGTTTGATTCAATTATTGTCAGTTAATAATATGAATTATTTAGCGATAATTACGTTTTGTTTTATTCGTATTATTAACGTAATAAAACAGAAATATCTTTTTATATAAAATAGAATACTTTATTAAAGTTATTCTATAAATAGAATATATTATATTTTATTTAAAAGATTTTTCTTTAAATATGGACCGTCAGATTAAAGTAGTCAATCTGGACCGTTCATGGATTAGTTACTATGCATTCTATTTTTCTATAAATAGCAGCTCATTCCTTCATTATTTCTTACGAATTCACTGAACTCTAGAGAGAGAAACTATAGAGAGAAACTATAGAGAGAGAGAAGAAGAGTATTCTGCTACTTAACTACTTCCTTATTATAGCTCTTCTTTAAAACGGTAAGGGGTGTTATTCTTTCTTATTCATGAAGAGAACTGTTGTTATTCCATTTCTTATTATTCTGTTGGAATAACCTGTATACGCGGTCTACCCTATACTTGGTGACATTCTTCTATTATTCTGTTGGAACATCCTGTCTGTGTGTTTTACACCGGACCTGGTTCCGTTTTTATTATTATTCTGTTGGAATATCCTGTCTGTGTGTTTTACACCGGACCTGATTTCGTCTTGTTATTATTCTGTTGGAATATCCTGTCTGTGTGTTTTACACCGGACCTGGTTCTATTATTTATTATTCTGTCGGAATATCCTGTCTGTGTGTTTACGTCGGACCTGGTTCCATTATTTATTATTCTGTTGGAATAACCTGTCTGTACGGTCTATCGCATGCATCGTGATTTCTTTTGTTATTCCATTCTTTATTATACTCAGTTGGTTAAGTTTTGACTTCTATACTCCATGAAATTTGTGGAATATCCTTGATAATTGCGTTTCATCCAGTATCTTTTCATGAAAATATTCTTCTAAGCATTCTTGAATTTTACTCCACAAAGCAGTATCATGTTGACAATTTGGACGTTGTTAATTCTTGGATAAATTAATTCTTGAACTTGTTTTATTGAATTCTTATATCATTGTCATCATCCTAATGTTTATAAAATGTTGAAAGTCATCTGTGGCCTGTAGTGCATAGATGGACTTGGTATGATTATGACCAGGGATTATTCGGTATAATCATGACCGTAATGTTACAAATGATGTGGTAAAAGTTCTCATTGGCCCGTAGTGCATTGATGGACAGTTGTTGGCATGATCATGACCATTATTGAATACACGAATATCCTTGGCCGTAGTGCAGGGGTGATTCGATGATGTGGATTATTTTATTAAGCTGAGTCCCAGCGATCACAGTGTTGAAAAACCTTTTAAATCATAAAAGATAGTAGAGTTATTTTCTACTTGACTCTTTTAATGGATTGCTTATTCCGCTACAGTTAAACTCTTTTAGAATTGAAAATTACACCAGAATTCATAAGTTTTCTCTCTTTCTCTCTCTATATTCTTGAGCGTATTTTAGTGAGTATTTAGATACTTTGAGAATTGCTATTCAGTGCAAGTTTCTGTCAGCACTATATCCGAAATTCAGTCAGAAGTACGGTTATTCTGAGGTTAGGGATGTTATTTTCTTCGTAAATGATATTATTTCTTTCAATATCATTATGCCGAAGTATTGGTCTGAACTTTTTATCAGATTTAGAACTTTTTGTGTCGGAGTTACTATTCACGTATACGGCACTATTCACGTATACGACACTATTTACGAATACGGCACTATTCACCAAAAAATGAAAATTTTCCTTTTTGACCAAGATGTCTATTATGGTTACTATCTTTGATTGTATCAATATTTTGATCATTATTTTGGAATTCTTCTTTAAAATTAGTTATTTCGGAGTATTATTGAACTTGGATAAACTGTAATACGAATCCCTAATATTTCTTCTTTTATCTCACTGAATTCGTTTTCTTTAAGATATTTTTCATCATCCTCAGTCCTAAATAATGATATTACTGAATATCTTTGGCCTGTAGTGCAAAGATGAATGATTACCAGATGAATATCTTTGGCCCGTAGTGCAAAGATGAACAGGTGTTGAGATGAACAAGACCAACTGAGTATTATTCTTGAATTTTACTCCACAAAGTAGTATCATGTTGACAATTTGGACGTTATTGATTTCTGGATAAATTAAATTATAAATCTTTAAAATTTATCCTTGAACTTGTTTAATTGAATTATTATATCATTGTCATCATCCTCATGTTTATATTCTGTTGAAAGTCATCTGTGGTCTGTAGTGCACAGATGGACTTGGTATGATTATGACCAGGGATTATTCGGTATAATCATGACCGTAATGTTACAAATGATGTGGTAAAAGTCCTCATTGGCCCGTAGTGCATTGATGAACAATTTTTGATATGATTATGGCCATGGATTCTCTTCGGCCAATGGTGGAAAGATGAATTGTTTTATGGCATGATCATGACCGTTGATGAAAACACAATTATCTTTGGCCCGTAGTGCAGGGATGATTCGATGATGTGGATTGTTTATTAAGCTGAATCTCAGCAATAAAATTGATGATAAATCTTTTAAATCTTAGAATATAGTATAACTCATTCTCTACTTGACTCTTCTAATGGTTTGCTGTTTCCACTGCAGTTGTTGATCTAAAACTTGTTGTCTATTATATTTTATCAGATTTTTCCCTGTTGAAGACTAAAGATAATTTGTTGTACATTATCTTAGTCATAATATTTCTTACTGGGCTAGTTGAGCTCACCCTTTCTTTCACTGTTCTCTTCAGGAAATGAGAATATAGCTGGGACTAGTCGGGGAATGGATTGACGGTCCAGATGGTTGCATTAGTAGTCCTCACTATTCTGTGAAATAGTGTGATAATTATAATGAGGACTCCTTTTGAGTTTGTATACTCTCTAGTAGACAATATTTGTATTCAAACTCACAGTATATGTTTGGTCGTATTCTGCACGACAATTGTATTACTGAAGTTGTATTTGTTTCTGTACCAAGTATTTGGCGACTTAAAATGGGTGATGTATACCTATTTTGGGGTTGTCACACCTATTATTCAACGCTAAGGCAAGCTGTCCCATCTGATTTTCTAAGTTCTTGATGGCCACTGCTTGTGATTTAATCGCTGCCTCATTTCCCAATATATATTTCAATAAAGCTCCTCCAAATTTGCCTTTTTCTCTTACTGTGGAGCTGCTTATTGATGCTAATTTTGTAACCCCGGGGGATAAGAAGGTCGTGGAGCCTGCTGATTTTGATTGTTAATCCGCAAAAAGTTGTGATGGTTCCTATTCCCCGGGTTGTAGGCATTTTGATACATGTTCTGCGGAATCCTATTGTAGCTGCCCATAAACTGTACCGATGTTGGGTTGATGGCACACTGTTCTATAGGATGTCTCCTGCACATAACTCACAAACATATGCCACCTGCTGTGGTTGTGCACCTGTCAGAGCATCCATTTTTTTTGACAATGCTGAAATCTGTGCCACCAACTTTGTTACCCCCGTCTACCATTGTTTCTATTAGCTCATATGCCTCCTCATAGCTCTTAGCCATAAACGCTCCACCCGAAGCTGCATCTATGCTTGTCCTGAGATTCCCATTCAACCCGTTGTAGAACATATTCATATGTAGCCATTTAGGTAGTCTATGATGTGGGCACTTTCTGAATAGTTCTGTGTACCTTTCCCATGCCTCATATAATGATTCCCCATGCTGCTGCTCAAACATGGTGATCTCATTTCTCATCTTCGCAGTCTTGGCTGGTGGGAAGAATTTGGCCAAGAATTTCTGAGCAAGGTTGTCCCATGTAGTAATCGAACCTGGCGGTAGTAAGTGTAACCAACTCTTTGCCTTGTCCCACAGTATAAACGGGAACAAGCTAAGTCTGACTGCGTCATCTGATACCCTATTGTATCTAAAGGTGTCACAGATTTCCAAAAAGCTAACCAAGTGCTCATTCGGATCGTCGTTGGCTAATCCCCCAAGCTGAACTGAGTTCTAAATCATCTGAATGGTCCCAGGCTTGATCTCAAAAGTGTTTATAGCAATCGCCAGCCTGGTGATACTTGACTGAAGCTCAGTCACCTTGGGAGTAGCATATATAATCCCTGAGCGCTTTTTGATCTTTTGTAGCCATTATTTCTTCCTTCTCAGAGTTCTCAAAGTTTTCCTTAGTGTCTTTAATCCACTTACTTAGCTTTTGAAACCGTTTCTCGATATCGTCCTCGAAAGGAAGCCAGTCTGGCATCTTAGACCGAGTTTGCATAAACTACTCAAAGAACCTGAAATAGGAAAGAGCAAAATAAATGAAAAATTATTTAAGTAAAACTAAACTAATTAAACTGATATTGAAAAATATTAAAATCAATACTATCCCCGACAATGACGCCAAAAACTCGTTGGTCAAAATCTTATTACGCTCACACGCAAGTGCACGTGGTCAACAAGTAATACAGTGATAAGTTAAGTATCGTCCCACAAAGAATAGTAAGAAATTAAACCTATCAATTACCAGTTTTATATTAACCCAATTTTATTAAACTATCCAAATCAATGATTATAATTAAGAAAAACTAATAAACTAGAAATACCAATCAATCAACACAACTTAAAAACCGTAAATTCAAGCAAATATTGGAGAATTAGGCTTACAACTTCACTTTAAGTCTCACTCCGATTATCGCACCTTAATCCAGTTCAATTCACTATCTCAGTTTATTAATCAAGAACACTTATGTAGCATTAGCCATCTCTCAATGCACTAACACCATATTAACTTAAATCCACAAATTCAATAGAATTAAGCCAAACACCCTAATTAACTAACTCACTATATCTCTATGTGAATTAAAATCAAATAAGATTTAAATTCAAGTTCTCTACCTGATTACATGCGATGCTAGGTATATCTCTATCCTAACATTCATCAAGATTCCATTCAAACACAAAATTCAAGAACACATGCTAAAGTGACTAAGTATAGATTCATACATCATCTCTCAAATCCATACAAATCCACACAAAATTGGTGATAAAAAAATTCATAAATTAAAGCACAAATCACAATAGATAAACTGAATGGATAGATTATTAAACTGAATTCAATGTATAATAATCATCGTTCAATAATAAAGATCCATCATAAACCTAAAAAGTAAGTTAGTTCATCATAAATGAAATAAAAAATGAAATCATAAAAGAATCCATCATCCCAATTACAATAACTGAATTAAAGAAGTAGAATAGATACAAACCACCCTTCTTCTTTGCTCCACTTCGTAATCTTCGTGACTCTGACCTTCAATTCTTTCCTCTAATGTCCTTCACTCAAATTATGGGTTAAAATTACTCCTTAATTGATTGTTTTTTTCTCTCTCTCGTTGATTCTTGTTATTTTATCACCATTCACGTATTTTGTTCATAAACTGACGCTAATCGAAGTCCCAAGCCATGCCAACTTGTTCCCGTTCACGGTGTTGAAGAACTTTAATTGAAACAAAACTCCTATTCTTGCCCCGTACCCCCGCCACGGCGGGGGTTTTTGTTCTATAGAGGCCAACCCTGGCGGGGGGGGGGGGGTCTTCTGCTCCTTGTCTTGTACCCCCGCCCCGGCGGGGGGTTTCCTTTGTATAATGCCCGCCCTGGCGGGAGGTAGTTCTGCAGCTGCACATTTTGCTCATTTTGATTCCACTTCCTGTCATAACGCCACCTTCATGCCACGAATGCTACGCCATGCCACCTAAACATAAAACAAACATAAACAAGTAAAAACGAACATAAATATACAGGATCAACACAGTTTAAGCTCGAATTAGAAGCCGATTCATAGGTATAAAACCCACTCATCAGTCATGGATTGGAAGTGTATGTAGTTGATCCCTTTCTTTAATGCTCGCTATCATCTCCTTGATGATCTCCCTTAGCTTCTTTGTGAGCTCAGATCCCAAGTTACTAGGAAGGGTATTGGCAGCTTCGATCAAATTGTCGAAACGTTGATGAATAATGAAAGAGTGAGCTTCAAGGTTTTCTTCCGTCTCCTTAGCCACTTTCTCTGACACTTCCGTTAGCTCATCTTTGGTTGGAAGGAGAGAAAGAAACTTGATTATCTTCTGAATATCAGATGGAGAGGCTTTTGTTTTCTCATTTTTCACGTTTGAGAGAGCAAGGGCTAGATCAAAATATTCATTATTGAAGGGCGAGGGAACATCAGATTACGTTATTGGGGTATTGGTTGAATGTATGGGGGAGGAGGCTACTTCAGCGTATAATTCTACATTTGGGGTAGGAAGATTGATTTGATCGACCATCGTAGTGTCATGATGTTCAACGACCGTGGAGTAAATTGAGGGGTTGACTAAAAATGGTACTACAATAGAAGAATTAGTTTTATTTGGTCCATCAATTACATATTTTTGGGACTTTGTAACTGGAAATTAGTTTCTTGGATCAAGAATGGCCTCAATCCTTCTAGGCAGTTCCTCAAACTGATAGAAATTTGATGAAGGAGAGTGATTGAGCTTGAAAGATGTGGGAATGAAGTATACATGTTGCTCACTTCTTGGAGAAGTATTGTATGTGATCATCTTTTGAGCAAAGGTGAGATTTCTTGGGAACCCTTGGGCAAGCACAAACACTATTGGATAAGCTTTGAATGTGCAAAACATATGGTCCCAAGAATTGAGAATTAGGGCTCTGTGGTAGGACATCATTGACAGGTAGGAGAACAGGCGATTGTAGTTGAGGTACCTTTCTTCACTCCTAAACTTAGCAATGATTTCTACTCCTTCTTCCCATTCATTTTCTTCATCATCTTTATCAAAAACCTCCATCATTTCTGTAACCTCATCAGAGGCAGAGGGGTTTTCATGGTTCTTTTCATGTACTTTACTTTCTTGAGGGACAGAGGGGACATCATGATGAGCTTTTGATTGCTCCCCCTTAGCTAGAGCATTTATTGGCCCAGGGATTTTGACTATCTCTTCCTCAATTTGAGCATGACGTTGCTTGTCATCTTCTTGTTACTCCCCCTTAGTTGGGACATATGCCTGATCTGATGCATTAGGTCTAACTGCACAATTGAGGGTAGCAATTACTATTTCAATGATCCTGGTTTGTTCCAAGGATTCATTGTGAGAACCAGCATCAACTTTAGCTTGGTCCATCATTCTTCTTTCTTCTTCCTTGATCTTTAGCATCGCTTTCTTAAGTTCAAGATCAGCTTTTTTGACTAGTCTTTTCCTCACCCTTTTAGGCTCATGCTCAGCAGATTCTTCAGCAATCTGTTCATCTTCATTAGCGATTATTTGCTCAGACTGAGTGGCCGTCCCAGCATCCTTTTTAGTGTGACTGATAAGTCGGGACTCTACGATCGGTGAGCTTGTGTACTCCACGATCGTAGTTAGAGAAGACTTCTTTAAAGCAAACTGAGTTTTCCTTTCTTATGGAGCATCTGAAAGAGTAGTTTCTTCTTCAACTTTATCTTCATTATCTTTAATTTTATCTCCCAGAGTCGATTGGAGAATGATGCTGATGAATCCTCTGTAGAACATCTTACTCGAGCTTTTTGCCTTCTTAGAACTGAGAATACATTTCACAATCCATTCTAGGAGAAGAGCCCCATAATTTAGTTGAGATTTAAAGACAATTGTTGTCATAATTTTTAGTTGAACTTCATTGACAGAATCATGACCTGAGTTTTTGTAGCAAATGCATTTCCCAACAATGTCAGCTAGGAATTCGTACTTCTGAGGGAATTCCTTCTTCTTGTAGCCTCTGAGATTTGGTTTCTTCTTGTGATGCATCCTTCCCAGCCCTTCGATAAGTCGATGTAGTTCAGAGAAGTAAGGCCCTTAGATTTAAACCCTAAGGCCATGTTTATATCTACAGCATAGAGCAGAATAGATACACCTTTAACCTTTGTTGTAAAAATGTTGTCTTTGTAAGCTCTATTGATGTAAAATTCTCTCACCAACTTGGAATAAATCCTCGTGCTAGTACTGAGGGCTTCTTAAAGTCATGTTTTCTTTAGTAAATAGAGAATTTTATGAAATTATGGCTCAACAGTCTTGAACTCCTCGAAGCATAGTTGATTTCCAGATATGACACTTGAAGAGGCCATTGAGCTTTGCAAGTTTCCTAAAAAAATTGGGATTAACTGAGTACGCTTGATTTAGGGTTTTAGCGAGAAGAAAAGAGAGATACAAAGATTATTTGAAATTCAGAAGAGTGAAAGTATATAGATAAATTTTTAGAAGTATTTGTAACTTTCCTCTTTAGTTTTTGCAAAGTAGGGTACGTGTCTTATTTTGAATGGAGCCACGATCTTCTTAAAAGATGGATAAGACTATATTACCCTTAGCTACCCCTGAGCTTGTGTTTCCTTCTACGATCGTTGTTTCCATACCATTAACGTTTCTTTCTGCTAACTCTACGATCGTTCATAGCTTTCTTTCTATAGAGTTAGTAGCTAACATGATATTTATGGATGCAGATTTAACATTCCTAACTCACTTAATAACTTATTAAATCTGAATTCATCTAAAGGTTTTGTAAAGACATCAGCAAGTTGATTTTCAGTTAGGATATAATGTAAAGAGATATTTCCATTTTGAACATGATCCCTAATGAAATGATATCTTATTTCTATGTGCTTTGTTCTAGAGTGCATGACAGAATTATGAGTTATTGCTATAGCACTTGTATTATTACAATGAATAAGATTAGATTTTAAGTCAAACCCATAGTTAGCTAGTTAATTTTTCATCCATAGTATTTGAGCACAACAGTTGCCAGCTGCAATGTATTCAGCTTCTGCTGTTGAGGTTGATACAGAGTTTTGCTTCTTGCTAAACAAGGACACGAGCCTGTTTCCTAGCAATTGATATGTGCCACTTGTACTCTTTTTATTAATTTTACAACCTTCAAAATCGACATCTGAGTATCCTGTTAATTCAAAGGAAGACTCCTTGGGGTACCAATGTCCCAAGTGAGGTGTGCCTTTTAGATAACTGAAAATCCTTTTCACAGTTGTTAAATGTGATTCCTTAGGGTTAACTTGAAATCTAGCATATATAGATGTAGCAAACATAATGTCTGGTTTATTAACAGTTAAGTAAAGGAGAGATCTTATCATACCTCTGTATTGAGTAATATCAATACATTTACCTTTCTCATCTTTGTCAAGCTTAGTTGCTGGTGCAATTGGAGTTTTCATGGGAGAAGCTGATTCCATGCCATACTTTTCAAGTAAGTATTTGCTCTATTTGTCTTGGTTAATGAAGATACCTTCATCAGTCTTCTTCACTTGAAGTCCAAGGAAGAAATTCAGTTCACCCATCATGCTTATTTCGAATTTGCTCTGCATAATCTTGGCAAATCTCTCACATAGCTTTTTATCAGCAGAACAAAAAATAATGTCATCTACATATATTTGTACTAACAGAACTTTATCTTTATGCTTCCTAAGGAATAGTGTGGTGTCTACTCTTTCTCTAGTGAACCCTTTTTCAATAAGAAAGTTTGTTAGAGTTTCATACCATGCTCTAGGTGCTTGTTTTAGTCCATATAAAGCTTTATCTAGTTTATAGACATGATTATAGAGAGTTAGATTGATAAAACCTGGAGGTTGTTCCACATAGACTTCTTCTTGAAGTTCTCCATTTAGAAATGCACTTTTGACATCTATTTGAAAGACTTTAAACTTCATGTGTGCAGTAAAAGCAAGAAATATTTTGATTGTTTCCAATCTGGAAACCGGAGCAAAAGTTTCGTCATAGTCAATGCCTTCTTCTTGAGAGTAACCTTTAGCCACCAACCTACTTTTGTTTCTTGTGATCACCCCATCTTTATCCATCTTGTTTCTGAATACCCATTTGGTGCCAATGACTGGGTGATGCTTTGGTCTAGGAACTAATCTCCACACTTTGCTTCTTTCAAATTGATTTAACTCCTCTTACATAGCTTCTATCCAGCTTGAATCTTTCAAGGCTTCCTCTATCTTCTTAGGTTCCATCTGGGACAGAAAGCTCAAGTAGAAACATTCATTTTGGGTAGTTGATCTTGTCTTGATTCTTGCATTTATATCTCTGCTTCCTGTTGGAATGTCTGTTCTAGTGCCTTCTTGTCTGAATACTTCAAGGTTGACCTTTGGTTCTTGTTGCATAGGCTCATTGTCTGGTGTAGTGCCTTCCACGATTTCTTTTATGTGCTCCATGATTCGATTTTCCAAGCCTGCGATCATAGTGTTTGGCTTGACCACTTCGATCGTGGTGTCCCATTTGATGATATTAGTGTTGAGTGGTACAGATTTGCCTGATGAGTCTGTTTCATCAAAAGTGACGTGAATAGAGACTTCAACACTTAGAGTTTTCTTGTTGAACACTCTATAGGCTTTGCTATCTGTGGAATACCCAAGAAAGATTCCTTTATCCGACTTTGGTTGGAATTTAGTCAGATACTATTTTCCATTATTGAGAATGTAGCAAGCACAACCAAAAATATGGAAATAGTTGACACTTGCCTTTCGTCCTTTCCATAGCTCGTAGGGAGTCTTTTTTAGTGTAGAGTGAACAAGGGACCTGTTCTGAATGTAGCAAGCAGTGTTAATAGCTTTTTCCCAGAAGTACTCAGGTAGATGAGCTGCTACAAGTAGTGTTCTTCCTGCCTCAATAAGGGTATTGTTCTTTCTTTCAGCTACTCCATTTTGCTGTGGAGTTCTTCGAACTGAGAAGTTGTGGTTTATGCCATTATCTTCAATGAATTGGTCCATCTCAGAGAAGTCGAATTCTCTTTCATGATTACTTCTAATGGCCTTGATCTTTTCTCCTTTCTCATTCATGACTAGCTTGAATAGCTTGATAAGTTTTGAGCTAGTTTCATCTTTAGAATTCAGAAAGAATACTCATGTGAATTTGGTGTAGTCATCTACTACCACCAATGATAATCTCTTTCCTCCAAGGCTTACAGTTGGGATAGGCCTAAAAAGATCTATGTGAAGTAACTGCAGGGGCTTATCATTTGAGTTGACTGTTTTGCCTTTGAATGAGCTCCTTGTCTGCTTTCCTAGTTGACAAGCTTTGCAGGGTCTTTCTTTGACGAAGTTGAATTTAGGCAAACCTGCTACTAGGTCTTTGGAGGCTTGTTTTGACATGCTTTTGAAGTTCAGATGAGATAATCTTCTATGCTATAGCCAACTTATTTCTTTTGAGGCTTTGGCAAGACAACACATTATCTTATCAGAACTTAGTTCAGCAAGGTTGACTACATAGACATTTCCTTCTCTGGTTCCAGTTAGCTTTAGTGAAGAGGTCTTCAGATCTCTGACTTGACATTGATTGTTAAGGAAGGTGAATTGATGAACTTTGTCACATAGTTGGCTGATACTCAAGAGGTTGTGCTTTAGCCCTTCAACATAAGTTACTTTGTTGAAAGACACAACACCATTCCCAGCTGAGCCATATCCTTTAGTCTTTCCAGAGCCATTGTCACCAAAAATAACTGTAGGACCCTCCTTCTGTTTGAAGTTAGAAAGGAGAGTTTTGTTTTCAGTCATATGCCTTGAGCATCCACTATCAAGATACCAGGTTGTTATAGTGGAGTTCTGTACCTACTGTAAGATTTAGCTTTCATTTCGGTACCCAGACTTGCTTGGGTCCTACTCTGTTAGTTCCCTTGGGGACCCAAATTAACTTTATTTTAGGTCTATGGTTTACAGGGTTATAATAGCATGCTGCAACTTTATGACCATATTTATCACATACAAAACATCTAAAATGATGCATGCATGTGTATGTGTGTGTGGATTCTTTCTTAACATTGACATGTATGAATATATGGCACCTTTTTTCTAATGATGATTCTTCTTTTTCCATGTTGCTCTGTGATTCGAAGATTTTGTAGAGTGAACCTCAACTCTATAATTCTTTCCTGGTTGGTTCGTGGAGCCAGTTTTGTTTGGCTCTTCGACCTTTCGAGGTTAGAAAGTAACAGTTGATTTACTCTTGACTTTTTTGAATCCTAGATCAGTATGGGATCCGTTATGTCTAAGGACATTACTTTGATTAGAAGAGCAAGGATTCATCGGCTCTATGCTCTGTGTGGATTTCTCGAATGTAATACTTCTATTGAGATTCGAAGCACTGTTGATGTTAGTTTTTAGTGATTTTTCCACATATGATTCTGAGGGAGAGTCCCAAAGACTATACCTGATCTATTAGAAGAATTTCTCTGACTAGAGATTAGAGAGTCCATTGATGAAGAAGACCTTTTCCACATCAGGATTGTCTTTTCTAGCTCCTTAATTTTAGAAGCTAGGTTTAACTCTCTTTGTACACTGAGCTCATTGGTCTGTTTTAAGCTTTTATTTTCAGCTTCAAGATTAGAGAGAGAAAAAGTGCTTTAAAGATTTGTCTCCAGTTCTGCTTAAACTTTCTCTTTCTCTTGTTGAAGAAGAGAATAATCTTTTAACAGAACTCTAAACCATTTCATGTATTGATGCAGATCAAAGGTTATATCATGCAATGCAGTTCTTAAATCATCAATATCTACATTAGAATAGTTGAAATCAAATACCTCACCAATGCTAATTTCATAATGGTCAGTGCTTTTATCGTCTTTGGCTTCTTTGGCTATCAAACATAGGTTGGCCATTTGAGGTTCTTCATATTCACTTGACTTAGAGTTTGTATCGTTATCTGAGTTAGTCTATGATCCTCCAGCTACAAGGCCTTTGTCTTTCTTATGAAGCTTCTTGTAGCTTTTGAATTCTTTTCTCGGGTTTGATTTCCTCTTTAGCTCTTCTATAAGAGGTTTTTTTCATTCTGCAATGAAATGACCTAGCTTCTTGCAATTTTAGCATAGATCTTTATTCTGCTCCTGATTACTACTGTTGCTGAATCTTTTGGGTCTGCTGCTTCTTCCTTTACACATGAATCTTTTAAGCCTTTTGACAAGCATAGCAATATCTTCATCATCATTTTCTTTAGTGTCAGATTCATTATCGACTCGAGCCATAGAGGTGGCTTCTGTTGCTTTGAGGGCAACTCCTTTTTCCTTCTTCTTTCCTTTTGATAGGGTTTTTACTCGTTGAGTCAGCTCCAGTTCATAGGTGAGAAGATTGTCATACAATTGTTGCACAGTTATCTTATGAAGGTTCTTTGATTCTCTGATGGTCGTGGTCTTTGCATCCCACTTGCTCGGTAAGGCCCTCATGAACTTGATGATGAGATCTTTGTTAGGATAGGTATTTTTGAAGGCTCGGAGAGAGTTGAGCAGTACATTAAATCTTTCATATGTGGAAGTAATGTTCTCTCCTGGTATGTGAGTGAACATTTCATATTGCTGAGTAAGTAAAGATTGTTTGTTCTCTCTTACTTCTTATGCTCCTTCATGCATGTTCAGTAATGCTTCCTATACTTCCTTTGTTGTTTTGTAGTTGACCACATTTCCAAACAGATCATCTTCTAAAGACTGGAACAAAATGTTTTTGGCCTTGTTGTCCAGTTGGACATCTTTCTTCTCATTGTCGGTCTATTATGACTTTATCTTGATTTGAGTTCAGTTTGGATCGTCAGGAGTTGGTGCAAGCTTTGTAGGTATGTAGGGCCCTTTAAGCACTGTTTCAAATAGATCGTCATCTATTGAATCCATATAAGCTTACATTCGAACTTTCCAATTAGAGAATTTATCTTTGTTGCACATTGGTTGTTTGTTGCCTCCACCAAGCTTAGATTCGCTTATGATGTGTGCCATTGATCTACTCAAGATTTGTAGGCTTTAGTTGAGAGAACCTGCTCTGATACCAATTGTTAGTTCCTGGATGCACGAAAGTTATCTAGAAGAGGGGTTGAATATATATTTTTAAAAACTTTTTCTTTTCAAAAATTAGCTTAGCGTATTTGTTAATAAATTAATTAATTAACCACAGCGGAATGTATGATTTAATTATCCCCTTTAAGATAAAAACAGAAGTTATAGTTTAATTAGCAGTTATAACAGATATAGCAGATATGGCAGTTAAGAAGTGACTAAAAGTAAATGAAACAGTTGTTTTAAGTGATTTAGAGTACTCAAGACTCCTAATCCACTCTTCTACTCCACGAGTAGGAAATCCACTAAGGATATAGTTACAACTTTGAATCACTAAGATTCCTTCAAGACCAGCAGACTTGGAACTTTTGTTCACTAAGAACTCTTCAAGCCCAGCAGACTTGGTTGCTCTGTGACGAGAGTTTATTTGTTGTTGTGCTACTCAGTTGCCTTAAACATAAATTCTGAAGAACTGAGTAAAAAAGCAAGATATTTCTTCTGATTTGTAGATTGAGGCTTTGACAAATTTTCTTATGATTTGTGCTTTCTTGCTTATTTTAAATCTTTAATCCGTTTGCATTATGTAGGAGCCTTTGAAATCTTCCCGTTGAAATGCTTTATCTGGAGCATTTAATCCTTCAGCTATTTTGAGATCTTGATGTTGACATTCTGGGTCTGTGTACACTCTTTTCTGACTTACCTGATACAACAGACTGCTTTCTCACCTAACACCTTTGAAATGTCATTTTCAGTAGACCAGTTGGAAGTCACTTTCTTTTTCCTTTTGTTTCTTCGCTTCAGCCTAGGATATTGGTGATAGTATTGGGATTCTCAATTATCAATGTTCATATGTTAGTCCTCACTGTTAGAGATCCTCTCTTATCAGATAGGTGAGTCTGACAATTCTGATACTGACTGATGAGCACTACGATCATTGTCTTGCTACTATGATCATCGTGTCTTGATGAGTGCTTACAGGAAATTTAGTCTAGATTGCTTATCTGATGAGAATCGTAGAATACTCTATGGTTCTGCCTTAGCATTGTAAACGCTTGACTGACTGCAATTTTAATTGGCGATGACTTGTAAACTCCACGATTTTGAGTGAAACCTACGATTCTTGTTTTAGCTCGGCAGACGGTCTCTACAACTCTGATAGTGGCATACTCGACATACTAAGATTTTGCCTTGACTTCTGCAATTTCTTGGCTGGCTAGACAAACTACGATTCAGTTCTGGCCTATCTATTACAACTTATAGTCTCAACCTAACAAGTTTGACCTTTCTATTATATAGTCCTTGTACATCATTATCTTTCTAATTCAAAAGACTTTACAAGAAGATAAAGATGAAAATCATTTAGCTCAGATCAACTTAAAATTTCTGATTTTTAATCTAAGTCCTTGCACATGTAATCTAATAAGGACTTTATATTTTTGATAATGCATGTACATGTTTTTATTCCAACATCAAATTTAAATATGCAACTCCCAACATGTTTTACTTGACTCTTCTAATGGATTGTTGATTCCACTGCAATTATGGTTGAATTTTTTTTATCATCTACCATATGTTCTAAATATCTAATTTATTACTGATGAAAGCTATTGATAATTTAGTTATCTTAGTCATGATATTCTTTACTGGGCTATTATTGCTCACTATTTTGCTTCACAATTCCTTTCAGGAAATAAAGGTGTAGCTGGGACTAATAGAGAGAACATGGGTATAAAGTGGTGTTTTGAATTAGTCACGGTCCTCATCAAGTTATAGAACATTGTGGCATAATAATTGTACTAAGAACTTAAAATGTGTATGTCATATTTTATACGTTATTTAATAATTGATTTTGGTGAACCAAATAGGGTGATGTGAACCCAAATTTAGAAGTGTCGAATATGCACCCCATTAGAATGAGAAGGACAAAAATCTTCTCGTGTCCCTTTGAGGACTTGAAATATTTGTTGATGTATTTTATATGGCATTGTAATAATTTGAGTGTGAATAATGTAATACTATATACGATATGGTAATAATTTAAATAAGAGAATTTGTGTTTGTATTGATGTATTTTGACGAGCGAAATGAGTTGTGGACGTATTTTGAGGGCGTCACAGTATTAAATAACTTTTCTTAATTAATGTGCATGAGACTAAAATGACTATTAGAATGAAGATAGTAATATGGTATATAAGATATTTGTTTGTATTATCTTTTTATTCACATAAGTGTTTATTTCTATTTTTAATGTAATAATATTAAAATTTAGAGCCCTATAATTATGGTGAACATAAAAATGAATGAAATTATTCCATTTTTACAAAGAATTAACAATTATGAAATACTAGTACATAATGACATGCATTGCGTGTGTAAATAATATAGAGATGAGATATTTTCTATAAATCTCAAATGATTGAATAATACAAAAGTTTTAAATTGAAAAGATAAAATAGTAATACTCCAAAACTAAATTTATAAGGGCAAAAAACGTAAGTAAAATAAAACGCGTGACATAAAAATTCCATGACATCAACTACTCATGGAGCCACTTTATTAATAGAGGAGCTATGTATTGTGATAAATTTACGTCAAATAATAATTACGAAATTTATCAATATACGATATTGATAAAAATTATAAGAGTCTTATTTATTACACATCTCTTTAATAATTATTTACATCACTAACAATCAAAAATCAACCTAAACATTCGCAATATATATCATTTTCCTAAATTAAAACCATGTGTAGAGTACAAAAGACTAAAGTATTATTTAATTTAATAAAAATAAAACATGTGTAGAGACTAAAGACTATGAAGTGATTTTGATTTTCACTTAATGTTCCAAATAACCAATCATACATATGTAAAGAATATACCAAAATATAAATATATATAAATACTTATATAATTTATATATATCAATAATTTATAATATTAAAGAATAATCAAATTTGAACCATTAAACATATACTTGCTTTATACCATACTCTTTCAAATATACAAAAGTTAAAGTAAATAAATAGATTGGAGGAGATAGATCATAACAATTGCGCTTCATAATCTTAAATTATGGTATAAAAGTTTACATGTATTTAAAATTCTACTCCCCTCTATTTCTAAAAAGACGAACAAAATATAATTTATATACATTAAAAAAATAAATTAGAGAAAAGAGAGAAAAAATTATAAATTTATCGTTAGTGATCCCATAAGATTATATAAGGTTACATGTACTTTAAATTTTTATATTAATGGATGCCACTAAATGTGACGCCCCCAAAATTAGGTATACATCACCCATCTTGGGTCGTCAGATACATGGTACAGAATACAAATACAACTTACTAATACAACTGTCGTGTACAATACGACAAAACATAACTGTGAGTTTGAATACAATTATTGTCTACTAGAGACTATACAAACTCAAAAGGAGTCTTCATTACAATTATTATCACACTATTTAATAGAATAGTGAGGACTACTAATACTATCATCTGGTTCATCACTCCGTTTCCCGACTCGTCCCAGCTATATTCTCATTTCCTGAAGAGAACAGTGAAAGAAAGGATGAGCTCAACTAGCCTAGTAAGAAATATTATGACTAAGATAATACAGAATAAATTATCATTAGCCTTCAACAGTGTTAAACTGATAAAATATAACGAACATCAAGTTTAACTGCAGCGGAACAAGCAATCCATTAAAAGAGTCAAGTAGAGAATAAAATCTACTATCTTTTATGATTTAAAAGGTTTTTCAACACTGTTATCGCTGGGACTCAGTTTAATAAAATAATCCACATCATCGAATCACCCCTGCACTACGGCTAAGGATATTCTTTAGTATCACGATCACAATTATCCATGCACTACGGGCCAAGAATATTTATGTACTCATTAATGGTCATGATCATGCCAACAACTGTCCATCAATGCACTACGGGTCAATGAGGACTTTTACCACAATATTTGTAACATTACGGTCATGATTATACCGAATAATCCCCGGTCATAATCATACCAAGTCCATCTATGCACTACTGGCCACAGATGACTTTCAACATTTTATAAACATGAGGATGATGACAATGCTATAAGAATTCAATAAAACAAGTTCAAGAATTAATTTATCCAAGAATTAACAACGTCCAAATTGTCAACATGATACTGCTTTATGGAGTAAAATTCAAGAATGCTTAGAAGAATATTTTCATGAAGAGATACTGGATGAACCGCAATTATCAAGGATATTTCACTAATTTCATGGAGTATAGAAGTTAAAACTTAACCAACTGAGTATAATAAAGAATGGAATAATAAAAGAAATCACCCGGCATGCGATAGATCGCACAGACAGGTTATTCCAACAGAATAATAAATAATGGAACCAGGTCCGGCGTAAACACACAGACAGGATATTCCGATAGAATAATAAATAATGGAACCAGGTCCGGCGTAAACGCACAGACAGGATATTCCGACAGAATAATAAATAATGGAACCAGGTCCGGTGTAAAACACACAGACAGGATGTTCTAACAGAATAATAAAAAGACGGAACCAGGTCCGGTGTAAAACACACAGACAAGATGTTTCAACAGAATAATAGAAGAATGTCACCAAGTATAGGGTAGACCGCGTATACAGGTTATTCCAACAGAATAATAAGAAATAGAATAACAACAGTTCTCTTCATGAATAAGAAAGAATAACACCCCTTACCGTTTTAAAGAAGAACTGAAATAAGGAAGTAGTTAAGTAGCAAAATACTTTTCTTCTCTCTCTCTATAGTTTCTCTCTATAGTTTCTCTCTCTAGAGTTCAGTGAATTCGTAAGAAATAATGAAGGAATGAGCTGCTATTTATAGAAGAATGGACTGCATAGTAACTAATCTATGAACGGTCCAATTGATTTACTTTAATCTGACGGTCCATATTTAAAGAAAAATCTTTTAAATAAAATATAATATATTCTATTTATATAATAACTTTAATAAAGTATTCTGTTTTATATAAAAAGATGTTTCTGTTTTATTACATTAATAATACGAATAAAACAAAACTTCATTATCGCTAAATAATTCATATTATTAACTGACAATAATTGAATCAAACTGAGTGACTTCTCACATAAGTATTAATAATCAATACCGTGTGTTACTATGCAACCACACGTATTACTGTACTTTTACTACCGAGTAGTTCAACATTATCAATGGTAAAACTTCCGCCGTTATTTTTAATAAAATATTTTTGTCGTTTTCTCAATCCGACAATAATTCTGTTGTGGGGTCCACCAATGATTGTGCCGTTGTACGAATATTCCCTGTTAAAACGAATATTCCCCGACCAATCGAATATTATATAACAACTTGCGTACTTTGCAAAATTTATAAATATTTCCCACAACTATAACATTATATCAAATTAACTCCATAATATTCAATAAGGATATTTATAGAAAATTCATCTTTATTTATAAAAGTTGGGGTCTTACAACCTCCCCTTCTTATGAAATTTCACCCTCGAAATTAGGGTACGTACCTGGTATGCCGAAGATGTAAGGATACCTTGATTTCATTTCAGATTCTAACTCCAAAGTCATTTCCTCAACATCGTGGTTTCTCCACAAAACTTTGACTTGAGGTATAACCTTGGAGCGTAGAATATGTTCCTTCTTATCCAAGATTTGAACAGGAACTTCTTCATACGTCAAATCTTCTGCTATTTCGTCTGGTTCTAACTCAATAATGTGGTTCAGGTCTTCCACATATTTACGTAACATGGATATATGAAAAACGTTATGAACACGAGACATACTTGGCAGTAAAGCGAGTCTATAAGCCACAGTTCCTAATCGATCGAGGATTAAAAATGGACTGATGAATTGAGGATTGAACTTTCCTCTCTTTCCAAATCTCGTAACTCCTTTCTATGGAGCAACACGTAAGAACACATGATCTCTTATATCAAATTCCACGTCCTTTTGATGAAGATCAGCATAACTCTTTTGTCGATCTTGTGAGGTTTTTATACGTTGTCGGATCGTTTGAATCTTTTCTGTAGTTATACGTACCAACTCCAGTCCCAACAACGTTGCTTCACTCACCTCATCCCAACATACTGGAGAACGACATTTTCTTCCATACAATGCTTCGAATGGAGCCATGCCAATACTTGCTTGATAACTGTTGTTGTAGAAAAACTCCACCAATGGTAAGAACTTATCCCAACTTCTCTTAAAATCAAGGACACATAGTCTAAATAGATCTTCAAGAGTTTGAATAGTCCTCTCTGATTGTCCGTCCGTCTGAGGATGATATGCTGAACTAAATCGTAAATCCGTGCCCATAGCTTTTTGTAAACTAACCCAAAATCGTGAAATGAATCTTAGGTCTCAATCATAAACTATGGATACTAGTATACCATGCAGTCTTACAATCTCGTTTATGTACATACGAGCAAGACGTTCAAGTGTATAAGTTTCTCGTATTGGTAAGAAATGAGCAGACTTGGTCAATCTATCAACAATGACCCAAATTGCATCTATACCTTGAGAAACCTTAGGAAGACCGGTAACGAAGTCCATGGTAATGTGCTCCCACTTCCATTCTGGAATTTCAAGTGGTTGCAATGGACCTTTTGGTACTTGATGCTCCGCTTTGACTCGTTGACAAGTTAGACACCTTGAGATAAATAGCGCTATCTCTCTCTTCATATTGCTCCACCAAAATGTATGATGAAGATCATGATACATTTTGGTACTTTCAGGATGGATTGTAAATGGTGTGTTGTGCGCCTCCATCATGATTTCATACTTTAAATCAGGGTTGTTAGGAACACAAAGTCTGGAGTTGACTCGAAGTATTCCTTCTTCATCGATTCTTGCTTCTGGCATAGCACCTTCTTGCACTTTCTTCCTCATACGCATCAGCTCCAGGTCTGTAGCTTGAGCAGCTTTAACTTTATCGATTAAAGTTGGTTCTACTCGTATATTTGCCATCATCACATGGGTCCCTGGAGTCTTTAACTCTATCTCCATCCTTTGCAAGTCACACAAAATGGGCCTTTGTGTTGACAATATCGCACTCGTACTTGCATATGATCTTCTACTCAATGCGTCAGCTACCACGTTCGCTTTTTCAAGATGGTATTGAATGGTATGATCATAATCTTTCAACAATTTAAGCCAACGTCATTGTCGCATGTTAAGTTCCTTTTGAGTGAAGAAATATTTGAGGCTTTTATGATCCATAAAGATCTCCACCTTCTCCCCATACAAGTAATGCCTCCAAATTTTAAGTACAAAGACAACAGCTGCTAACTCTAGATCATGAGTAGGATAATTCCTCTCATATTCGTTGAGTTGTCTTGATGCATAGGCTATGACTTTTCTATGTTGCATGAGAACGCATCCCAACCCTTTGCTCGAAGCATCACTGTAGATGACAAATCCCTCCGAGCCAGATGGTATTGTTAGAACAGATGCTGAAATGAGTCTCCTCTTGAGTTCTTGAAAACTCTTCTCACATTCTTCGCTCCAACCGAACTTTGTATCTTTCCGAGTCAGCTGAGTTAATGGAGTAGCGATTCGAGAAAATCCTTCCACGAATCTCCGATAATAACCAGCTAAACCAAGAAAGCTACGTATTTTCGGTCACTGATTTAGGTTGCTCCCAGCTTTGAATAGCTTCAATCTTTGTCGGGTCAACAAATATTCCACAACTTGATACTACGTGCCCAAGGAATGCTACCTCCTCCAGCCAGAACTCGCATTTCTTCAACTTGGCATAAAACTTGTATTCACGAAGCTTTTGGAGTACCAGCCTCAAGTGTTGCTCATGATCTTCACAGCTTTTGGAATAAATAAGGATGTCATCAATAAAGGCGACCACAAAGTGATCCAAATATTCCTTGAATACCCGGTTCATCATATCCATGAAGGCAGCAGGAGCATTAGTCAATCCAAAGGACATGACTAGAAATTCATAATGCCTGTACCGAGTTCTGAAAGCCGTCTTTGGAATATCCTCAGTTCTAACCTTCAGCTGATGATATCCAGAACGAAGATCGATCTTTGAAAAGAATTGTGCTCCTTGCAACTGGTCAAACAGGTCATCAATACGTGGCAATGGGTACCTATTTTTGATGGTGACATGATTCAACTCCCGATAATCAATACAAAGTCGCATACTTCCATCTTTCTTCTTCACGAATAGCACAGGAGCACCCCAAGGAGAAGTAATAGGACGAATAAAGCCAATGTCTAACAATTCCTGCAGTTGGATCTTTAACTCCTGAAGTTCAATAGGAGCCATTCGATATGGGGCTTTGGAAATGGGTTTTGTACTGGGTTCAAGGTCGATACAAAATTCAATTTCACGCTCTGGGGGTAGGCTATGAAGTTCTTCAGGGAATACGTCAGGAAATTTATTAACAATAGAAATATCATTCAAAACTGACGTATTTTTGTTTAGATCCGTGACATGAGCTAAGAAAGCTTGACATCCGTTTTTCAATAAATGAATAGCTTTATGGCTTGAGATGACAGCGATTGATTTTAATGGTTTAGTTGCTTGAATTTGCATAATTGGTCGATTAGGAATATGAAAGCTAACAACCTTACGAAAATAATCAATTTTTGCATGATGAGTAGTTAACCAATCAATCCCTAGAATCACGTCAAATGCAAGTATTTTTAATGAAATAAGATCGACAGGTAATGTGTGGGTACCAACTTGAACCAAACAAGACTTATAAACCGTGGATGTAATGAAAGTTTCTCCCAATGGAGTTTCAACAGATAAGTCAAAGTCTAATTTCTCCGGAGTCAAATTTAATCGATGAGCGCAAGTAGGAGAAATAAAAGAATGGGTAGAATCGGTATCAAATAAAGTATAGACTTTGTTAGAGTTTATGATAAGCTTACCCGTGATGACCTCATTCGGGTTCCTTGCTTTTTGGGAGGTCACAACAAACACTCTCCCTTGCACTACCAGTTTTGACTTTTCTGAAACGGCCTTTGGTGTCTCCATCCTGGCTGAACTTATTTTTGGTAAACAACAAAATCGAGCTAAATGTCATTCTCTTCGACAATTATAACATGCTTTAGACGGCATCCACCGAATCCGATAAAGAAGAAGAGATGACGATTCAAAACAACAATAGAACTCTCAGGGAGTTGGCAACTCCTAATTTAAATCAACAACCTCTGTGCATTAAATATCCTAATTTAGATGCTTCATTTGAACTTAAATCGGGACTAATCCATTTACTGCCTACTTTTCGTGGTCTTGCAGGTGAGGACCCCTACAAACATCTAAAGGAATTTCATGTGGTGTGCTCCACCATGAAACCACACGGAATCACCGAAGAGCAAATCAAGCTGAGAGCATTCCCATTCTCCCTAGTAGATTTGGCAAAGGATTGGCTGTACTACCTACCCTCAGGTTCAATACAGTCTTGGAATGACATGAAGCAGTTATTCTTGGAGAGATACTTTCCAGCCTCAAGAGTAGCCAACATAAGGAAGGAGATATGTGGGATTTGACAATTCAGTGGGGAGACACTATACGAGTATTGGGAAAGATTCAAAAAGCTTTGTTCTAGCTGTCCACCACATCAAATAGATGAACAACACCTAATCCAATATTCCTACGAAGGGTTGGTACCGATGGATAGAAGCATGATCGATGCAGCTAGCAGAGGAGCACTAGTTGACAAGACCCTAGAGGCTGCAAGGAATTTAATTGCAAACATGGCAGCAAACTCGCAACAATATGGCACTAGAACAAATCATGCACCAGTAAGGGTGAGCGAGGTAAGCACTTATGATTATGGTCAATAAATTTTTGAATTAACTGCTATGGTTAGACAATTAGCTACATGTCAACTGCCAATTGCAAAGGTTTGTGGAATATGTCTACAACCAAATCACAATACAGATGAATGCCCAACATTACAAGATGATGATGTTATGCAACAAGCTAATGCAATGGGAAATTATCAGTCACAACCTCAGAAAAAGTATGATCCGTACTCAAACACGTATAACCCAGGATGGAGGGATCATCCAAATATGAGTTATGGGAGCAGGCAAGCGGCACCACCACCTGTATTTCCACCTAGGCAGCAGGGCTTCCAACCAGCCCAACCTCAATATCAACCGAAGCAAGCAGTCCCTGCACCTACTGGAACATCATTGGAGGATATGTTCAAAGCATTCATGGGACAGACACAACAATTCATGGGACAAACACAACAGTTAATGAATTAGACATAGCAGTTCCAACAAGAGACAAAAACTTTGGTTCAAGATTTGAGGAACCAAGTAGGACAACTGGCTACAACTATGGGGATATTGGAATCCAGAGGCTCAGGAAAATTATCATCTTAAACAGTAGTCAACCTAAGGGAGAATGCAAGTACCATAACTTTACGGAATGGAACACAGTTGGATACACCACCGACCCCAGTAGAGTTTGAGGAGGAAGCAACTAAGGAGGAAAAAGAAAAATCCAAGGTACAACCTAACCCTCCTAATCAGCTTAAAAATATTCCTCTTCCCTTTCCTCTCAGAAATTCTAAAATCTCAAAGAAAGATGAAAAAAAAAGAAATTTTGGAAACTTTTAGAAAAGTAGAAGTGAACATCCCTCTCCTTGATACAATTAAACAAGTGTCACGGTATGCTAAATTTTTAAAAGAATTATGCACTAATAAAAGAAAATTGCAAAATGATGAAAGAGTCACAGTTGGAGAAAATGTATCTGCTGTTCTTCAAAGAAAAATGCCTCCTAAATGTAAAGATCCAAGAATGTTCACAATCCCATGCAAAATAGGAAACACCATATTTGAAAAAGCCATGCCAGATTTAAGAGCTTCAATTAATGTTATGCCTTTATCTGTTTATATTTCCTTAAATCAAGACCCTTTGAAAAATACTGGTGTGATTATCCAATTGGCAAATCGTACTAACACCTACCCCCGAGGGGTAATTGAAGATGTCTTAGTGCAGGTGAACGAACTAATCTTTCCTGCAGATTTTTACATTGTGGATATGGAAAATGATACATCGCCAAATCCTTCCCACATCTTGTTAGGAAGACCCTTCCTGAAAACAGCAAGAACCATGATTGATGTGCATAATGAGGCCTTGACTATGGAGTTTGATGGCGAGAAGATTCAGTTTAACATCTATGATGCCATGAGGTACCCTAGTGATATAAGACAGGCTTTTGCTATCGATGTGAGAGACTTCTTGGTGCATAGATCTTTTGAACAACTACATAGGGACTGTTTGGAGATTGCAATCACCAACAGTTTGGACATGGACAGGGAAGGAGAGATTGCGCAAACCCAGGAATTGAAGGAGAATGTAGCTGCATTACATTCATTGCCAAAATTCTCAAATAAGTTAGCAGTACATTCTATTCAATTTCATATTTCTCATCAAAAGTTATTACCTTCTGTTGTACAAGCCCCAACTCTAGAATTGAAACAATTACCTGCTCATTTGAAATATGCATATTTGGGGACTAATGACACTTTGCCTGTAATTATTTTTAGTAATCTAACCAAGGTGCAGGAAGAAAAATTGCTTAGAGTCCTAAGGGACCATGGTACAGTTTTTGGTTGGACAATAGCGGATATCAAGGGTATTAGTCCTGCCATGTGCATACATCGGATATTGTTAGAGGATGGAGCTAAGCCTACAAGAGATGCCCAAAGGAGATTGAATCCACCTATAATGGAGGTGGTGAAAAAAGAGGTGCTCAAACTGCTTGATGTCGGTATCATCTATCCCATCTTCGATAGTCAATGGTTGAGTCCAGTGCAGGTAGTCCCAAAGAAATCCGGAATCACCGTTGTTAAGAATGATGATAATGAGTTGGTGCCCACACGAATGCAAACAGGGTGGAGAGTGTGTATAGATTATAGAAAATTGAATGCTGTAACAAGAAAAGATCACTTTCCTCTTCCTTTTATTGATCAAATATTGGAGAGATTAGCTGGGCACACTCATTATTATTTTCTAGATGGTTTTTTAGGATATAATCAGATTGTGATTGCACCCGAGGACCAAGAGAAGACCACATTTATATGTCCCTTTGGTACTTTTGCCTACCGACGGATGTCTTTTGGACTGTGTAATGCCCAAGGTACTTTTCAGCGATGCATGGTAAGCATTTTTTGGATCTTTTAGAAGAATGCATCGAGGTTTTTATGGATGATTTCACAATTCATGGTGATTCTTTGGATGCATTCTTAAATAATTTAAATCGTGTTCTAGATAGATGCATGGAAACTAACCTTGTTTTAAATTGGCAGGGGATAGTACTTGGTCATGTTGTGTCATCTAAAGGTCTTGAAGTTGATAAAGCTAAGATAGATGTTATATCTGCTTTGCCTTACCCCATCAGCGTGCGGGAGATTCGCTCTTTTCTTGGTCATGCAGGATTTTATCGAAGATTTATCAAGGACTTCTCGAAAATTGCATTACCCTTATGTAAGTTGCTACAAAATGATGTGGACTTTCAGTTTGATCATGAATGCAAGGAGGCTTTTAACACTTTAAAGAAATTATTAACTTCTGCTCCTGTCATTCAACCGCCAAATTGGAAGTTGCCATTTGAGATCATGTGTGACGCAAGTAACTATGCAGTGGGGGCTGTTTTGGGACAAAAGATTAACAAAGCCGTTCATGTCATCTACTATACTTCGAGGACTTTGAATGAGGCTCATACAAACTATTCCATAACTGAAAAAGAACTTTTATCTGTGATTTCTGCTTTAGATAAATTTCATTCATATTTTCTTGGTACTAAAGTTATAGTTTATTCTGACCATACTACTCTCAGGTATTTGCTCACCAAGAAGGATTCTAAACAAAGGATTATTCGATGGATTCTGCTCCTACAAGAATTCGACTTAGAGATCAAGGATAAGAAAGGTGCGGACAACTTAGTAGCGGATCACTTGAGTAGGTTATTGAGAGACGAGGAGGAACTACCGTTACATGATTCTTTCCCAGATGAGAAGTTACTTTCCATCCATGCTGAGATTCCCTGGTATGTAGATACGGTGAATTATTTGGTAAGTGCATATTTTCTTAAAGAATTTTCCAAATCCCAAAAGGAAAAGTTAAAAAGTGATGCTAGACACTATGTTTGGGATGATCCATACTTATGGAAATTTTGTGCTGACCAGATAGTTAGACGATGTGTGCCTAACAGTGAATTTCAATATATTCTTTCCTTTTGTCATTCTTATGCTTGTGGAGGATATTTTGGTCCAAAAAGAACTGCTAATAAAGTTTTGGAAAGTGGTTTTTATTGGCCATTGCTTTTAAAAGATTCCTATCTGTTTTGTAAAACATGTGTTAATTGCCAAAGGACAGGAAATATTTCTCAACAAAATTAAATGCCCCAAACTCCTATATTAGTTATTGAGATTTTTGATGTTTGGGGTATAGATTTTATGGGACCTTTTTCTTCATCCTTTGGGAATTTATATATTCTATTGGCTGTTGATTATGTCTCAAAATGGGTGGAAGCTAAAGCCACTAGGACTGACGATTCTAAAGTTGTTGTAGATTTTGTTAGGACTAACATATTTGTCAGGTTTAGAACACCACGAGCCATCATTAGTGATCGCGGAACCCACTTTTTCAATAGGGTGTTAGCGGCTTTGTTCAAGAAATACAATGTTCTACATAAGGTTTCTACATCCTACCATCCGCAGAGTAATGGTCAAGCAGAGGTGTCTAACCGAGAGATCAAATCCATTTTGGAGAAGGTAGTCAACCCGAGCAGAAAGGATTGGAGTATGAGATTAGATGATACACTTTGGGCCTATAGAACTGCGTATAAAACACCTATTGGGATGTCACCATACAGGATTGTGTTTGGAAAACTATGCCACTTACTTGTTGAGTTGGAGCATAGGGCTTTTTAGGCAATCAAGTAGTGCAACATGAGTTTGGAAGTAGCAGGAGTACGCAGAAAATTGCAGTTACAAGAGTTGGAAGAATTGAGGAATGAAGCTTATGAAAGTTCAAAGATTTTCAAGGAAAAGACCAAAGATTTTCATGATAAGTAGATTGTGCGAAAAACCTTTATTGTGGGACAAAAAGTTTTGCTATATCATTCTTGGCTTAAGTTATTTCCAGGTAAATTGAGAACTAGATGGGTTGGTCCTTTTGTTATCACTAATGTGTTTCCTCATGGTGCAGTTGAGATTTAAAGCCCGAGCACAAACAAGATCCTTAAGGTGAATGGACATAGATTAAAGCCTTTCTATGAGGGGCATCAGGTGGAAAATATTGAGATGATGGAGCTAGACGATCCGATCTATGAAAGTTGAGAAGAGAGGCATGTCGAGCCAAAGACGTTAAACACGGGCAGCTGCTTGGGAGGCAACCCAAGATCTCAGATTTGATTTTTTCTATCCCTTTACTTTTTAGTTTTTTTTATTGCATGTTAACCAGTAGTATTTTCTTCTTTGCATGATTTTCTTACGTTGGGGACAATGTAAGGTTTGAGTGTGGGGGGAGATTTAGGTTTTATTTTATTTTATGTAGGAATAATAATCCAATTTTGATGGGAAGTTGAAAAAATTGAAAAAAAAATTCTGAAAACTTGGGTTCCATGATTCTATTTGCCTATGTGTTCGAAGGTTAAAGTCAAAGATTGAAAATTGATGCTAAAATTCAGAATCTGTTTGATGCTTAATTTGTTAATAAATGATGACAACTAAGCCATGACCATAGTAATTAATTTGAATTGAATTTGTGATACATGAGTACTTGAATATGAGAAACATGTTTATTTGGCTAAGTTATTTGTGGATTTGTCTATGTGCACTGATTTCACGACTTAGAACTGTTTAACTTGCTTATGTTGTGCAGAACCATGTGGAAAAGATGATGAATAAAAAAAAGTAAAAAATGAAAATTGAAAATCTGCTTCAATGTCCATTGTGCGAACTAACTGGGTATCTAAGCCTCGGGAAGCATCGGTATTCACGCTGAAAAGTGCGATGGATAAAAGCAGCTTGACTAGTCGACTTTTGTGGCCTTTGTTACTTGAATAAGTAAGCCTTAGGGGTGTCTCTACACCTAGCGCCCTAAGATCATCTGGTTTGGGAGTCGCTGGTGGAAAGTTCGCTAATGGGTAACTCTGAAAAGTCTAAGAAAAGGAGACATTACACATGTCAAGAAAAAAAATAATACGAGAATAGCATGAAAATACATTCATCTGTGCTAAAAAGAAGGTTCTATGAAAAAACTTAAAAAGTAAGAAAAATTTGTTCTTGGTTGTGAGTCAGTGTGCACAGTTTTTGCTCCATGGTAACTAAGTTGAGTAAGTATGTAGATTTTGGGAAAGTTTCTTATGTGGTTACAATTTGGTTTAATGAAATTCATTGGTGAAATAGTAAGGTTATTCATTGTGAGTTAACTGATAAGGCATTGATTAGATTTTTGCAAATTTAGTGTTGATAGTCATGATTTGTACCTTGGAATCTTTTGACATTATGGTTGAATAGGATTTTTCTAGAAATCAAATTTTTGGTTTACACGAGGACGTGTAAAAAGATAAGTGTGGGGGAATTTGATGAGTATGAAATATGTTATATTTTTATTCCTTAATACTTAATCTTTTGTATTTATTTTGTGGCTAAATAAACTTATTATTATTATATTTTTATTTTAGGTACAATTGAAGGGGTTTCATGATTTTAAAAATAAATTGGAGGAGATTTACGGGATTCCTAGCAAATCAAGGATTCAACAATTAGTATCATAAATGGATTTGGATTCACGCGACAATGAGTTTAAGCACATGACAATTGTGTGATTTAATTCCAATTTCAAATCTGAATTTTGGATTCTAGAAGAATAGGTTTTACAATTCTATTGTAATTAAGATTTCTTTTAGACTAAGATTTATTTCCAAATTGAATTTTATTTCTTTATGAAAATTAGTGTAATCTATAAATATTGTTAGATAAAATATATAAATATTTAGGTTTTATAATAATTACTATATAAATATATAGAAATAATATATAATATAATTAAGAATTGATAAAAAATAATTAAGAGGAAAATAAATATTGTTAAACTAAAAAAAAACTAAGATTTTGTTTTATAGATACAACAACATATAAATATATACATAAAATAAAAAATATTAAGAGGAAAT
Source organism: Panax notoginseng (assembly GCA_016801055.1). Taxonomy (NCBI): domain Eukaryota; kingdom Viridiplantae; phylum Streptophyta; class Magnoliopsida; order Apiales; family Araliaceae; genus Panax; species Panax notoginseng. Next base: position 20,470,779 of record CM029021.1, read on the forward strand.
ATCTAGCATGCCCAATTCAATTCTTAATTTGAAAAATCTTTCAGAACTTAGTGGTTTAGTGAATATATCAGCTATATTTAATTCATTGTCAATGTGTCCTAGTTTAATAATTTTGTTATTAACATGATCACGTAAAAAATGATGCTTAATATCTATATGTTTTGACCTAGCATGTAGAACTGTATTTTTGCTGAGGTTAATAGTACTTGTATTATCACATAGAATTGACACACAGTCAAATTTCCAATTATAATCAACAAGGGTCTGTTTCATCCACAGTATTTGAGTACAGCAACATGCAGCAGCAATATATTCAGCTTCGATGGTTGAAATAGATACCGAGATCTATTTCTTAGAAAACCAAGAAACTAAACATCCTCCTAGAAACTGACAGGTACCACTGGTACTTTTTCGATCGACATGATGACCTGCATAGTCAGAGTCAGAAAAACACACAAGATTAAATGGTTGATCCTTAGGGTACCATTGACCTAATTCAGCTGTTCCTTGAAGATATCTAAAAATCCTTTTTACTGCGGTCAGGTGAGATTTTTTAGGATTAGCTTGAAACCTGGCACATTTACAAACACTAAACATAATGTTAGGTCTACTAGCAGTTATGTATAATAAACTTCCGATCATTCCTATATATTTCTGAGTCAATAGATTTACCATTTTCATCAATAATTAATTTATCAGTAGTTGGCATAGGAGTATTAAGAGGTTTTGCAGATTCTAAGCCAAATTTCTTGATCATTTCTTTACAGTATTTAGATTGAGATATATGAATACCTTTTTCTCCTTGTTTGATCTGCAATCCGAGGAAGAAATTTAATTCTTCCATCATACTCATTTCAAATTCTTTACTTATACTTTCAGAGAAATCATTGCACATGGTAATGTCAGTAGAACCAAAAATAATATCATCAACATATATTTGAATCACCATAATATCATCATTTTTATTTTTAGTAAATAAAGTAGTATCAACAGTTCCCCATTTAAAACCATTATTTAGCAAAAATTTACTCAGTCTTTCATACCAAGCTCTAGGGGCCTGTTTTAAACCATATAAAGTTTTATGTAATTTATAAACATATTCAAGATGACTAAAATCTTCAAAGCTAGAAGGTTGTTTAACATAAACTTCCTCTTCTATAACACCATTTAAGAAAGCAGATTTAACATCCATTTGGAACAATTAAAAATTTTTATGACATGCAAATGCTAATAACATACGAATAGATTCAATTGTAGCAACATGAGCATATGTTTCATCATAGTCAGTACCTTCCATTTGATTATACCCTTGTGCAACTAATCTTGCCTTATTACGTACAATAGTTCCACTTTCATCAAGTTTATTACGAAATACCCATCGAGTTCCGATAATTGAAACATCCTCGGGTTGTGGGACTAGCTCCCATACTTTGTTTCTAGTGAATTGTTCAAGTTCGTCTTGCATAGCCATTATCCAGTCTTCATAAAGTAAAGCATCTTTTATATTTTTAAGTTCAATTTGAGACAAGAAAGATAAGTGACCAGCTAAATTATGTGTTTGTGATCTAGTGATAACCCCTTTATCAATATTACCAATAACATTTTCTATACGATGATTTTTAATAACGCGAGACTCTTTGGGCAAATCATTTAACTGAGGGTATGGATTTTCAAGGGGATTCTTATCAGTAGGTGGAGATGTATTATCTAGTTTTGGTTCTTCCATATTTCTGAGAATATCTTCAATGACAACATCATTATCAACAAGCTCTTTATATTTTGGAGGAGGTTGAGTTTCATCAAAGGTCACATTCATTGATTCTTCCACAACTAGACTTCTTTTGTTGAAAACTCTGTATGCTTTACTATTAAGAGAGTATCCAAGAAATATTCCTTCATCAGATTTGGGATCAAATTTCAATACATGTCATTTGGTGTTTAGAATAAAACATTTGCTCCCAAAAATATGAAAATAGTTTATTTTTGGAGTTCTTTTATAATAGAGCTCATAGGGAGTTTTAAGCAAAATAGGTCTTAATAAAACTCTGTTTAAAATGTAACATGATGTTGCCACAGCTTCAGCCCAGAAATACTTTGGAAGACGATATTCATTCAACATGGTATTAGCCATTTCGTGCAAAGAACGATTTTTCCTTTCAACTACACCATTTGACTGTGGTGTATAAGGAGCAGAGAAGTTATGATTTATACCGTTCTCATCACAGAACATAATGAAATCAGAATTGTTAAATTCTTTTCCATGATCATATCGAATATAGACAATAGAACTCCCATGTTGATTTTGTATCTTTTTACATAGGGTAGAAAAAGAATTAATAGCCTCATTTTTAAATTTTAGAAAATCAACCCATGTAAATCGTGAATAATCATCAACCAAAACTAGAATGTATACAGTACCACCCATGCTATGTTTAGGAATAGGTCCAACAATGTCCATGTGTAATAATTCTAAGGGTCGAGAGGTTGACACAGTAAATTTAGGTTTATGTGATGCATGAATTTGTTTTCCTAGTTCGCAAGTTTCACAAATGTGATCTTTAAAAAATTTCAATTTAGAAAGACCACGGACATGTTCTTTAGAAGAAATATTATTTATAAGTTTCATGTTGATGTGTCCTAGTTTGCGATGCCATAGCCAAGGATCCTCATTTGCAAATACAAGACAAATGTTATCTAAATGAGAGTATGTATATAAGTCACAAGTATACAAATTTTGATATCTATGACAAACTAAAATTAATTTACCAGTTTGATAAAAAATAGAGCAATTATGTGTACTAAAGGATATTTTAAAATCACTATCACAGAGTTGACTGATAGATAGAAGATTATACTTGAGCCCAATGACTAACTAAACGTTGGAAATGGTTATGTGGTTATTGCTAACACATCCAACTCTAATTATTTTACCTTTATTGTTATCTCCGAAAGTTATTTCACCAAAGTCTGTAGCTTGTAGATTTCTTAATTTGGACTTGTCGCTAGTCATATGTCTTGAGCAGCCACTATCAAGATACCATTTTCTTTTATTCAGATCAGCTGCAAGACATTCTTGCAATGTATGTACTAACTTTACAAGTTGGTACCCTTTAATATGAAGGATCCTTAGGGTGAGTTTTCTATTTTGTATGAGGAGCATTTGAAGTTTTCTTTACAAAACTTGGCATAGGATAATCAATTTTAGTAAAAAAAAAAAGCATTCTATGAGTAACTGGATTATGAGAAGTATGATAATACTGTTTATGAAATTCTCTTCTTGTGATAGTTGGTGCAGTATATGTTCTTTTGGGAACCCAAATCATTTTTCCTTTACAGTTTCCATTTCTAGCATTGCACATATATAAGGAATGACCATTTCTATTGCAATAGGAACATTTCGTAAAAGGAGATATATGATTTTCTTTTTCTTTGATTTTAACATGATATAGTCCTTTATCTTTTGATTTACTTGTTTCTCCAGTATATCCTAAACCTTCTTTATTAAAGCTACATTTTTGTTGATTTAACATGACATCAAGATTTTCTTTTCCTTTTGTAAATTTATAAATTATAGTATTTAAATCTTCACGTTATTTAGTTAAATTTTCAATTATGGTATTATGTTTTTCTATTTCTAATTTAAAAAGTGAATTCTCATTTCTGTTTCCTTCAATTATCGTTTGATCTTGTATTTGATTATCTTCATTGATTACAGCAAGTGTTGAATTTTTAATTTCAAGATTTTCAATTAAGATAATAAATGAAGAATTTTCTATTTCAAGATTTTTATTTATTTTCTTACATTGTTCTAATTCTTCTTCATTTTTTAAGTTTATTTCATTTAAACCTTCATTGGTGATAATTAAGTTAGCATTTTCATTTTCAAGACTTTTATTTATTTTTCTAAATCTTTCTAACTCTTCTTTTAATAATTCATTATTCTCATATAAATGACTGTAAGTCTCTTGTAATTCATAGTGTTCTTCATTTATATTTTTCCAATGTGTATGGAGAAAATGAGGTGCTAGGCAATTGGTGTTCAGAATTTATCTCAGATCTTGGTGACGAGTCATTGTCTGCCATTAAACAGAGATTTGTAATTTCTTCAGTTTGTTCAGCAGTTTCTTCCTCGTCACTTAGATCCCATCCATCCTCAGCTACAAGAATTTTGTTGTTGGCCAGTTTTGGACAATCCTTTTTGAAGTGTCCAGGCTGCTTGCATTCAAAGTACGTGTTTGAATTTTTATTTGGGTTGGTACTTCTGAAGTTGTTGCTAATGGCTTTGAAATTTCCTCCTTGTAACTTTGGCTTGAAAGTTTGTTTACTTTTGAAGTTGTTGTTTGTTTTCATAAAGCCTTTGCCATATTTTCTCGCCTTGCTTTGAATTACACTCCTGAGTTGTCTGGATAGTAGAGCAATTTCATTGTTGTCTAGACTTAGGAGTTCTTCATTTAGTTCTTCATCATCACTTTCTTGATCCACCAGAAGGGCTTTGAAGGCGATTCCTTTCTTTTTGAGATTTGTGTCTGATCCGATTTTTTCGACAAGCATGTCAACTTCGTGGGCACGAAGATTTCTAATGAGATTATCCATAGGATATATGGTTAGATCTTGCATTTCTTTGATTGTTGTAACCTTTATTTTCCAGATGGATAGAAGAGCTTTGAGAATTCTTCTGTTTTTCTCGTTTGTAGTGTATACTTTTCCTAGTTGCTCTAGCTCATCAATGATTCTAGAAAACCGTGTTTCCATATCAATGATCTTTTCTCCTTCTTCAAGCTTGAAGCTTTCATACTCTTGGATTAGAGCATCTTTTCTGGTTTCTTTGATATGATTGGTACTGTAAGACCCCAACTTATTATAAATGAAAATGAATTTCTCTATTTATTATTTTGAAATAGTAAGGGTTGAATTGATTAATGTGGTTAGTTATGGCTAAAATATGTAAATATTTCAAATAAGCAAGTGGTTATAAAATATTCATTATTGTCGGGGAATATTCGTTTGGTCGTGGAATATTCTTACTGTCGGAGAATATTCGTACGACTGCGCAGCCTTGTGTGGGTCCCATAACGGAAAGCGATTGGATGAAGAAAACGACAAGTATAAGTTGTTTATAAATAACGGCGTAGTTGCTACCGTTAATACTGTTGGAATACCCGGTGGTTAAAACACAGTAATACGCGTTGTTGTACAGTAGCACACGGTATTGCACCAATTATTGATTCTTACGTAAGAAGTTACTATTCAATAATTGTTACAGTAATTACTGTTTAATATTTTATTTTATTGATTCAATAATTGATGCGTTGATATTTTATATTATTGTTGTTTTAATAATTGTCACTGCACAGTATTTTTTATTATCAGATCAATAATTCATATTATTTGAATAATATTATTAGATAGCATTATTGACAATGTCTAAAAAGTTCTGTCTAAGGAGAGGTTTGGTCATCTAATTGCGCGCCAGTAAGGAGAAATCCTTATTGGAAAGCCCCCTCTTTCCTGGGAACGGTCTGGTTGTCAGTATTGTGATTTTGTAATATTATTTGTGAATAATTAATTATTGATTTATATGATAAGGAAAATATTCATTTTATGCGGATATAGATGGAGAAAATTTTTATAGTGACAATTGTTGAAAATTGATATTTTATCTTTTCTGATAAAATAATATTTTATTGATATTTTTATAATGAATGTGAGATATATGAATAAATGAGAAGGAAGAGTATTTTTGTTACAAAAAAAAAATGTGTAAAACATGTTTTTCATGTTGGTGGACCCCATTTCTTGACTGAAATTTGATTATAGCATGTAAAATCGTCTGTTTGTGAATTTCGATCAATTTCTGTTTGAAATTTGGAAAAACTTAAAACTACAAAGTTGTAGAGAATTGAATTTCCTATGGAATGGACATAAAATTTGAATTTTTCTGATAAAAGGGCTATTTATTATGAATTATTGAAGTTCCAGATTAATTGATTATTATATTTTGGAGTTTTAAATGACTTTTATATGAAAAATATTTTTGTTGCTTTTATTGAGTGGATAGCTGATGTTTGGATTCAATTAGTGTGCGTAAGAAGTTTAAAAAAAATAATAATATTATTTATTAAATTTTCTACTTTGGTATTCTAAGCATTTTTCTATAAATAAGGTGCTTATGTTAGAATTGAAAATCACACCAGAAACTAAAGTTTTCTCTCTCTATAATATCGAGCGTATTTTTATGAGTATTTTAGTACTTTGAGAGTTGCTATACGGTGCAAGTTCTTTCAGCACTATATCCAGTATTCCAGTCAGAAGTACTGTCTTTTTAGAGGTAAGGGATGTAATTTTTTTTTATAAATGATATTATTTCTTTCAATATCATTATGCCAAAATATTGGTCTGAACTTTTTATTAAATTTAGAACTTTTAGTGTTGGAGTTACTATTCACGTATACGGCACTATTCACGTATACGACACTATTCAAGAATACGACACTATTCATCGAAAAATTAAATTTTTATTTTTTTTATCCAAGATATCTATTATGGATACTAACTTTGATTGTATCCATATTTTGATCATTCTTGAACTTTACTCCACTATGATTATTTATGAAGTATTTTTGAACTCAGATTGTTTAAAGTACGAGTCTTTAATATTTGTTCTTTTGTTTCACTGGATTCGTTTTCTTTAAAATATTTTTCATCATCCTCAGTCCTAAATGATGATATAACTGAATATCTTTGGCCTGTAGTGCAAAGATGAATGATTTTTTGATGAATATATTTGGTCCGTAGTGCAAAGATGAACATATGTTTAGATGAACATGACCAACTGATGAATATCTTCGGCCTGTAGTGCAAAGATGAATATTTGATTCCAGATATATATTGATTGATGTTACAGGGATAAAAATAATGACGATGAACTGTTAAATTCATATATAGAAGATAGTAGATTTCATTCTCTACTTAACTCTTCTAATGAATTATTATTTCCGCTGCGAATATTGATTTAAAATTTGTTGTCTATTGTATTCTATTAGATTTTTCCCTGTTGAAGACTAACGATAATTTGTTCTATATTATCTTAGTCATAATATTCTTTACTGGGCTAGTTGAGCTCACCCTTTTCCTTTCTGTTCCATTTTCTTCTCAAGAGGCGAGAATATAGCGAATACTAGTCGGGGTATGGAATGATGGTTCTCGAAAGTTATTTAGTAGTCCTCACCATTTTTGTAAAATAATGTATCAATAATTATAATGAGGACTTATTTGAGTGTGGATATTGTCTAGAAGACAATATTTGTATTTAAACTTACAGTTTCTGTGTTGTCGTATTTTACACGATAATTGTATTAATAAAGTTGTAGAGGTTTCTATACCATGTTTTGGCGACTCGGAATGGGTGATGTATACCTGTTTTGGGGGCGTCACGGTTGGTATCAGAGCCTAGGGATATGATCTCTGGCGGAGATCGGTGAATAGAACTAGGAGGGGAGGGACGAGTAAATCCTTCGCTAGTGTGTCCTACCTAAGCTTATTTGTTAGTTGGTCAGAATATAGGGATATTGTGTGATATGTTAATTTCTTTAATTAACCCTTGTTTTATGGCAGTATTTGAGAATGACAACTGAGAATGTTAACAGTGGAGTAAACGAGACCGTGGAGACACCTTTACTCACAAATGAGGAGAACGTGCAACAAGTCGGCAATGCCACAACCAGGATCGTACTGGAGACAACAGTCACCGGAGTAACTATAACCAGCGGGAAAAGAAGAACACGGACAAAAGCGGTAACCACTCTGGTGGTAATCGTGGACATGATAATAGAAGAAGCGAGTGGGGGGGAGATTTTAAAAAGAGGAAATTCAACAATGACAATGTGAAGACGTCAGCACCAGCAACAACTGGTTCTAAGGGAGGAGAACGACCACCGGTCGTACGCTACAAATGCAAAAACGAGGGACATATCAGCCCAAACTGTCCACAACAGTTCAAGGTATGCTATAATTGTGGAAAGGAAGGACATATAGCTCGAGATTGTACGGTAACGAAACAAAGTCCAGCAGGGATGGTGACTCAAAAGGCTGTCCCAGAAAAGTCAAAGTCAACGGTTCTTGGAAGAGCGTTCGTTGTGACAGGTCAGAATGCAAGGAACCCAAACGAGATGATCACGGGTAAGCTAATCATAAATTCTTACGAAGTTTATACCTTACTAGATACCGGTGCTACCCATTCATTTATCTCTCCTGCTTGTGCTCAACATTTAAACTTGACTCCGGAGAAATTAGACTTTGACTTATCTGTGGACACTCCATTAGGAGAAACTTTCATTACATCCACTATTTATAAATCTTGTTTGATCCAAGTTGGCACCATCACATTACCTGTTGACCTTATCTCTTTAAAGATACTTGCATTTGACGTGATTTTAAGGATTGATTGGTTAACTACTCATCATGCCAAAATTGATTGTTTTCGTAAGGTTATTAGTTTTCATACTCCTAACCAACCTGTTATTCGAATTCAAGCAACTAAACCACTGAAATCAATCACTGTAATATCAAGCCATAAAGCCATTTGTTTATTAAAAAATGGATGCCAAGCTTTCTTAGCCCATGTTATGGACTTTAACAAAAACACGTCAGATTTGAATAAAATTTCTGTTGTTAGTGAATTTTCTGATGTATTTCCTGAAGAACTTCCCGGTCTACCCCCATAACGTGAAGTTAAATTCTTTATTGACCTTGAACCTGGTACAAAGCCCATTTTTAAAACCCCATATCGAATGACTCCTATTGAACTTCAGGAGTTAAAGATTCAACTACAAGAGTTGTTGGACATCGGTTTCATTCGTCCTAGTACATCTCCTTGGGGTGCTCCTGTTTTATTTGTAATGAAGAAAGACGGGAGTATGCGACTTTGTATTTACTATCGAGAATTGAACCATGTCACCATCAAGAATAGGTATCCGCTACCTCGTATTAATGACCTGTTTGACCAGTTCCAAGGAGCACAATTCTTTTCAAAGATCGATCTTCGTTCTGGATATCATCAGCTGAATATTAGAACTGAGGATATTCCAAAAACTTCCTTCAGAACTCGGTACGGGCATTATGAATTCTTAGTCATGTCTTTTGGATTGACTAATGCTCCTGCGGCTTTCATGGATATGATGAACCGAGTATTCAAGGAATATTTGGATTAGTTCGTTGTTGTCTTTATTGATGACATCCTCATATATTCCAAAAGTCGTGAAGATCATGAGCACCATTTGAAGCTAGTACTCCAAAGACTTCGTGAAAACAAGCTATATGTCAAGTTGAAGAAATGCGAGTTCTGGCTTGAGGAAGTAGCATTCCTAGGGCACGTGGTGTCAAAGCATAGAGTATCTGTTGACCCGAGAAAGATTGAAGCAATACAAAGTTGAGAGCAACCGAAGTCGGTGACCAAAGTACGTAGTTTTCTGGGCTTAGCTGGTTATTATTTAAGATTCGTGGAAGGGTTTATTAGACTAGAGCAGAACAACATGACGGTGTCCCAATACGAGGCGAAGTTCGCAGAGTTATCAAGGTTTGCACCTCATTTGGTGGAGAATGAGGAACGTATGACGCGAATGGTTCTGTCTAAGGAGAGGTTTGGTCATCTAATTACGCGCCAGTAAGGAGAAATTCTTATTGGAAAACCACCTCTTTCCTGGGAACGGTCTGGTTGTCAGTATTGTGATTCTATAATATTATTTGTGAATAATTAATTATTGATTTATATGATAAGAAAAATATTCATTTTATGTGGATATAGATGGAGAAAATTTTTAAAGTGATAATTGTTGAAAATTGATATTTTATCTTTTCTGATAAAATAATATTTTATTGATATTTTTATAATGAATCTGAGATATATGAATAAATGAGGAGGAAGAGTATTTTTGTTACAAAAAAATATTTAAAACATGTTTTTCATGTTGGTGGACCCCATTTCTTGACTGAAATTTGATTATAGCCTGTAAAATCGTCCGTTTGTGAATTTCGGTCAATTTCTGTTTAGAATTTAGAAAAACTTAAAACTACAAAGTTATAGAGAATTGAATTTTCTATGGAATGGACATAAGGTTCAAATTTTTCTGATAAAAGAGCTATTTATTATGAATTATTGAAGTTCCGGATTAATTGATTATTATTTTTTGGAGTTTTAAATGACTCTTATATGAAAAACGTTTTTGTTGCTTTTATTGAGTGGATGGATGATGTTTGGATTCAATTAGTGTGCGTAGGAAGTTTTAGAAAAATAATAATATTATTTATTAAATTTTCTACTTTGGTGTTCTAAGTATTTTTCCTATAAATATGGTGCTTATGTTAGAATTAAAAATTACACTAGAAATTAAAGTTTTCTCTCTCTATAATATATAGCATATTTTTATGAGTATTTTGATACTTTGAGAGTTGCTATACGGTGCAAGTTCTTTCAGCACTATATCCAGTATTCCAGTCAGAAGTACTGTCTTTTTGGAGGTAAGGGATGTTATTTTTTTCCGTAAATGATATTATTTCTTTCAATATCATTATGCCAAAATATTGGTCTGAACTTTTTATCAAATTTAGAACTTTTAGTGTCGGGATTACTATTCACGTATACGGTACTATTCACGAATACGGCACTATTCACCGAAAAATTAAATTTTTATTTTTTTTGTCCAAGATATCTATTATAAATACTAGCTTTGATTGTATCTATGTTTTGATCATTCTTGAACTTTACTCCACTATGATTATTTATGAAGTATTTTTGAACTCGGATTGTTTAAAGTACGAGTCCTTAATATTTGTTCTTTTGTTTCACTAGATTCGTTTTTTTTAAAATATTTTTCATCATCCTCAGTCCTAAATGATGATATAACTGAATATCTTTGGCCTGTAGTGCAAAGATGAATGATTTTCTGATGAATATCTTTAGCCCGTAGTGCAAAGATGAACAGATGTTTAGATGAACATGACCAACTGATGAATATCTTTGGCCTGTAGTGCAAAGATAAATATTTGATTCCAGATATATATTGATTGATGTTACAGGGATAAAAATAATGACGATGAACTGTTAAATTCATATATATAAGATAGTAGATTTCATTCTCTACTTAACTCTTCTAATGAATTATTATTTTCGCTGCGAATATTGATTTAAAATTTATTGTCTATTGTATTCTATTAGATTTTTCCCTGTTGAAGACTAACGATAATTTGTTCTATATTATCTTAGTCATAATATTCTTTACTGGGCTAGTTGAGGTCACCCTTTTCCTTTCTGTTCCATTTTCTTCTCAAGAGGCGAGAATATAGCGAATACTAGTCGGGGTATGGAATGATGGTTCTCGAAAGTTATTTAGTAGTCCTCATCATTTTTGTAAAATAATGTATCAATAATTGTAATGAGGACTTATTTGAGTGTGGATATTGTCTAAAAGATAATATTTGTATTTAAACTCACAGTTTCTGTGTTGTCGTATATTACACGATAATTGTATTAATAAAGTTGTAGAGGTTTCTGTACCATGTTTTGACGACTCGGAATGGGTGATGTATACCTATTTTGGGGGCGTCACAGGTACCTTCATAGGTTACAATCAATTTTTTCCAAATTTCTTTTGAATTTTTGTAGTTGCTAACTCTTTTGTATTCTTTTTCAATCAAAGCACTAGTTAGCACTTGTTCTGCTTGGGGTGCAATATTCATAGTTTCTTCTTCTTTAGTGGTGAATTCATAAATGTCTTTCTCGACAGTCTTTTCTTCTTGAATTTTGGTTGGAATTTGTACACCTCGTTCGATGGCACACCAAATTTTGATTCCTTGGGTTTTGGCATAGATTTTGAATCTGTTTTTCCAGGTGGCAAAGTTGGTACTGTGACGCCCCCAGAATAGGTATACAACACCCATTCTGAGTCGCCAAATACATGGTACAGAAAGCAAACTACAACTTCAATAATACAATTGTCGTGCAAAATACGACAACACATACTGTGAGTTTAAATACAAATATTGTCTTCTAGACAATATCCACACTCAAATAAATCCTCATTACAATTATTCAAACACTATTTTACAGAAATAGTGAGGACTGCTAATACATCTTTCTAGAACCATTACTCCATACCCCGACTAGATCCTGCTATGTTCTCACCTCCTGAGAAGAAAAATGGAACAAAAAGGAAAAGGGTGAGCTCAACTAGCCCAGTAAAGAATATTATGACCAAGATAATATACAACAAATTATCGTTAGTCTTCAACAGAGAAAAATCTGATAAAATATAATCGACAACAAGTTTTAGATCAACAACTGCAGCGGAAACAACAAACCATTAGAAGAGTCAAGTAGAGAAAGAATTCTACTATCTTCTAAGATTTAAAAGTCCATCATCAATATTTTATCCCTGTAACATCAATTAATAATCATCTTTAACCAAATATTCATCTTTGCACTACAGGCCAAAGATATTCATTTGTATCATCAGTCGGTCATGTTCATCTCAACACCTGTTCATCTTTGCACTACAGGCCAAAGATATTCATCAAGTAATTATACATCTTTGCACTACAGGCCAAAGATATTCATTAATATCATCATTTAGGACTGAGGATGATGAAAAATATCTTAAAGAGAACGAATCCAATGAGACAGAAGGACAAATAGTAGGGATTCGTATAACAGTTTATCCAAGATCAATAATACTTCATAATAATCAATTGTGAAGCAGAATTCAAAAATAAAGATCAAAACATGGATACAATCAAAGATAGTAACCATAATAGACATCTTGGACAAAAAGGGAAAATTTTATTTTTCGGTGAATAGTGCCGTATTCGTGAATAGTGCCGTATACGTGAATAGTGCCGTATACGTGAATAGTAACCCCCGACACAAAAAGTTCCAAATTTGATAAAAACTCATATCAATATTTCAGCATAATGATATTGAAGAAAATAATATCATTAAGAAGAAAATAATATCCCTTACCTCAAAATATCAGTACTTCTGGTCGGAATACCGGTATAAGGCTGAAAGAAACTTGCTCTGATGAATAGAAACTCTCAAAGTATCTAAATACTCACAAAATACACTCAATAATCTAGAGAGAGAAAGAGAGAAAACTTGTTTCTGGTGTAATTTTCAATTCTAACTTAGCCCTCTATTTATAGGAAAATTTTGGTAGGTTTGACCTGCAACCTGATGGCTTTACCTGCTACTATTCCCACCTACCACATTTGAAATATAATTCAGCACATTTCTTCACCAACCACAAGTGGGGCCCACCAATTCTAGAATTTTCCACCAAAATGATAAACTCCGAAAATTCAACAATTTCTGAACCAGTCATCTTGTAAAATTCATAATAAATCATACGTTCATTTTTAACGGTTCAAAATTTGTGGACATATACTCAACTTATATATGTATAACATATCCAAAAATTACCACGATCCAACGGTCGGATTAAAAATTATAACACCCGCAATATTTCTCAAAAACCCTGATTTGATTTTTAATACCTCCATTCCGATAAAAATACTGATAAAACACCTCAACATTAACTCCTTCATTTTTAACCACAAAAATATATCCCTCATTTATATCCACATAAAATAAATATTTCCTTATCATATGAATCAATAATTAATTATTCACAAATAATATTACAGAATCACATTTATGACAACCAGGCCGTTCCCAGGAAAGAGGGGGCTTTCCAATAAGGATTTCTCCTTACTGGCGCGCAATTAGATGACCAAACCTCTCCTTAGACAGAACTTTCTAGACATTGCCAATAATGTTATCTAATAATATTATTCAAATAATATGAATTATTGATCTGATAAATGAAAATACTGTGCAGCAACAATTATTGAAACAACAATAATATAAAATATCAACGCAGCAATTATTGAATCAATAAAATAAAATATTGAATAATAACTACTGTAACAATTATTGAGTAGTGCCTTCTTACGTAAGAATCAATAATTGGTGCAATACCGTGTGCTACTGTATTTTAACCACCGGGTATTCCAACAGTATTAACGGTAACAACTACGCCGTTATTTATAAACAACTTATACTTGTCGTTTTCTTCATCCAATCGCTTTCCGTTATGGGGCCCACACAAGGCTGCGTCGTCGTACGAATATTCCCCGACAGCAAGAATATTCCACGACCAACCGAATATTCACCGACCAAAAATAATTATTTTATAACCACTTGCTTATTTTGCAAAATTTGCACATTTCACCCATAACCAAAGTATTATATCAAATTAACCCCTTATTATTCACAATAATATTTAGAGAAAATTTGATTTTATTCATTAATAAGTTGGGGTCTTACAACCTCCCCTCCTTATGAAATTTCGTCCTCGAAATTGACGTACGTACCTGATGTTTCAAAAAGGTGAGGATACCTCGCTTTCATTTCTGATTCCAACTCCCAGGTCATTTCTTCAATAGCATGGTTTCTCCACAAAACCTTAACTTGTGGTATAACCTTCGTGCGTAGGACATGCTCTTTCCTATCCAAGATCTTAACAGGTACCTCCTCGTACGTTAAATCTTCAGCTATCTCGTCTGGTTCTAACTCAATAATGTGGTTCGGGTCTTTAACATATTTACGAAGCATAGATATGTGAAAAACATTATGAACACGAGACATGCTTGGAGGTAATGCGAGTCTATATGCCACATTTCCTATTCGCTCAAGAATCTCAAATGGACCAACAAATCTTGGATTGAGCTTTCCTCTCTTCCCAAATCTTGTAACTCCCTTCCATGGTGCAACACGTAACAATACATGATCCCCAATATTAAATTCCACGTCCTTCCGATGAAGATCCGCATAACTCTTTTGTCGATCCTGTGCCGTTTGTATACGTTGTCGAATCGTTTGGATCTTCTCTGTAGTAATGCGTACCAACTCTGGTCCCAACAATGTTGCTTCACCCACCTCGTCCCAGCATACTGGAGAACGACATTTTCTTCCATACAACGCCTCAAATGGAGCCATACCTATGCTCGCCTGATAACTGTTGTTGTAGGAGAATTCCACCAATGGTAGGTACTTATCCCAACTCCCTTTGAGATCTAAGACACAAAGTCTTAATAGATCTTCAAGAGTTTGAATAGTCCTCTCTGATTGTCCGTCCGTTTGAGGATGGTATGCTGAACTGAATCGTAAATCCGTGCCCATAGCTTTCTGCAAGCTAACCCAAAATCGTGAAGTGAATCTTGGGTCACGATCCGAAACTATGGATACTGGCATGCCATGCAATCTCACAATCTCGTTCACGTACATACTAGCAAGACGTTCAAGGGAATAAGTCTCACGTATCGGCAAGAAATGAGCGGACTTGGTTAATCTATCAACAATAACCCAAATCGCATCTATGCCTTGAGAAACCTTGGGAAGACCCGTAACAAAATCCATAGTAATGTGTTCCCACTTCCATTTCGGAATCTCAAGTGGTTGCAATGGACCCTTTGGTACTTGATGCTCCGCTTTTACACGTTGACAAGTTAAACATCTCGAGATAAACTCCGCGATCTCTCTTTTCATATTGCTCCACCAAAATGTATGTCGAAGATCGTGATACATTTTGGTACTCCCAGGATGGATTGCAAACGGTGTGTTGTGTGCCTCCATCATTATTCTATGCTTCAAGTCAAAATCGTTAGGAACACAAAGTCTGGAGTTGACTCGAAGTATTCCTTCTTCATCGATTCTTGCTTCTGGAATAGCACCTTCTTGCACTTTCTTCTTCATACGCATCAGCTCTATATCCGTAGCTTGAGCAGCTTTAACTTTATCGATTAAAGTCGGTTCTACTCGTATATTTGATATCATCATGTGGGTACTTGGAGCCTTCATCTCTATCTCCATCCTTTGCAAGTCATACAAAATGGGCCTTTGTGTTAAAAACATTGCACTCGTACCCGCATATGATCTTCTACTCAATGCGTCAGCTACTACGTTTGCTTTTCCAGGATGGTATTGGATGGTATGATCGTAATCTTTCAACAGCTCAAGCCAACGTCGTTGCCGCATGTTGAGTTCCTTTTGGGTGAAGAAATATTTGAGGCTTTTATGATCTGTATAGATCTCCACTTTCTCCCCATAAAGGTAGTGTCTCCAGATCTTCAACGCAAAAACGACTGCTGCCAACTCCAAATCATGAGTAGGATAATTCCTCTCATATTCTTTGAGTTGTCGTGAGGCATAGGCTATGACTTTCCCATGTTGCATGAGAACACATCCTAACCCTTTGCCTGAAGCATCGCTGTAGATAACAAATCCATCCGAACCAGATGGTATTGTCAAAACAGGTGCCGAAATGAGTCTCCTCTTGAGTTCTTGGAAACTCTTCTCGCATTCCTCACTCCATACGAATTTTGTATCTTTCCGAGTCAGCTGAGTTAACGGAGTAGCGATTCGAGAAAATCCTTCCACAAATCTCCGATAATAACCAGCTAAGCCCAGAAAGCTACGTACTTCGGTTACCGACTTCGGTTGCTCCCAACTTTGTATGGCTTCAATCTTCGCCGGGTCGACAGATACTCCATGTTTTGACACCACGTGCCCAAGGAATGCTACTTCCTCAAGCCAGAACTCGCATTTCTTCAGTTTGGCATATAGCTTGTTTTCACGAAGCCTTTGCAGTACCAGCTTCAAATGGCGCTCATGATCTTCACGGCTTTTGGAATAGATGAGGATGTCATCAATAAAGACAACAACGAACTGATCCAAATATTCTTTGAATACACGGTTCATCATATCCATGAAGGCAGCAGGAGCATTAGTCAATCCAAAAGACATTACTAAGAATTCATAATGCCCGTACCGAGTTCTGAAGGCAGTCTTTGGAATATCCTCAGTTTTAATCTTCAGCTGATGATATCCAGAACGAAGATCGATCTTTGAAAAGAATTGTGCTCCTTGCAACTGGTCAAACAGGTCATCAATGCGAGGTAGCGGATACCTATTCTTGATGGTGACATGGTTCAATTCTCGATAGTCAATACAAAGTCGCATACTCCCGTCTTTCTTCTTTACGAATAAAACAGGAGCACCCCAAGGAGACGTACTAGGACGAATAAAACCGATGTCCAACAACTCCTGTAGTTGGACTTTTAACTCCTGAAGTTCAATAGGAGCCATTCGATATGGGGTTTTAGAAATGGGCTTTGTACCGGGTTCAAGGTCAATAAAGAATTCAATTTCTCGTTCCGGGGGTAGACCGGGAAGTTCTTCAGGAAATACATCGGAAAATTCTCTAACAATAGAAATATTATTCAAATCTGACTTGTCTTTGTTCAAATCCATAACATGGGCTAAGAAAGCTTGACATCCGTTTTTCAATAAACGAATAGCTTTGTGGCTCGATATGACAGTGACTGATTTTAGTGGTTTAGTAGTTTGAATTCGTATGACAGGTTGGTTAGGAATATGAAAACTAACAACCTTACGAAAACAATCAATTTTAGCATGATGAGTGGTTAACCAATCAATTCCTAAAATCACATCAAAAGCAAGTATCTTTAAAGAGATAAGATCAACAGGTAATGTGATAGCGCCAACTTGGATCATGCAAGATTTATAAACTGTAGATGTAACGAAGGTTTCACCCAACGGAGTTTCAACAGATAAGTTAAAGTCCAATTTCTCCGGAGTCAAGTTTAAACGTTGAGCACAAGCAGGAGAGATAAAAGAATGGGTAGAACCGGTATCTAGTAAAGTATAAACTTCGCAAGAATTCAAGATTAGCTTACCCGTGATCACCTCGTTCGGGTTTCTCGCGTTTTGGCCAGTAACGACAAACGCTCTTCCAGGAACCGCTGATTTCGCCTTATCCGGGACAGCCCTTGGAATCACCACTCCCGCTGAACTTGGTTTCGCTATAGTACAATCTCGAGCGATGTGGCCTTCCTTCCACAGTTGTAACACACCTTGGATTGTTGTGGACAGTTTGGGCTGATATGTCCCTCTTTCCCGCATTTGTAACATCTAACTGGCGGTCGTTCTCCTCCCCTAAAATTTGTTGTTGGTGCTGGTGCTGGTGCTGATGTCTTCCCGTCATTGTTGAATCTCCTCTTTCTGAAATTTCCACTTGACTCACCTCTCCTATTATCATGGCCACGATGACCACCCGAGTGGTTACCGCCTTTGTTCGTATTTTTCCCTCCTCGTTGGTTATCATCGCTCTGATGATTGCTGTCACCGGTATGACCCTGGTTGTGGTCCCTCGGTTGAGTATACTCATTATCTCTCTCTAATAATTGGGCCCTGTTGACAACGTCTGAATACAGAGAAAATTTATGAGAGATAAGGTATTGACGAATCTCAGGTTTTAAACCTCTCAGAAACATCCGCGTCATTCGTTCCTCATTTTCGACCAAATGAGGTGCAAACCTGGATAACTCTGCAAACTTCGCCTCGTACTGGGACACCGTCATGTTGTTTTGTTCCAGTCTAATAAACTCAACCTCCTTCATATGACGAATACTTTCGGGAAAGTACTTGTCATTGAACAGTTTTTGAAATGTTTCCCAGGACATGTTGAGTGCGTCAGGCTGGGTACGCTTCACAGACTCCCACCAGTAGTCTGCCTCACCGCGGAACATAAATGTGGCGAATGGAACCTTCTGTTCCTCCGTGCATCCCAAGACATCAAATATCTTGGTAATTTGCTTGACCCACGTTTCCGCCATGATCGGATCCGGCTTTCCCTTAAATTCTGGTGGTCCCAATTCTTTGAACTGCTTAGCTGTGACAAACCGCGCGTTGTTATCATTTCCACCCGTATTCTGCACACGAGTCTCCCTCGTCTGATTTTGCATGAACTGCAAAAAGCTCCTAAACATTCCATCATTCATCGTTTGCTCGGTAACGTTGTTTACAGGAGGAATATTGCCTTCCTGTTGCACGTTCCCCTGGGTAGTGATCAAAGGTGTCTCCACGGTCTGATTTACTCCATTATTAACGTTCTCAGCTGCCATTCTTAAATACTGCCATAAAACAAGGGTTAATAGTCATGTCATATATTATCCCTATACTCTGACCGACCAAATAAACACCAAATAAACTTAGTCAGGTCATACTAGCGAAGGAATTCCCCGTCTCTCCCCTCCTAGTTCTTGTCTCACATCTCAGCCAGAGATCATATCCCTAAGCTCTGATACCAACTGTGACGCCCCCAGAATAGGTATACAACACCCATTCTGAGTCGCCAAATACATGGTACAGAAAGCAAACTACAACTTCAATAATACAATTGTCGTGCAAAATACGACAACACATACTGTGAGTTTAAATACAAATATTGTCTTCTAGACAATATCCACACTCAAATAAATCCTCATTACAATTATTCAAACACTATTTTACAGAAATAGTGAGGACTGCTAATACATCTTTCTAGAACCATTACTCCATACCCCGACTAGATCCTGCTATGTTCTCACCTCCTGAGAAGAAAAATGGAACAAAAAGGAAAAGGGTGAGCTCAACTAGCCCAGTAAAGAATATTATGACTAAGATAATATACAACAAATTATCGTTAGTCTTCAACAGGGAAAAATCTGATAAAATATAATCGACAACAAGTTTTAGATCAACAACTGCAGCGGAAACAACAAACCATTAGAAGAGTCAAGTAGAGAAAGAATTCTACTATCTTCTAAGATTTAAAAGTCCATCATCAATATTTTATCCCTGTAACATCAATTAATAATCATCTTTAACCAAATATTCATCTTTGCACTACAGGCCAAAGATATTCATTTGTATCATCAGTCGGTCATGTTCATCTCAACACCTGTTCATCTTTGCACTACAGGCCAAAGATATTCATCAAGTAATTATACATCTTTGCACTACAGGCCAAAGATATTCATTTGTATCATCATTTAGGACTGAGGATGATGAAAAATATCTTAAAGAGAACGAATCCAATGAGACAGAAGGACAAATAGTAGGGATTCGTATAACAGTTTATCCAAGATCAATAATACTTCATAATAATCAATTGTGAAGCAGAATTCAAAAATAAAGATCAAAACATGGATACAATCAAAGATAGTAACCATAATAGACATCTTGGACAAAAAGGGAAAATTTTATTTTTCGGTGAATAGTGCCGTATTCGTGAATAGTGCCGTATACGTGAATAGTGCCGTATACGTGAATAGTAACCCCCGACACAAAAAGTTCCAAATTTGATAAAAACTCATATCAATATTTCAGCATAATGATATTGAAGAAAATAATATCATTAAGAAGAAAATAATATCCCTTACCTCAAAATATCAGTACTTCTGGTCGGAATACCGGTATAAGGCTGAAAGAAACTTGCTCTGATGAATAGAAACTCTCAAAGTATCTAAATACTCACAAAATACACTCAATAATCTAGAGAGAGAAAGAGAGAAAACTTGTTTCTGGTGTAATTTTCAATTCTAACTTAGCCCTCTATTTATAGAAAAATTTTGGTAGGTTTGACCTGCAACCTGATGGCTTTACCTGCTACTATTCCCACCTACCACATTTGAAATATAATTCAGCACATTTCTTCACCAACCACAAGTGGGGCCCACCAATTCTAGAATTTTCCACCAAAATGATAAACTCCGAAAATTTAACAATTTCTGAACCAGTCATCTTGTAAAATTCATAATAAATCATACGTTCATTTTTAACGGTTCAAAATTTGTGGACATATACTCAACTTATATATGTATAACATATCCAAAAATTACCACGATCCAACGGTCGGATTAAAAATTATAACACCCGCAATATTTCTCAAAAACCCTGATTTGATTTTTTTAATACCTCCATTCCGATAAAAATACTGATAAAACACCTCAACATTAACTCCTTCATTTTTAACCACAAAAATATATCCCTCATTTATATCCACATAAAATAAATATTTCCTTATCATATGAATCAATAATTAATTATTCACAAATAATATTACAGAATCACATTTATGACAACCAGGCCGTTCCCAGGAAAGAGGGGGCTTTCCAATAAGGATTTCTCCTTACTGGCGCGCAATTAGATGACCAAACCTCTCCTTAGACAGAACTTTCTAGACATTGCCAATAATGTTATCTAATAATATTATTCAAATAATATGAATTATTGATCTGATAAATGAAAATACTGTGCAGCAACAATTATTGAAACAACAATAATATAAAATATCAACGCAGCAATTATTGAATCAATAAAATAAAATATTGAATAATAACTACTGTAACAATTATTGAGTAGTGTCTTCTTACGTAAGAATCAATAATTGGTGCAATACCGTGTGCTACTGTATTTTAACCACCGGGTATTCCAACAGTATTAACGGTAACAACTACGCCGTTATTTATAAACAACTTATACTTGTCGTTTTCTTCATCCAATCGCTTTCCGTTATGGGGCCCACACAAGGCTGCGTCGTCGTACGAATATTCCCCGACAGCAAGAATATTCCACGACCAACCGAATATTCACCGACCAAAAATAATTATTTTATAACCACTTGCTTATTTTGCAAAATTTGCACATTTCACCCATAACCAAAGTATTATATCAAATTAACCCCTTATTATTCACAATAATATTTAGAGAAAATTTGATTTTATTCATTAATAAGTTGGGGTCTTACAGGTACCATCAAAGAGTGGAGGTCTGGACATTGACAGTCCTTCTCCGCAACCAGTAGCATTGTAGGCCATGGATCTACTCTTAGGTATGCTTGTATATACTCAACAAATAAGTTAAAGAGCATCGCTCTGATACCAATTGAAAGTCCAATAATAATCTAGAAGGGGGGTTAAACAGATTATTACAAGTTAAAAATTATATTAGGCCTTTTTGAATTTTTAATAATCAATTTGCAGTTTTAGAGATTAACATGAAAGATAATAAAAATCCAATTACACAATGCACAGAGATTTATCTGGTTCACAACATACACCCCTTGGTATGTTGCTACGTCCAGTCTCAAGTCCCTACTTGGAACTTGAGATCCTATTACTATCAGTAATAAAAACTCTTTCAACAGGCGGATAAGCCTTTACAAAGTTTTATAGACAAACTTCCAACTATTCAACTATTCTATCTTGGATAGCAACAACCTCTTCCTCACCTCACAAGTATACTAGAGACCCAACTTCTCGCTGACCTCTCTAAGACTCTGGTCTTGGTCGAAGAATTACTCGTCTTTCTCACAGGTACATAAAATAAACTAACTCTGACCTTTTCTCCTTTTATAAATGATTTTGCAACAATATGCTTCTTAAATAAGCAGATAAGAATTTAGTATAGATTAATGCTTCTCAAATAAGCAGATATTAATTAAAGAATAGATATATATTTATAAAAGTTCAAAGACTTTTATATTAAAAGAATATGCTTCTTTGAAAGCAGATAGAAATTTTTGTTCAGATCAAATGATGCTTCTAATTAAGCAAATATATAAAATATGCACAGTTATAAAAGTTTAAGTAACTTTTATGTTTGAGAGATGCTTATTAAATAAGCAAATAAGTCAATTTTAGCTTTTTGCTCAAAAATGCTTCTGTTTAAGCAAATATATAATTTTAATTCAATATATAAAGAATTATTTTCTCTTTAAAATAAAGAGTATTTTTCTATGGATTAAAAAGAATTGTTTCTCAGATAATCTTTAACAATTATTATATAAACGATTTTTATGTATCAATATTTGTCTATAAAAGAATAAATCAATTCAAACAATATTTATCAAGTATAATATTCAAGTTAGTTAAGCACAAACTGATATAACAAATATTATTTGTTTAACTCAGATAATATATAAGAATATTTTATCTATTATGTAAACCATTATAAATAATGTCACTTAGTATTATAAGGAATCGTACGGTTCAAATTTCTCTTGGTAGAGGTGTATTTCCGTAACCTTACGGCGTCTAAGTACGACAAAATTTATAATTTCACAATTAATATTTATATGAATATTTTCAATAGATCACTACGATTCTCAAATTCAGTTCGGATGACTCCTCTTTTTGGAGGAATATCTCAGTGTCGTTTTGAGCTATCAAGTGTCGTATCTATTTTACGATATTTATATAAATAATGTCAATAAAAGGTTACTGAAAACTATAAGGAATCGTACGATTCGAATTCCTCTCCGTAGAGATGTATCTTCGTAACCTTGCGGCGCCCAAGTATCCTTTTATTTGATAAATAGATGAAATATAGATATATAAAATTGTGTATAACAATGTATATTCGTATATCTATATATATATATATATATATATATATATATATATATATATATATATATATATATATATATATATATATATATATAACAAGTAAGAAATAATTTGTAAGACCCCAACTTATTAATAAATGAAATTAAATTTCCTCTATTTATTATTTTGAAATAGAAAGGGTTGATTTGATTAATGTGGTTAGTTATGGGTAAAATGCACAAATATTTTAAATAAGCAAGTGGTTATAAAATATTTATTTTTGGTCGGTGAATATTCGTTTGGTCGTGGAATATTCTTGCTGTCAGGGAATATTCGTACGACGGCGCGGCCTTGTGTGGGCCCCATAACGAAAAGCGATTGGATGAAGAAAACGACAAGTATAAGTTGTTTATAATTAACGGCGTAGTTATTACCGTTAATACTGTTGGAATACCTGGTGGTTAAAATACAGTAGCACACGGTATTGCACCAATTATTGATTCTTACGAAGGAAGGCACTACTCAATAATTGTTACAGTAGCTACTGTTCAATATTTTATTGATTCAATAATTGTTGCATTGATATTTTATATTATTGTTGTTTCAATAATTGTCACTGCACAGTATTTTCCATTATCAGATCAATAATTCATATTATTTGAATAATATTATTAGATAACATTATTTGCAATGTCTAGAAAGTTCTGTCTAAGGAGAGGTTTGGTCATCTAATTGTGCGCCAGTAAGGAGAAATTCTTATTGGAAAACCCCTTCTTTCTTGGGAACGGCCTGGTTGTCATAAATGTGATTCTGTAATATTATTTGTGAATAATTAATTATTGATTCATATGATAAGGAAATATTTATTTTATGTGGATATAAATGAGGGATATATTTTTGTGGTTAAAAATGAAGGAGTTAATGTTGAGGTTTTTATCAGTATTTTTATCGGAATGGAGGTATTAAAAATCAGGGTTTTTGAGATATTTTGCGGGGATTATAATTTTTATATCGTATATATATATATATATATATATATATATATATATATATATATATATATATATATATATATATATAAGTTGAGTATATGTCCACAAATTTTGAATCGTTAAAAATGAACGTATGATTTATTATGAATTTTACGAGATGACTGGTTCAGAAATTGTTAAATTTTCGGAGTTTATCATTTTGGTGAAAAATTCTAGAATTGGTGGGCCCCACTCTTGGTTGGTGAAGAAATATACTGAGATTTTTATTCAAATTGGGTAGGCTTGAATAGTAGGAGGTAAAGCCATCAGGTTGCAGGTTAAGTCTGCTTCGGCGTGCTAACATTTTCCTATAAATAGAGGGCTAAGTTAGAATTGAAAATCACACCAGAAACAAATTTTCTCTCTTTCTCTCTCTAGATTATTGAGTGTATTTTGTGAGTATTTAGATACTTTGAGAGTTTCTATTAATCAGAGCAAAGTTTTTTCAGCCTTATGCCGGTATTTCGACCAGAAGTACTGATATTTTGAGGTAAGAGATATTATTTTCTTCAATATCATTATGCTGAAATATTGATATGAGTTTTTTTTATCAAATTTAGAACTTTTTGTGTCGGAGTTACTATTCACGTATACGACACTATTCACGTATACGGCACTATTCACGAATATGGCACTATTCACCGAAAAATGAAATTTTCTTCTTTTTATCCAAGATGTCTATTATGGTTACTATCTTTGATTGTATCCATGTTTTGATCTTTATTTTTGAATTCTGCTTCACAATTGATTATTATGAAGTATTATTAATCTTGGATAAACTGTTATACGAATCCCTACTATTTGTCCTCATGTCTCACTGGATTCGTTTTCTTTAAGATATTTTTCATCATCCTCAGTCCTAAATGATGATATTACTGAATATCTTTGGCCTGTAGTGCAAAGATGTATGATTACTTGATGAATATCTTTGGCCTGTAGTGCAAAGATGAACAGGTGTTGAGATGAACATGACCGACTGGTGATACAAATAAATATCTTTGGCCTATAGTGCAAAAATAAATTTTTGGTTAAAGATGATTATTAATTGATGTTACAGGGATAAAATATTGATGATGAACTTTTAAATCTTAGAAGATAGTAGAATTCATTCTCTACTTGACTCTTCTAATGGTTTGTTGTTTCCGCTGCAGTTGTTGATCTAAAACTTGTTGTCGATTATATTCTATCAGATTTTTCCCTGTTGAATACTAATGATAATTTGTTGTATATTATCTTTGTCATAATATTCTTTACTGGGCTAGTTGAGCTCACCCTTTCCCTTTTTGTTCCATTTTTCTTCTCAGGAGGTGAGAACATAGCAGGATCTAGTCGGGATATGGAGTGATGGTTCTAGAAAGATATTTTAACAGTCCTCACTATTTCTGTAAAATAGTGTTTGAATAATTGTAATGAAGACTTATTTGAGTGTGGATATTGTCTAGAAGACAATATTTGTATTTAAACTCACAGTATGTGTTGTCGTATTTTGCACGATAATTGTATTATTGAAGTTGTAGTTTGCTTTTTGTACCATGTATTTGGCGACTCAGAATGGGTGTTGTATACCTATTTTGGGGGTGTCACATAATTCAACAGAAGTTAAACTCAAATGACTTATCTCAGTACTTGGACTAATTTTCTCTTCTAAAATAATCAGAACTTTTGTAAGAAGAGATATGAAGCTTTTAGAGAAAATTTAGGCAAGGAGAGTATGCTTTTCTTTTCACTGAATTGGTAAAAAATAAATGAATGAAATATTTCCTATTTATAGATTTTTGAAGTTGGGGGCAAAAATGTAATTTTCAAAATCTGATTTTGAATGCATGGTTCAGATGAAGCATTTTTGAATTTAACGGTCCAGATGAGAACAGATTTCACGCTGAGGAACTTGATATTCTGCCCGGCCTAAAATCAAGTTACTTAGCATTTATTACTCTTATTTGACCACATGTTGGAAGCCAAAATCAAAGCCTGCAAATTCACTTGGTTTAAGTCCCCATAAAGAATGTCACATACACACACGGTTTTTCCAGCACACACACTTGAACTATATATATATACATATATATATATATATATATATATATATATATATATATATAATAATGTATACACTTTAACACACACATGCTTAAATGTTTTATAGAACACTTAGTATATATATATATATATATATATATATATATATATATATATATATATATATATATATATATTTATGCACGGATCACATGCATGCAAACTCTTATATATTATATGTATAACACTTCATGGTATATATATATATACAGGGAGAGGATCAAGAGTAGAATTTTTAAATAATAGAACTCCCTTAAATAATAGAATTGTATCAAAATAACGTAATTTTGATAAGACGCGGTGACATTTTTGTAAATACGCGGTGGCATGGTATTTACAAAAATACCACCGCGTCTTATCAAAACTACGTCGTTTTGATACAATTCTATTATTTAAGGGAATTCTACTACTTAAGAGTTCTACTCTTGATCCTTTCTGTATATATATATATATATATATATATATATATATATATATATATATATATACACACACACACACACACACACACACACACATGTTTGTATGCATGTATACAATAAAATATTTTTGCCCGACTTTAGTTTTGAAAAAGAAATAGAATTTCCTTGCCTTTAAATATATGAATCAATTTTATTTAGCATTTGACATTTAAATTATCAAGGTCCATAAAAAAATATTTAATTATTACATAATTGTTATCATCAAAATATATAAAATAAAAATATACCTATCATTATTAATTATTTATTAATAATCAATTTTTTTTTAGAAAACCGGTATATACTTTTACGGTTTGGTAATATCGAACCGTAAAAACTCTATACCAAAATCGAACCGGTTCTTTTTGTACTGAGCCGGCCGGTTTGATCCGAAAAATCAAAAAAAATCGAAAATTATGCACACCACTAGTATATATTATTACATTTGTTTTAAAATTAGAGATACATTTTGAATTTTGAGAATTAATTTACGAAATCCTAAAACTCAAAAATTTAGAGTCAATGCGAATTTTTAAAATTTAAAATTGATATACTTTCGATCAAGTTTTGAAAACAATAAAAATTATAATTAGTAGTACTTTATAGTTAGTTTAAAATTATTATATTTATTTATATAAAACTAAATAGTTTCATATCAATTTTAAATTTTAGAATTTCACGAATTGACTAAAATATATTTCTAATTTTAAAACTAACGTAATATTTCTTTTGTTAGAAATTATTTCGTACGGAGAGCTTATAAAACTCTTTCCCTTTCCGTATCATAAATTTATAAGTTCTACTATATATCGTGAAAGTTTTCAGTCGAATTATAATTGGGACGTATATGCATACATATGATAAAATGATATATATGTTAATAAATATTTGACAAAATTAAATTACGATCAAAGTAAAAATATATGCGATAAGATATAATAAATTAAAATTATATATTTTTTAATTTCTATTATCCCGCATATGCACATGCTAAAACATCAACCTAAATTTATATTTATCTAAATGTATAGCTAAGTTTGTTCGGTATTGACTTATAAGTTGATCAAACTAACTTATAAATCATTTTCTGTTATTATTTTTTTACTTAGAGTCGAATACTTTCATAAGTTATTTTAATTTAATTTATGACTTATAAATCAAAATGATAAGGAAAGTTTGTACTTATAAGTTATAACTTAAATGTTTTATAAGCATTTTAAAATAGGTTATAAGTCATTTGTTATTGATCCAATCATTCTCTGTAAAATATCTCGTTTAATCCAAGCACACACAAAAATCCTTCTCTCTCCGAAAAGAAAAAGGGATGTCACGCACAAAACATAATAAACACAAACCTTTAATAAATCTCAAAATATCTCCAATGAAATTAAACGCTAATTGTCACATACTTCAATTTAAATAGAAGGAATTCCACATTTACATAGTCTCTACTATAAAAAAATGCCAAAATAGGCACAGAACATCCATCTACCAAATACTAGAGAAACCAAAGTTCGATAATAGTCTCAAAACTAATTTACTAATTTGGATTAAAGGTAGCTCTCATCCCACAAATCCTGATCACTTCTGTTTACCTGCCGAAAAAAGAACACAACGTGAGCCAATTGTCCTGTATGGATATAAAAATGAACAAATATATCACAATGTATGATGTATCTGAAAGAGTCGAATGAATGAACACATGTGAATTACAAACGAATTACGAATATATCAAAATTAGTGAGACCATTTACAAATGATTAACACTATCGAACGAATAATTATAGCCAAAAATTATCCCAATCAAATAAGGCTGAATCAAATGGTTGTAAGGTAACAATTTCATACTGAGCTCAAACACAAATAGCCAAAGGCTAACAAAATACATTGGTACCATGATGTATACAAATCAAATCGAATAGTACGCACGACACATACGTCACTAATCCGCCAAACAAATCGAATCAAATCAAATGCTGGGTCGACCCATACGTATCCTGAACAAATATATCAAATGGCCAAAGCTTATACCCAGAGCATACAAAAGAATACGTCGTGGACTGATCATACCGCCACGAAAGGTGTCATGCCCTTGTGTCAAGAGGACATACATGTGGTACCCCCACATGTGGTTAGCTCAAGTATTCCCTAAGGATCAAACTACAAAATGTAAGCCAAAATGGGTTCAAATCACAAGGCTTACATGACCATCTTCAAATGAAATCGAATTATCAAATACAAACATTCTTAATAATCACAAGATATCAATGATTAAAACAACTCCCGAATGTGAACAAAATATACAGACAATGATACAAACGAATAAATTCTCCAAAATATATTGACATAATTAACTAGTTTCAAGAATACAAATACAAGTTACATGTACCAACGCCAACATGAAACTAACATGTGAATTCGAGAAGGAACAACCATGTGAAACAATAACTAACTTCTAACGAAAAGCTAAACGAACAATTCAAAATTGAAAGGATTATCGCTGAAGGAGTATGGAATCCGTACCTTAATGTAGTACCAAAATAATTCGCCGGATCCAAATATCACTCGCTAAACTTCCTCAATCCGATCTAATTATAAAAATAAAATATAATACATATAATTAAATTATGAACTTATATAATTTATATTTTCATAAATTCAATAATTTTAATATACTATATTCAGTTTGTAATCAAAAGATATATTTTAATTATAACAACAATATTATAATATTATTTATTACTTTCCCTTGTATATATATATATATATATATATATATATATATATATATATATATATGTATGTATGTATATATCCCAATTGTAAATCGAAATTTTATTAACAAATTTAATTAATCAAACGGCATAATAAATTTTTTAAATAGATTGCAAACACAACAAGAAAATAGATTGTAATTACAATAATAAAATAATTATTTGTATTAAAAAATAGTCCAATAATTACCTTTGAGAAGAAAAATATGGTGAATAAAGTTTTAAGGATCTTGCTCTCAAACCCTTTTTAATTACAACCATGTTCCTCGTTCTTCTTGTTTCTCTTTCTTTTGTTTTCGCTATATTCTCACAACTAATCAGGCGTAATGAGGTATAGGTATAGCTAGGTTTTAATTATTTAGCATGTTTTATTAATTCTTTTAGTTTTATTAGGATTTAAAATTATACAAATATAATTTAGACCCAATTTATTTTAATGGCCCAATTTAATGTAATATTTACTTATTATGTTCCAAATAAATTAACTACAGTTTGAACCAAATATAAGAAAAGTCTAATTAAACATTTTAAAGCTTACTTAAATATTTTATTATTATTTTATTGGGTATTACATCACCTTTCCCTTAAAAAGGATTCCGTCCCCGGAATCAAAAGAATGGAACGTACCTAATTATCAAAAATATGCGGATATTCCGCTCGAATAGACTCCTCCATCTCCCAAGTAGCTTCCCGCTCCAAATAGTTTTTCCATAAGACTTTAACAAAAGGAATTGTCTTCCTCCTCATAATCTGTTCTTGACGATCTAGAATTGCCTCGGCTTTTTCCTCACAAGTAAGATCTTCTTGAATCTTATGTAACGTGTGTTGCACAACATGAAGCGGATGATAGTTATATTTCCTTAACATTGAAACATAAAAGGTATTATGCACATGAGATAATTGTGGAGGCAAAGCCACCGATATGCCACTTCTCCAACTCTTTCTAGGATTTCAAAAGGGCCAATGAAACGCGAACTAAGCTTCCATTTCAAACCAAACCTTCAAACACCTTTCCATGGAGAAACTTTCAAAAACACGTGTTCACCAAGAGTGAATTCAAGAGGTCTTTTATGAATATCAGCATAACACTTTTGTCGCGATCTTGCTTCTTTCAATTTTTCTTTAGCCACTACTACCTTCTCCGTAGTAATCCTAACCAAATCGGGTCCTTCTATTACCCTTTCTCCAACCTCATCCCAACAAGTCCGAGCTCGACACTTCTTACCATATAATGCTTCAAAAGGGGCCTTACAAATACTAGCTTGCCAACTATTATTATATGTGAACTCCACTAAACTCAAATAATCATCCCAGTTCCCTGTCCATTCTAAAGCACAAGATCGCAACATGTCTTCTAACGTCTGAATAGTTCTCTCAGATTGTCCATCTGTCTGCGGGTGAAAAGCAGTACTATAGTTGAGTCGCGTTCCCCAAGCTCGTTGAAATCTTTTCCAAAATTGAGAAGTAAACCGTGGATTCCAATCTTAAACAATAGAAACTGGAGTCCCATGAAGCCTAACAATCTTACGTTAAAAAATATCTGATATCTTATTTACTGAAAAATCCTCACGAATAGCCAAAAAATGCGCCAATTTGGTCAAACGATCCACTACCACCCAAATAGCATCATTCTTTTAAGAGTCCTCGGTAATCCAATCACAAAGTCCATCGAAATGTCATCCCATTTCCACATAGGAATCTCTAACTGTTACAACAAACCACCAGGCCGCTGATGCTCAATTTTCACTTGTTGATAAGTAAGTGTAGACACTCAAAATTTTCTGCACACCTGTTACTGACATTGTAGGAGGGCAAATTAATCTTTCAGAGATAACCTTGGAAGACAGCTCACATCCAGTCCGGATACTACCAAAAGCTCAGTCTCAACCCCAGAACACACACTGGGAGTAACAGTTCCAACCTCGGCGATAACCCCGAGGCCTGCAGTTCCAATACCGAAAATTCCACCGGAAAAGACCGATTCATCTCGGAGATAACCCCGAGATATTCAGTCTCAGTCCCAATACTAGGAGTAGCAGATTCCAACCTTGGAGATAACCCCAAGGAAGGCAGTTGCAGTTCCGGAGATAACCCCGAAAATGCTTATTTTAAATGCATGCAATAAGCTTCAGAACACTCGGCGCTTACACCGAGGCACTCAGTACAAGACCTGACATTAACACCAGGAAGACATGCACACCTCAGAGATGACACTGAGGACCTTCAACACTTGCAGCAGTCCAATCTCATAGATAACCCTGAGTAACGTCTGCTTTATCAGCCCAAACTGGAGATAACCCCGGTGAGGGGCAAAAGTCGTCATCTTGCCACCTTGACGCCACATCACGCCGTCTCAACATTTCAGACATACATTTTTACACAGCAATGTCCCACAAGAACCAAGGAAAACCAATCCCGAGTGACTATTACGTAGGGTAACAGATATAATTTGAAGCTTGAAGATCGGAGGGCATCGTCCCATCTTCCTGACTTCGTGCAACCTCTAATCACATGTCATTGCGTAACTCTTGACAATGACGGTTCAAAATAGGTCTTACATACCTCAGTCGGATGCCCGAATTGTAATTCTGAAAGTTCTAGTGGACATCACGTTATACGCGTACATGTACTTCGAGACGGCGGGACCCGCGAAGCTCGGGGCACCCCGGGCAGCCGCGGGTACACCTGCGGCCTAGTCGCAGCCCCCTCTATAAATAGAGGGCTTGGGGTGGCCATTTTAGAGAAGAAAAAAGGCGAGGAAGCCCTGTCCAATTTGGTCTGTACACACCCCAAACTGAGTGCTTTCTCATTTTAAACACTTGTAAGCTCATATATAGCTACTTTTTACCGACGGGAGCCGAGTGTTCATCTAGTTCAAGTTATTGAAGTCTTCTTTGGCAGCCCACTGTAGGCCTTCTTACACACTTTAAAGCCTTTCTCTTCATCTTTGCACACACTATTCTTCACATTGAGAGTTGTGTTATGTGTGTAGGCCCGGACTTCAGTCCGTGGTTTCATTTCAGTTTGTATATATGTACTTATATATATATATATATATATATATATTTATATATGGACTAACATTATCGAGTTATGCCTCGATTGAGCCTAGACTTATGTCTGGAGCGTTTAATTGCTTTCGTATATATATACTTATATATATTAACTATGTGTCGAACTCTGTTCGATGAGCCTAGGCTTACGTCTGGTGCGTTTAATTATTTTCGTATATATATATATATATATATATATTTACATTTCGTCCCGCCTGGAGTTTACTTCGTGGCAGTTGACCGTTTCTACAGCTTTCTGTATATTTCGTCCCGCCTGGAGTTTCCTCCATGGCGGTTGATCGGTTTTACATCTTTATTTATATTTTTGATCCCCCATGGAGGTGCTTCGTGGTGGTCGATCATGTCTGTATATATATATTTACAGCTTCTATATATATACCTGCTTACTACTTTTATACCAATTGAGGCATCATGTAAGCCTAGGAATCATGTGATCACAGATTCAGTCCACTGAATCTAGATTCGGTTCCCATGATGGACCTTTTTCAGCTGTAAACAGCTTGTAAATTTATTCACGGTATTCAGATGTCCTCCGATGATTTTCATACCCTTGAGGAATTCAACACTGCTTTGTATATTATTTTCTTGAAAGATGCTTCGCATCTCAAAAATAAATGCTATCAAGCCGAATATTTAATAATAAAATGGGAGTGTAAAAGGTCTCAATTACTATTGAATATAAGGGTTTGAAAAACCTCTTTTACAAAACATCACTGCAATATCTTGTTTAAAACTGAATTTTTACATAAATTCAAACCCTGTGTATATAGGTGCGAATGAGGCCTTACACTACTTCCAAATAACAGCATATTGACCCACACACACACACACACATTCATATAACAGTTTTTTGAAAAGTGGCGGTCACCGTGGCAACACGGATGTCGGGGGGTGCCTAACACCTTCCTCCCGCATAAGCAAGTCCCCGGACCCTAATGAATCTCGGTTTCACCGACCCGTTTAGCAGTGTCACATCACTGGGTCAATGTGTAAACCTTTTCTCGGTTGTGTTGGTACAACCATATAAAAAACTAACTGGCGACTCTTAACAGTCCATTGTCGACATTATACATGTCGGACCTTTTTCACTTGTTTTTTTAAACAAATCTCACATAACATGAGAACACAAAAAAATAGGTAACGAAAAGGGACAAATAAAAATCCCGACGTCGACAGGTGGCGACTCTGCTGGGGACACCATTAAAAGGACTTAAGCTGCTATTACAAGCTTTTTTAAAACTGTTATATGCTTGTGTGTGAATGTTGCATTTACATTTATGATGAATATGTACTAATGCATTTTTTTACTGCATTGCAATATATCTATCTGTGATATTAGTGCTTCGCACATGTCATCATTTTCATAAACGGTGAGACACGTTGTATGTGAATGTATGTTGTGTGGTTCCTCCACCAGGAGGCTATCCTGTCGGTGTTTGATTACTGGACTCGTAGAAAGACTAATTCCAACGAGGCTCAGGAAAGGCACCACCCAAATTCGCTCCAGTTGAAAGACCGGATTAACTTCCCGTTGAGTAAATTGCGATGATTTGGGAACCTTCATGCCAAAAAGCCGCGAGAGAAACCTAAGATAGGTCAACCTCTGATAAACCAAATGCGAAGAAAAATCTCTTCATGTTTTGTCATTTCAAATTACTTGTAAAGTCAATTACTTGTAATTTACATGCCATATTCATCTCCATTTAATGAGAAATATGAAGAAATATATACATATTAACATGCTATCCTGTATTACAAACAGCTAACATCCGTTTTGCAGGATCATAATCCCAAAATGGACATATCACATAGCATGTAAACATTTACACCCCTAAAACTAAACTATGCAAGTTTTGTCGCAGGGAAGCATTCGACTTATTACCCGGTCAAAGTCCAAAAAGGCCGCAGGCCTACATCCAATTATGTCTTCATCTGACCAGTCTAATCCAGTTTCTCGTGAAGAATTTGATGGATTAAGTAAACAAATTACAGATTTGGCTGTTCTGCTTAAAGAACTATATCAATCTACTCAAGGTATGAAGATACCCATACATGCTGAATCCTCTGCACAAGGAGGAACTCAAGGTTCTGATAAAGCCATTACAGTACCTGAACTACAGTTGGGTACGGCCAACAAAAGCCATGATGCAGCCCATCTCACAGGAGATTCAGACACCGGTGACATCAGAAAGAAAGTTCTTCAAATGGAAGAAACCCTTCATTTTATCAAAGGAATTGGAGCACACGGGAGTGTCTCCTATGCTGATCTTTGTATATTTTCTGGTGTTCATTATCCAGAGAAGTTCAAAACTCCTGACTTTGAAAAGTATGATGGGTTAGGAGACCCTTACACCCATTTGAAGGTGTTCATTTGAGAACTCGGACCTTATGCAGAGGACGAAAAGCTTAGAATGTAGCTGTTCCAAAAGAGTCTAACTGGAGAAGCCCGTTCATGGTATACCAGATTAGACAACTCAAAGATCCATAGTTGAGAAGAGCTAGCTCACGCCTTCCTCACACAATACAGTTTCCAGTCTCAGATGGCTCCTGACAGGTACCAAATTATCAAGGTCAAGAAACAGTCCAATGAGTCTTTCAAAGAATATGCTCAAAGGTGGAGGCGCCTTGCTGCTCAGGTGATTCCTTCTATGACAGAGTCAGAGATGGTTATGACCTTTATCGACATACAAGAAGCTCCTTTCTATGAAAAAGTCTTAGATGGCATTGGTAAACCATTTTCTGAAATGATCAAACATGGAGAAATGGCTGAGATGGGATTGAAGTTAGGAAAGATTCAAGATCTAGCCGCTCTCAAAGCAATTGCTGAGCACATCCAATCCGAAAATTATGGAAACAACCCCCGAAGGGTCCATAAAAAGAAAGAGGAGGATGTTTCCTTGATACTCCAAGGTCAGAAAGGCAATCAGAATATGCCTATCCAACGGAGAAATTACACTTCCTTTCGAGGACAGTCTTCAAACCCTCCAATGCCAAAAGGTGGAGAAGTCAAATACCCTCGAGTGTTCACACCCCTAGGGGATTCACTCGAGAACATTCTTACTCTTCTGATAACTCAGAAGAAAATCACGCATCTTCTTCTACCAGCCAGCCCTAATGGGAGGGTTTCAATGCTGCTCGAAAATGTGCTTTTCATGCCGGGGCACTTGGACATGATACTCAAGATTTTTGGGCCTTGAAAAACAAGATCCAAGATTTGATAGACAACAGTGAGATAGTGGTTACCAAACCAGATCAACCTCACGTGCAAGACAACCCTCTTCCTCCACACAAAGAGGAAGAGGTCAACATGATTAATTGGAGCAATAGACAGAGTTCCAATTTCAACTGTGAAGCATCTCAGATCATCAAAGACGGTGTTGACAAGTGGGATTATGCAACGTTCCAGTTTACGATGGAGCGAAAGATTAAAGCTCTGTGTAAGGAAATTGAGCAATTGGCCAAACTGGTGACCTATTAACATTAAGTCACACGCCAATTAATTAGCCAGGAGCATGCTAGTCTCCTTCCCTTGGTTACGAATACTCCCTCATCACCTTCAAAATATAAAACATCGGAAGACAAAGTGAGGAAGAGAGCAACTGCCGAAGCCCATCGGAATTTTGCCAATAGAAGGGAATTTACGTACCTGGGCCAACTTATGGAGGAGATATTTTAAATGCTAATCAATGAAGGAAGAATCACATCCCTTCTTCCTCCGATTAATCCCCGTTCAGAACGGTTCAATCCTGATGGAGTATGTCAGTATCACTCCCATTCTCGCGGTCACAACACGGAAGAATGCTGGGCACTCCGCCACCTTATTTAAAATCTAATCGGTAGTGGTGTCCTGCAACTGGCAGACAACGATACCGTCCTATTTGAGAGTGAAAATACCTATCCTACCAAATAGAAAGGATTGGTAGCAGTTATATCCACTGAGGCTGATAGGACTATTAAATCGCTCATAATTCAACTCAAGGGAATTAACAATCCTTTGAAAGTGGCTGCTCCAGAGCCAATCAACCTACCATTCTGACCACAATATCCTGTTATCAGCTTACATAAAGTTCCCTGGAATTATGGAGAAGCTGAAGGATCCACATCTCATACAACTGCTGCAGTATCGAAGGAAAATCCACTGTATCTTTCCCAACGGGTGATGAAGCCTGCTATTAAATCAAAGGGAAAAATTCTCATGGAGAAGATTGAAAAATTCCTCCGTACTATGGGTCATAATGAAGCCAATGTGGTTTTAAGCTTAAGAGTAGCTCCACATCAAATGTCAATATTAGACTTGGTTTTAACTTTCGAGGATCATCGGAAGATTCTACTAAAGGTTTTGGAAGAAGCCTATTTACCGAAATCAGTGGATGTAGAAAAATTTCAACATCTAGTTGATCACATTTTCAACAATAATGTGATCTCTTTCACTGATGATGACATACCTCCCGAAGGGACCGATTGTGAGATCCCAAATTTTATGAAATGAAAGTATTCAATTTTCTTATAATTATTATTTTATTTCGTAAATGGTTAAATTGATAAAAGGTTAAAGTTAAGGGTGATATGTGAAAATTTTTTAAAGTAGACAAGTTGTCATAAAATACCCAGTTACTATTCACTCTACTACTATTCACTCGAGTATTTGGGACACTTTTTATGTCAGAGTACTATTCACGAGTTACTATTCATGAGTTACTATTCACGAGTTACTATTCACCCGTAAGATATATTTCTTTTTGGTCCAAATTATTTTTGGGTACAATATTATTCCATGAGGAGATGTGCTAATTTTTCAGACCGTTGGTTGAAATTATATTAGTAAATCAATATGGATCGTTGGTTTAAAGTTTTAATAGTGAATCAGTATGGACCGTTGCTTTAAGTTTTAATAGTAAAATCTTTTTATATAAAACAGAATACTTTTATAAAGTTATTCTATAAATAGAATATATTATATTTTATTATGCATAGTGTTTGCATAGTGCCTGTATAGTATTTGCATTGTAAAATTTTTTTTATATAAAATAGAATATATTATATTTTATTTAAAAGATTTTACTTTAAATATGGACCGTCCGATTAAAGTAAATCAATCTGGACCGTTCATGGGTTGGTTACTATTCATTCCATTCTTTTATAAATAGAAGCTCATTCCTTCATTATTTCTTACGAATTCACTGAAACTCTTGAGAGAGAAATTATTGAGAGAAAGAAGAAGAGTATTCTGCTACTTCACTACTTCACTACTTCACTACTCCAGTATCCAACTTCTTCTAAGGTAAGGGATATTATTTGTTGTACTCGTAAAGGGTATTTATTCTTTCTTATTCATGAAGAGAACTTCTGTTATTCCATTATTTATTATTCTGTTGGAATAACCTGTATACGCGACATACCCTATACTTGGTGAAATCACTCTGTTATTCCATTCTATATTATTATGTTAGAATAACCTGTTTATACGAAGTACCGCATACATGGTGAAATTCTTCTATTATTTCATTCTATATTATTATGTTCGAATAACCTGATTATGCGAAGTACCGCATACATGGTAAAATTCTTCTATTATTCCGTTCTTTATTATTCTGTCGAAATATCATGTCGGTGCGAATTTCGCCGGACCTGGTTCCATTCTTTATTATTCTGTTGGAATATCCTGTTTGTGCGTTTTACGCCGGACCTGGTTCTAGTCTTTATTATTCTGTTAGAATATCCTGTCTATGCATTTTACGCCTGACCTGGTTCCACTATTTATTTTTCTATTGGAATAACCTGTCAGTATGGTCTATCGCATGCCTGGTGATTTCTTTTGTTATTCCATTCTTTATTATACTCAGTTGGTTAAAAACTTTGACTTCTATAATCCATAAAATTAGTGAAATATCCTTGATATTTGAGCTTCATCCAGTATCTTTTCATGGAAATATTCTTCTGAGCATTCTTGAATTTTACTCTACAAAGATGTATCACGTTGACAATTTGGACGTTATTGGTTCCTGGGTAAATTAATTCTTGAACTTGCTTTTATTGAATTATTATGTCATTGTCATTATCCTCATGTTTATATTATATTGAAAGTCATATGTGGCCTGTAGTGCATAGATGGACTTCGTATGATTATGACCAGGGATTATTCGGTATAATCATAACCGTAATGTTACAAATGACGTGAAAAAAGTCCTCATTGGCCCATAGTGCATATATGGACAGTTTTTGATATGATTATGGCTATGGATTCTCTTTGGCCGTAGTGCAAAGATGAATTATTTTATGGCATGATCAGAACCGTTGATGAAAACACGATTATCTTTGGCCATAGTGCATGGATAATTCGTGGTCGTGATACTAAAGAATATCCTTGGCCTGTAGTGCATAGATGATTCGATAATGTGAATTAATTATTGAGCTGAGTCTCAGCAATGAAATATTAATTCATGGATGTGATAATAATGAATATCTTTGGCCGTAGTGTAAAGATGATTTAATGATTACGAGCAGGAATTTTGATTTGGTATAACCATGATTTTTGATATTTCAGGTGAAGACAGGTGTTGAAAATTATCTTCGTCTTGTGTGCGAAGAGTAATTTAGAATCACAATTGTGATTATGAGTTATTCACATGATCGTGGACGGGAATTATTGATTGATGTTATAGGGATAAAATATTATTGGTGGACTTTTAACATGGAGAAGATAATAGACCTGATGTTCTATTTGACTCTTTTAATGGATTGCTCGTTCCGCTGTAACTATGGTTGAAAAGTTTTATCATCTACCATATGTTCAAAATCTCTGAGTTATTATTGATGAAAGCTATTGATAATGTAATTATCTTTAGTCATGATATTCTTTACTAGGCTAGTTGTGCTCACCCTTTTGCTTCACAATTCTTTTCAGGTAATAAAAGTGTAGCTGGGTTGAGCGGGGTATTAAGAGGATTAGAACGACGGTCTCTAGCTATGGAGGTTCTCCTTAAGCAGTATATAGAAAAGTTCATTTAGTAGTTATATTTGGTTAATCCAATAGGGTGAGGTGAACCTAACTTTGAAAAGGTGTTTTGCCACTACCATACAAGATGCCTAATGACATACAACTTCGTGTTATCATAAGACAGGGTTGTGCACATCCACTTGCTAAGTATATATATGAGCACTTCCCAAAGACTTTAATTTCTAGAACAATTATTGACTGTACCTTTATGTAAGGTAACATTGTAAGGTCTTATGGTCAAAGCACCACAAGAGTATTATATATATTTGTATTAAAACTCACAGCTTATCTGTTGTCGTGCTCTGCATGACAGTTCAACAGTTGTATAAATCAAGTTTGTATTTGATTTTTATAGTATGATATCTGGCGACTCAGAATGGGTCGTGTGGACATATTTTGGGGGCGTCACAAATGGTATCAGAGCTTAGGGATATGATCCCTGGCTAAGATGTGAAACAAGAACTAGGAGGGGAAAGACGGAGAATTCCTTCACTAGTTGACCTACCTAAGTTTTTTTGGTATTTAATTGGTCGGTCAGAGTATAGGGATAATATGTGGCATGTCGATTAACCCTTATTTTGAAACTGTATTCTAGAATGATATCTGAAATACAAGAGATAAGCAATGGAAAAATCATTATACAGAGGAAATAACCGAGAAGGTATAATCCGAAAAGAAAGCAAGGTATTCTCATCTCTTCGAATACCAGGTACGTACGTAAATTTCGTGGGCGAAATTTCATAAGGAGGGGAGATTGTGATATCCCAAATTTTATGAAATGAAAGTATTCAATTTTTTTATAATTATTATTTTATTTCGTAAATGGTTAAATTGAAAAAATGTTAAATTTAAGGGTGATATGTGAAATTTTTTCAAAGTAGACAAGTTGTCATAAAATACCCAGTTACTATTCACTCTAGTATTGTTCACTCGAGTATTTGGGACACTTTTTGTGTCGGAGTACTATTCACGAGTTACTATTCATGAGTTACTATTCACAAGTTACTATTCATGAATTACTATTCATGAGTTACTATTCACGAGTTACTATTCACCCGTAAGATATATTTCTTTTTGGTCTAAATCATTTTTGGGTACAATATTATTCCATGAGGAGATGTGCTAATTTTTCAGACCGTTGGTTGAAATTATATTAGTAAATCAATATGGATCGTTGGTTTAAAGTTTTAATAGTGAATCAGTATGGACCGTTGCTTTAAGTTTTAATAGTAAAATCTTTTTATATAAAACATAATACTTTTATATAGTTATTCTATAAATAGAATATATTATATTTTATTATGCATAGTATTTGCATAGTGCCTGCATAGTGTTTGCATAGTAAAAATCTTTTTATATAAAATAGAATATATTATATTTTATTTAAAAGATTTTGCTTTAAATATGGACCGTCCGATTAAAGTAAATCAATCTGGAGCGTTCATGGGTTGGTTACTATTCATTCCATTCTTCTATAAATAGAAGCTCATTTCTTCATTATTTCTTACGAATTCACTGAAACTCTTAAGAGAGAAATTATAGAGAGAAAGAAGAAGAGTATTCTGCTACTTCACTACTCCAGTATCCAACTTCTTCTAAGGTAAGGGATATTATTTGTTGTACTCGTAAAGTGAATTTATTCTTTCTTATTCATGAAGAGAACTTCTGTTATTCCATTCTTTATTATACTCAGTTGGTTAAAAACTTTGACTTCTATAATCCATGAATTAGTGGAATATCCTTGATATTTGAGCTTCATCCAGTATCTTTTTATGGAAATATTCTTCTGAGCATTCTTAAATTTTACTCTACAAAGATGTATCATGTTGACAATTTAGACGTTATTGGTTCCTGGGTAAATTAATTCTTGAACTTGTTTTATTGAATTATTATGGCATTGCCATTATCCTCATGTTTATATTATATTGAAAGTCATATGTGGCATGTAGTGCATAGATGTACTTGGTATGATTATGACCAGGGATTATTCGGTATAATCATAACCGTAATGTTACAAATGATGTGGAAAAAGTCCTCATTGGCCCGTAGTGCATTGATGGACAGTTTTTGGTATGATTATGGCTATGGATTCTCTTTGGCCGTAGTACAATGATGAATTATTTTATGGCATGATCAGGACCGTTGATGAAAACACGATTATCTTTGGTCGTAGTGAATGGATAATTCGTGGTCGTGATACTAAAGAATATCCTTGGCCTGTAGCGCATGGATGATTCGATGATGTGGATTAATTATTGCGCTGAGTCTCAGCAATGAAATATTAATTCATGGATGTGATAATAATGAATATCTTTGGCTGTAGTGCAAAGATGATTTAATGATTACGAGCAGGAATTTTGATTTGGTATAACCATGATTTTTGATGTTTCAGGTGAAGACAGGTGATGAAAATTATCTTCGTCCTGTGTGCGAAGAGTAATTTAGAATCACAAATGTGATTATGAGTTATTCACATGATCGTGGACGGGAATTGTTGATTGATGTTACAGGGATAAAATATTATTGGTGGACTTTTAACATGGAGAAGATAATAGACCTGATGTTCTATTTGACTCTTTTAATGGATTGCTCATTCCGCTACAACTATGGTTGAAAAGTTTTATCATCTACCATATGTTCTAAATCTCTGAGTTATTATTGATAAAAGCTATTGATAATGTAATTATCTTTAGTCATGATATTCTTTACTAGGCTAGTTGTGCTCACCCTTTTGCTTCACAATTCCTTTCAGGTAATAAAAGTGTAACTGGGTTGAGCGGGGTATTAAGAGGATTAGAACGGTGGTCTCTAGCTGTGGAGGTTCTCCCTAAGCAGTATAGAAAAGTTCATTTAGTAGTTATATTTGGTTAATCCAATAGGGTGAGGTGAACCCAACTTTGAAAAGGTGTTTTGTCACTACCATACAAGATGTCTAATGACATACAACTTCGTGTTATCATAAGACAGGGTTGTGCACATCCACTTGTTGAGTATATCTATGAGCACTTCCCAAAGATTTCAATTTTTAGAACAATTATTGATTGTACCTTTATGTAAGGTAACATTGTAAGGTCTTATGGTCAAGGCACCACGAGAGTATTATATATATTTGTATTAAAACTCACAGCTTATCTGTTGTCGTGCTCTGCACGACAGTTCAACCGTTGTATAAATCAAGTTTGTATTTGATTTTTATAGTATGATATCTGGCGACTCAGAATGGGTCGTGTGGACATATTTTGGGGGCGTCACAAATGGTATCAGAGCTTAGGGATATGATCCCTGGATAAGATGTGAAACAAGAACTAGGAGGGGAAAGACGGGGAATTCCTTCACTAGTTGACCTACCTAAGTTTTTTTGGTATTTAATTGGTCGGTCAGAGTATAGGGATAATATGTGGCATGTCGATTAACCCTTATTTTGAAACTGTATTCTAGAATGATATCTGAAATACAAGAGATAAGCAATGGAAAAATCATTATACAGAGGAAATAACCGAGAAGGTACAATCCGAAAAGAAAGCAAGGTATTCTCATCTCTTCGAATACCAGGTACGTACGTAAATTTCGTGGGCGAAATTTCATAAGGAGGGGAGATTGTGATATCCCAAATTTTATGAAATGAAAGTATTCAATTTTTTTATAATTATTATTTTATTTCGTAAATGGTTAAATTGAAAAAATGTTAAATTTAAGGGTGATATGTGAAATTTTTTCAAAGTAGACAAGTTGTCATAAAATACCCAGTTACTATTCACTCTAGTATTGTTCACTCGAGTATTTGGGACACTTTTTGTGTCAGAGTACTATTCACGAGTTACTATTCATGAGTTACTATTCACAAGTTACTATTCATGAATTACTATTCATGAGTTACTATTCACGAGTTACTATTCACCCGTAAGATATATTTCTTTTTGGTCTAAATCATTTTTGGGTACAATATTATTCCATGAGGAGATGTGCTAATTTTTCAGACCGTTGGTTGAAATTATATTAGTAAATCAATATGGATCGTTGGTTTAAAGTTTTAATAGTGAATCAGTATGGACCGTTGCTTTATGTTTTAATAGTAAAATCTTTTTATATAAAACATAATACTTTTATATAGTTATT
Organism: Panax notoginseng; assembly: GCA_016801055.1. Classification (NCBI taxonomy): domain Eukaryota; kingdom Viridiplantae; phylum Streptophyta; class Magnoliopsida; order Apiales; family Araliaceae; genus Panax; species Panax notoginseng. The sequence goes on from CM029021.1 coordinate 20,514,594, forward strand.
CTATAAATAGAATATATTATATTTTATTATGCATAGTATTTGCATAGTGCCTGCATAGTGTTTGCATAGTAAAAATCATTTTATATAAAATAGAATATATTATATTTTATTTAAAAGATTTTGCTTTAAATATGGACCGTCCGATTAAAGTAAATCAATCTGGAGCGTTCATGGGTTGGTTACTATTCATTCCATTCTTCTATAAATAGAAGCTCATTTCTTCATTATTTCTTACGAATTCACTGAAACTCTTAAGAGAGAAATTATAGAGAGAAAGAAGAAGAGTATTCTGCTACTTCACTACTCCAGTATCCAACTTCTTCTAAGGTAAGGGATATTATTTGTTGTACTCGTAAAGTGAATTTATTCTTTCTTATTCATGAAGAGAACTTCTGTTATTCCATTCTTTATTATACTCAGTTGGTTAAAAACTTTGACTTCTATAATCCATGAATTAGTGGAATATCCTTGATATTTGAGCTTCATCCAGTATCTTTTTATGGAAATATTCTTCTGAGCATTCTTAAATTTTACTCTACAAAGATGTATCATGTTGACAATTTAGACGTTATTGGTTCCTGGGTAAATTAATTCTTGAACTTGTTTTATTGAATTATTATGGCATTGCCATTATCCTCATGTTTATATTATATTGAAAGTCATATGTGGCATGTAGTGCATAGATGTACTTGGTATGATTATGACCAGGGATTATTCGGTATAATCATAACCGTAATGTTACAAATGATGTGGAAAAAGTCCTCATTGGCCCGTAGTGCATTGATGGACAGTTTTTGGTATGATTATGGCTATGGATTCTCTTTGGCCGTAGTACAATGATGAATTATTTTATGGCATGATCAGGACCGTTGATGAAAACACGATTATCTTTGGTCGTAGTGAATGGATAATTCGTGGTCGTGATACTAAAGAATATCCTTGGCCTGTAGCGCATGGATGATTCGATGATGTGGATTAATTATTGCGCTGAGTCTCAGCAATGAAATATTAATTCATGGATGTGATAATAATGAATATCTTTGGCTGTAGTGCAAAGATGATTTAATGATTACGAGCAGGAATTTTGATTTGGTATAACCATGATTTTTGATGTTTCAGGTGAAGACAGGTGATGAAAATTATCTTCGTCCTGTGTGCGAAGAGTAATTTAGAATCACAAATGTGATTATGAGTTATTCACATGATCGTGGACGGGAATTGTTGATTGATGTTACAGGGATAAAATATTATTGGTGGACTTTTAACATGGAGAAGATAATAGACCTGATGTTCTATTTGACTCTTTTAATGGATTGCTCATTCCGCTACAACTATGGTTGAAAAGTTTTATCATCTACCATATGTTCTAAATCTCTGAGTTATTATTGATAAAAGCTATTGATAATGTAATTATCTTTAGTCATGATATTCTTTACTAGGCTAGTTGTGCTCACCCTTTTGCTTCACAATTCCTTTCAGGTAATAAAAGTGTAACTGGGTTGAGCGGGGTATTAAGAGGATTAGAACGGTGGTCTCTAGCTGTGGAGGTTCTCCCTAAGCAGTATAGAAAAGTTCATTTAGTAGTTATATTTGGTTAATCCAATAGGGTGAGGTGAACCCAACTTTGAAAAGGTGTTTTGTCACTACCATACAAGATGTCTAATGACATACAACTTCGTGTTATCATAAGACAGGGTTGTGCACATCCACTTGCTGAGTATATCTATGAGCACTTCCCAAAGATTTTAATTTCTAGAACAATTATTGATTGTACCTTTATGTAAGGTAACATTGTAAGGTCTTATGGTCAAGGCACCACGAGAGTATTATATATATTTGTATTAAAACTCACAGCTTATCTGTTGTCGTGCTCTGCACGACAGTTCAACCGTTGTATAAATCAAGTTTGTATTTGATTTTTATAGTATGATATCTGGCGACTCAGAATGGGTCGTGTGGACATATTTTGGGGGCGTCACAAATGGTATCAGAGCTTAGGGATATGATCCCTGGATAAGATGTGAAACAAGAACTAGGAGGGGAAAGACGGGGAATTCCTTCACTAGTTGACCTACCTAAGTTTTTTTGGTATTTAATTGGTCGGTCAGAGTATAGGGATAATATGTGGCATGTCGATTAACCCTTATTTTGAAACTGTATTCTAGAATGATATCTGAAATACAAGAGATAAGCAATGGAAAAATCATTATACAGAGGAAATAACCGAGAAGGTACAATCCGAAAAGAAAGCAAGGTATTCTCATCTCTTCGAATACCAGGTACGTACGTAAATTTCGTGGGCGAAATTTCATAAGGAGGGGAGATTGTGATATCCCAAATTTTATGAAATGAAAGTATTCAATTTTTTTATAATTATTATTTTATTTCGTAAATGGTTAAATTGAAAAAATGTTAAATTTAAGGGTGATATGTGAAATTTTTTCAAAGTAGACAAGTTGTCATAAAATACCCAGTTACTATTCACTCTAGTATTGTTCACTCGAGTATTTGGGACACTTTTTGTGTCAGAGTACTATTCACGAGTTACTATTCATGAGTTACTATTCACAAGTTACTATTCATGAATTACTATTCATGAGTTACTATTCACGAGTTACTATTCACCCGTAAGATATATTTCTTTTTGGTCTAAATCATTTTTGGGTACAATATTATTCCATGAGGAGATGTGCTAATTTTTCAGACCGTTGGTTGAAATTATATTAGTAAATCAATATGGATCGTTGGTTTAAAGTTTTAATAGTGAATCAGTATGGACCGTTGCTTTATGTTTTAATAGTAAAATCTTTTTATATAAAACATAATACTTTTATATAGTTATTCTATAAATAGAATATATTATATTTTATTATGCATAGTATTTGCATAGTGCCTGCATAGTGTTTGCATAGTAAAAATCATTTTATATAAAATAGAATATATTATATTTTATTTAAAAGATTTTGCTTTAAATATGGACCGTCCGATTAAAGTAAATCAATCTGGAACGTTCATGAGTTGGTTACTATTCATTCCATTCTTCTATAAATAGAAGCTCATTTCTTCATTATTTCTTACGAATTCACTGAAACTCTTAAGAGAGAAATTATAGAGAGAAAGAAGAAGAGTATTCTGCTACTTCACTACTCCAGTATCCAACTTCTTCTAAGGTAAGGGATATTATTTGTTGTACTCGTAAAGGGAATTTATTCTTTCTTATTCATGAATAGAACTTCTGTTATTCCATTCTTTATTATACTCAGTTGGTTAAAAACTTTGACTTCTATAATCCATGAATTAGTGGAATATCCTTGATATTTGAGCTTCATCCAGTATCTTTTTATGGAAATATTCTTCTGAGCATTCTTAAATTTTACTCTACAAAGATGTATCATGTTGACAATTTAGACGTTATTGGTTCCTAGGTAAATTAATTCTTGAACTTGTTTTATTGAATTATTATGTCATTGCCATTATCCTCAAGTTTATATTATATTGAAAGTCATATGTGGCATGTAGTGCATAGATGTACTTGGTATGATTATGACCAGGGATTATTCGGTATAATCATAACCGTAATGTTACAAATGATGTGGAAAAAGTCCTCATTGGCCCGTAGTGCATTGATGGACAGTTTTTGGTATGATTATGGCTATGGATTCTCTTTGGCCGTAGTACAATGATGAATTATTTTATGGCATGATCAGGACCGTTGATGAAAACACGATTATCTTTGGTCGTAGTGAATGGATAATTCGTGGTCGTGATACTAAAGAATATCCTTGGCCTGTAGCGCATGGATGATTCGATGATGTGGATTAATTATTGCGCTGAGTCTCAGCAATGAAATATTAATTCATGGATGTGATAATAATGAATATCTTTGGCTGTAGTGCAAAGATGATTTAATGATTACGAGCAGAAATTTTGATTTGGTATAACCATGATTTTTGATGTTTCAGGTGAAGACAGGTGATGAAAATTATCTTCGTCCTGTGTGCGAAGAGTAATTTAGAATCACAAATGTGATTATGAGTTATTCACATGATCGTGGACGGGAATTGTTGATTGATGTTACAGGGATAAAATATTATTCGTGGACTTTTAACATGGAGAAGATAATAGACCTGATGTTCTATTTGACTCTTTTAATGGATTGCTCATTCCGCTACAACTATGGTTGAAAAGTTTTATCATCTACCATATGTTCTAAATCTCTGAGTTATTATTGATGAAAGCTATTGATAATGTAATTATCTTTAGTCATGATATTCTTTACTAGGCTAGTTGTGCTCACCCTTTTGCTTCACAATTCCTTTCAGGTAATAAAAGTGTAACTGGGTTGAGCGGGGTATTAAGAGGATTAGAACGGTGGTCTCTAGCTGTGGAGGTTCTCCCTAAGCAGTATAGAAAAGTTCATTTAGTAGTTATATTTGGTGAATCCAATAGGGTGAGGTGAACCCAACTTTGAAAAGGTGTTTTGTCACTACCATACAAGATGTCTAATGACATACAACTTCGTGTTATCATAAGACAGGGTTGTGCACATCCACTTGCTGAGTATATCTATGAGCACTTCCCAAAGATTTTAATTTCTAGAACAATTATTGATTGTACCTTTATGTAAGGTAACATTGTAAGGTCTTATGGTCAAGGCACCACGAGAGTATTATATATATTTGTATTAAAACTCACAGCTTATCTGTTGTCGTGCTCTGCACGACAGTTCAACCGTTGTATAAATCAAGTTTGTATTTAATTTTTATAGTATGATATCTGGCGACTCAGAATGGGTCGTGTGGACATATTTTGGGGGCGTCACAAATGGTATCAGAGCTTAGGGATATGATCCCTGGCTAAGATGTGAAACAAGAACTAGGAGGGGAAAGACGGGGAATTCCTTCACTAGTTGACCTACCTAAGTTTTTTTGGTATTTAATTGGTCGGTCAGAGTATAGGGATAATATGTGGCATGTCGATTAACCCTTATTTTGAAACTGTATTCTTGAATGATATCTGAAATACAAGAGATAAGCAATGGAAAAATCATTATACAGAGGAAATAACCGAGAAGGTACAATCCGAAAAGAAAGCAAGGTATTCTCATCTCTTCGAATACCAGGTACGTATGTAAATTTCGTGGGTTAAATTTCATAAGGAGGGGAGATTGTGATATCCCAAATTTTATGAAATGAAAGTATTCAATTTTCTTATAATTTTTATTTTATTTCGTAAATGGTTAAATTGATAAAATGTTAAAGTTAAGGGTGATATGTGAAAATTTTTCAAAGTTGACAAGTTGTCATAAAAAACCCATTTACTATTCACTCTAGTATTGCTCACTCGAGTATTTGGGACACTTTTTGTGTCGGAGTACTATTCACGAGTTACTATTCATGAGTTACTATTCACGAGTTACTATTCATGAATTACTATTCATGAGTTACTATTCACGAGTTACTATTCACCCGTAAGATATATTTCTTTTTGGTCCAAATCATTTTTGGGTACAATATTATTCCATGAGGAGATGTGCTAATTTTTCAGACCGTTGGTTGAAATTATATTAGTAAATCAATATGGATCGTTGGTTTAAAGTTTTAATAGTGAATCAGTATGGACCGTTGCTTTAAGTTTTAATAGTAAAATCTTTTTATATAAAACATAATACTTTTATATAGTTATTCTATAAATAGAATATATTATATTTTATTATGCATAGTATTTGCATAGTGCCTGCATAGTGTTTGCATAGTAAAAATCATTTTATATAAAATAGAATATATTATATTTTATTCAAAAGATTTTGCTTTAAATATGGACCGTCCGATTAAAGTAAATCAATCTGGAGCGTTCATGGGTTGGTTACTATTCATTCCATTCTTCTATAAATAGAAGCTCATTTCTTCATTATTTCTTACGAATTCACTGAAACTCTTAAGAGAGAAATTATAGAGAGAAAGAAGAAGAGTATTCTGCTACTTCACTACTCCAGTATCCAACTTCTTCTAAGGTAAGGGATATTATTTGTTGTACTCGTAAAGGGAATTTATTCTTTCTTATTCATGAAGAGAGCTTCTGTTATTCCATTATTTATTATACTCAGTTGGTTAAAAACTTTGACTTCTATAATCCATGAATTAGTGGAATATCCTTGATATTTGAGCTTCATCCAGTATCTTTTTATGGAAATATTCTTCTGAGCATTCTTAAATTTTACTCTACAAAGATGTATCATGTTGACAATTTAGACGTTATTGGTTCCTAGGTAAATTAATTCTTGAACTTGTTTTATTGAATTATTATGTCATTGCCATTATCCTCATGTTTATATTATATTGAAAGTCATATGTGGCATGTAGTGCATAGATGTACTTGGTATGATTATGACAAGGGATTATTCGGTATAATCATAACCGTAATGTTACAAATGATGTGAAAAAAGTCCTCATTGGCCCGTAGTGCATTGATGGACAGTTTTTGGTATGATTATGGCTATGAATTCTCTTTGGCCGTAGTACAATGATGAATTATTTTATGACATGATCAGGTCCGTTGATGAAAACACGATTATCTTTGGTCGTAGTGAATGGATAATTCGTGGTCGTGATACTAAAGAATATCCTTGGCCTGTAGTGCATGGATGATTCGATGATGTGGATTAATTATTGAGCTGAGTCTCAGCAATGAAATATTAATTTATGGATGTGATAATAATGAATATCTTTGGCTGTAGTGCAAAGATGATTTAATGATTACGAGCAGGAATTTTGATTTGGTATAACCATGATTTTTGATGTTTCAGGTGAAGACGGGTGATGAAAATTATCTTCGTCCTGTGTGCGAAGAGTAATTTAGAATCACAAATGTGATTATGAGTTATTCACATGATCGTGGACGGGAATTGTTGATTGATGTTACAGGGATAAAATATTATTGGTGGACTTTTAACATGGAGAAGATAATAGACCTGATGTTCTATTTGACTCTTTTAATGGATTGCTCATTCCGCTACAACTATGGTTGAAAAGTTTTATCATCTACCATATGTTCTAAATCTCTGAGTTATTATTGATGAAAGCTATTGATAATGTAATTATCTTTAGTCATAATATTCTTTACTAGGTTAGTTGTGCTCACCCTTTTGCTTCACAATTCCTTTCAGGTAATAAAAGTGTAACTGGGTTGAGCGGGGTATTAAGAGGATTAGAACGGTGGTCTCTAGCTGTGGAGGTTCTCCCTAAGCAGTATAGAAAAGTTCATTTAGTAGTTATATTTGGTTAATCTAATAGGGTGAGGTGAACCCAACTTTGAAAAGGTGTTTTGCCACTACCATACAAGATGTCTAATGACATACAACTTCGTGTTATCATAAGACAGGGTTGTGCACATCCACTTGTTGAGTATATCTATGAGCACTTCCCAAAGATTTTAATTTCTAGAACAATTATTGACTGTACCTTTATGTAAGGTAACATTGTAAGGTCTTATGGTCAAGGCACCACGAGAGTATTATATATATTTGTATTAAAACTCACAGCTTATCTGTTGTCGTGCTCTGCACGACAGTTCAACCGTTGTATAAATCAAGTTTGTATTTGATTTTTATAGTATGATATCTGGCGACTCAGAATGGGTCGTGTGGACATATTTTGGGGGCGTCACAAATGGTATCAGAGCTTAGGGATATGATCCCTGGCTAAGATGTGAAACAAGAACTAGGAGGGGAAAGACGGAGAATTCCTTCACTAGTTGACCTACCTAAGTTTTTTTGGTATTTAATTGGTCGGTCAGAGTATAGGGATAATATGTGGCATGTCGATTAACCCTTATTTTGAAACTGTATTCTAGAATGATATCTGAAATACAAGAGATAAGCAATGGAAAAATCATTATACAGAGGAAATAACCGAGAAGGTACAATCCGAAAAGAAAGCAAGGTATTCTCATCTCTTCGAATACCAGGTACGTACGTAAATTTCGTGGGCGAAATTTCATAAGGAGGGGAGATTGTGATATCCCAAATTTTATGAAATGAAAGTATTCAATTTTTTTATAATTATTATTTTATTTCGTAAATGGTTAAATTGAAAAAATGTTAAATTTAAGGGTGATATGTGAAATTTTTTCAAAGTAGACAAGTTGTCATAAAATACCCAGTTACTATTCACTCTAGTATTGTTCACTCGAGTATTTGGGACACTTTTTGTGTCGGAGTACTATTCACGAGTTACTATTCATGAGTTACTATTCACAAGTTACTATTCATGAATTACTATTCATGAGTTACTATTCACGAGTTACTATTCACCCGTAAGATATATTTCTTTTTTGTCCAAATTATTTTTGGGTACAATATTATTCCATGAGGAGATGTGCTAATTTTTCAGACCGTTGGTTGAAATTATATTAGTAAATCAATATGGATCGTTGGTTTAAAGTTTTAATAGTGAATCAGTATGGACCGTTGCTTTAAGTTTTAATAGTAAAATCTTTTTATATAAAACAGAATACTTTTATATAGTTATTCTATAAATAGAATATATTATATTTTATTATGCATAGTATTTGCATAGTGCCTGCATAGTGTTTGCATAGTAAAAATATTTTTATATAAAATAGAATATATTATATTTTATTTAAAAAATTTTGCTTTAAATATGGACCGTCCGATTAAAGTAAATCAATCTGGAGCATTCATGGGTTGGTTACTATTCATTCCATTCTTCTATAAATAGAAGCTCATTTCTTCATTATTTCTTACGAATTCACTGAAACTCTTAAGAGAGAAATTATAGAGAGAAAGAAGAAGAGTATTCTGCTACTTCACTACTCCAGTATCCAACTTCTTCTAAGGTAAGGGATATTATTTGTTGTACTCGTAAAGGGAATTTATTCTTTCTTATTCATGAAGAGAGCTTCTGTTATTCCATTATTTATTATACTCAGTTGGTTAAAAACTTTGACTTCTATAATCCATGAATTAGTGAAATATCCTTGATATTTGAGCTTCATCCAGTATCTTTTTATGGAAATATTCTTCTGAGCATTCTTAAATTTTACTCTACAAAGATGTATCATGTTGACAATTTAGACGTTATTGATTCCTGGATAAATTAATTCTTGAACTTGTTTTATTGAATTATTATGTCATTGCCATTATCCTCATGTTTATATTATATTGAAAGTCATATGTGGCATGTAGTGCATAGATGTACTTGGTATGATTATGACCAGGGATTATTCGGTATAATCATAACCGTAATGTTACAAATGATGTGGAAAAAGTCCTCATTGGCCCGTAGTGCATTGATGGACAGTTTTTGGTATGATTATGGCTATGAATTCTCTTTGGCCGTAGTACAATGATGAATTATTTTATGACATGATCAGGTCCGTTGATGAAAACACGATTATCTTTGGTCGTAGTGAATGGATAATTCGTGGTCGTGATACTAAAGAATATCCTTGGCCTGTAGTGCATGGATGATTCGATGATGTGGATTAATTATTGAGCTGAGTCTCAGCAATGAAATATTAATTCATGGATGTGATAATAATGAATATCTTTGGCTGTAGTGCAAAGATGATTTAATGATTACGAGCAGGAATTTTGATTTGGTATAACCATGATTTTTGATGTTTCAGGTGAAGACGGGTGATGAAAATTATCTTCGTCCTGTGTGCGAAGAGTAATTTAGAATCACAAATGTGATTATGAGTTATTCACATGATCGTGGACGGGAATTGTTGATTGATGTTACAGGGATAAAATATTATTGGTGGACTTTTAACATGGAGAAGATAATAGACCTGATGTTCTATTTGACTCTTTTAATGGATTGCTCATTCCGCTACAACTATGGTTGAAAAGTTTTATCATCTACCATATGTTCTAAATCTCTGAGTTATTATTGATGAAAGCTATTGATAATGTAATTATCTTTAGTCATAATATTCTTTACTAGGTTAGTTGTGCTCACCCTTTTGCTTCACAATTCCTTTCAGGTAATAAAAGTGTAACTGGGTTGAGCGGGGTATTAAGAGGATTAGAACGGTGGTCTCTAGCTGTGGAGGTTCTCCCTAAGCAGTATAGAAAAGTTCATTTAGTAGTTATATTTGGTTAATCTAATAGGGTGAGGTGAACCCAACTTTGAAAAGGTGTTTTGTCACTACCATACAAGATGTCTAATGACATACAACTTCGTGTTATCATAAGACAGGGTTGTGCACATCCACTTGTTGAGTATATCTATGAGCACTTCCCAAAGATTTTAATTTCTAGAACAATTATTGACTGTACCTTTATGTAAGGTAACATTGTAAGGTCTTATGGTCAAGGCACCACGAGAGTATTATATATATTTGTATTAAAACTCACAGCTTATCTGTTGTCGTGCTCTGCACGACAGTTCAACCGTTGTATAAATCAAGTTTGTATTTGATTTTTATAGTATGATATCTGGCGACTCAGAATGTGTCGTGTGGACATATTTTGGGGGCGTCACAAATGGTATCAAAGCTTAGGGATATGATCCTTGGCTAAGATGTGAAATAAGAACTAGGAGGGGAAAGACGGAGAATTCCTTCACTAGTATGACCCACCTAAGTTTGTTTGGTATTTAATTGGTCGGTCAGAGTATAGGGATAATATGTGGCATGTCAATTAACCCTTATTTTGAAACTGTATTCTAGAATGATATCTGAAATACACGAGATAAGCAATGGGAAAATCATGATACAGAGGAAATAACTGATAAATTACAATCCGAAAAGAAAGCAAGGTATTCTCATCTCTTCGAATACCAGGTACGTACGTAAATTTTGTGAGCGAAATTTCATATGGAGGGGAGATTGTGATATCCCAAATTTTATGAAATGAAAGTATTCAATTTTTTTATAATTATTATTTTATTTCGTAAATGGTTAAATTGATAAAATGTTAAAGTTAAGGGTGATATGTGAAAATTTTTCAAAGTTTTCAAAGTTTACAAGTTGTCATATAATACCCAGTTACTATTCACTCTAGTATTGTTCACTCGAGTATTTGGGACACTTTTTGTGTCGGAGTACTATTCACGAGTTACTATTCATGAGTTACTATTCACGAGTTACTATTCATAAATTACTATTCATGAGTTACTATTCAGGAGTTACTATTCACCCGTAAGATATATTTCTTTTTGGTCCAAATTATTTTTGAGTACAATATTATTCCATGAGGAGATGTGCTAATTTTTCAGACCGTTGGTTAAAATTGTATTAGTAAATCAATATGGATCGTTGGCTTAAAGTTTTAATAGTGAATCAGTATGGACCGTTGCTTTAAGTTTTAATAGTAAAATCTTTTTATATAAAACAAAATGTTTTTATAAAGTTATTCTATAAATAGAATATATTATATTTTATTATGCATAGTGTTTGCATAGTGCCTGCATAGTGTTTGCATAGTAAAAATCTTTTAATATAAAATAGAATATATTATATTTTATTTAAAAGATTTTGCTTTAAATATGGACCGTCCGATTAAAGTAAATCAATCTGGACTGTTCATGGGTTGGTTACTATTTATTCCATTCTTCTATAAATAGAAGCTCATTCCTTCATTATTTCTTACGAATTCACTGAAACTCTTGAGAGAGAAATTATTGAGAGAAAGAAGAAGAGTATTCTGCTACTTCACTACTTCACTACTCCAGTATCTAACTTCTTCTAAGGTAAGGGATATTATTTGTTGTACTAGTAAAGGGTATTTATTCTTTCTTATTCATGAAGAGAACTTCTGTTATTCTATTATTTATTATTCTGTTGGAATAACCTGTATACGCGGCATACCCTATACATAACCTGTATACGCGGCATACCCTATACTTGGTGAAATCCTTCTGTTATTCCATTCTATATTATTATGTTGGAATAACCTGTTTATGCGAAGTACCGCATACATGGTGAAATTCTTCTATTATTTCATTCTATATTATTATGTTGGAATAACCTGTTTATGCGAAGTACCGTATACATGGTGAAATTCTTCTATTATTCCGTTCTTTATTATTCTGTCGGAATATCCTGTCGGTGCGAATTTCACCGGACCTGGTTCCATTCTTTATTATTCTGTTGGAATATCCTGTCTGTGCGTTTTACGCCGGACCTGGTTCCAGTCTTTATTATTCTGTTGGAATATCCTGTCTGTGCGTTTTACGCCTGACCTGGTTCCACTATTTATTTTTCTGTTGGAATAACCTGTCTGTGCGGTCTATCCCATGCCTGGTGATTTCTTTTGTTATTCCATTCTTTATTATACTCAGTTGGTTAAAAACTTTGACTTCTATAATCCATGAAATTAGTGGAATATCCTTGATATTTGAGCTTCATCCAGTATCCTTTCATGGAAATATTCTTCTGAGCATTCTTGAATTTTACTCTACAAAGATGTATCATATTGACAATTTAGACGTTATTGGTTCCTGGGTAAATTAATTCTTGAACTTGTTTTATTGAATTATTATGTCATTGTCATTATCCTCATGTTTATATTATATTGAAAGTCATATGTGGCCTGTAGTACATAGATGGACTTGGTATGATTATGACCAGGGATTATTCGGTATAATCATAACCGTAATGTTACAAATGATGTGGAAAAAGTCCTCATTGACCCGTAGTACATTGATGGATAATTTTTGGTATGATTATGGCTATGGATTCTCTTTGGCCGTAGTGCAAAGATGAATTGTTTTATGGCATGATCAGGACCGTTGATGAAAACAAGATTATCTTTAGCCGTAGTGCATGGATAATTTGTGGTCGTGATACTAAAGAATATCCTTGGCTTGTAGTGCATGGATGATTCGATGATGTGGATTAATTATTGAGCTGAGTCTCATCAATAAAATATTAATTCATGGATGTGATAATAATGAATATCTTTGGCCGTAGTGCAAAGATGATTTAATGATTACGAGCAGGAATTTTGATTTGGTATAACCATGATTTTTCATGTTTCAGGTGAAGACAGGTGATAAAAATTATCTTCGTCCTGTGTGCGAAGAGTAATTTAGAATCACAATTGTGATTTTGAGTTATTCACATGATCGTGGACGGGAATTGTTGATTGATGTTACAGGGATAAAATATTATTGGTGGACTTTTAACATGGAGAAGATAATAGAACTGATGTTCTATTTGATTCTTTTAATGGATTGCTCGTTCCGCTGCAACTATGGTTGAAAAGTTTTATCATCTACCATATGTTCTAAATCTCTGAGTTATTATTGATGAAAGCTATTGATAATGTAATTATCTTTAGTTATGATATTCTTTACTAGGCTAGTTGTGCTCACCCTTTTGCTTCACAATTCCTTTCAGGTAATAAAAGTGTAGCTGGGTTGAGCGGGGTATTAAGAGGATTAGAACGGTGGTCTCTAGCTGTGGAGGTTCTCTCTAAGCAATATAGAAAAGTTCATTTAGTAGTTATATTTGGTGAATCCAATAGGGTGAGGTGAACCCAACTTTGAAAAGTTATTTTGCCACTACCATACAAGATGTCTAATGACATACAACTTCGTGTTATCATAAGACAGGGTTGTGCACATCCACTTGCTGAGTATATCTATGAGCACTTCCCAAAGATTTTAATTTCTAGAACAATTATTGACTGTACCTTTATGTAAGGTAACATTGTAAGGTCTTATGGTCAAGGGACCACGAGAGTATTATATATATTTGTATTAAAACTCACAGCTTATCTATTATCGTGCTCTGCACGATAGTTCAACAGTTGTATAAATGAAGTTTGTATTTGATTTTTATAGTATGATGTCTGGCGACTCAGAATGGGTCGTGTGGACCTATTTTGGGGGCGTCACATCGGTCATTGCAAGCCATTACACATTGCGGTTTTATCCTCCGGATACATGTTAGTTGGAGTCTTGATAGATGGAGGTTCATCTCTGAATATCTGTCCTTATGCTACATTACTGAAAATGAATGTCAATCTCAAGCGGATCCGAAGTAGCCATATAATCATCAAAGCTTTTGATGGATCCTGCCGAAATTCAGTCAGAGAGATTGAGCTGCCAATTGAGATTGGTCCCCATACATTTTGTGTATCTTTTCACGTGCTCAAAATAGATACAGGATACAACCTGCTTCTAGGGAGACCGTGGATTCATATAGCTGGGGCAGTCCCCTTCACTCTTCATCAGCAACTTAAATACATTATCAACAATAGCCTAGTCACAGTCAACGCTGAACCGGAATATCCTCAACATGGTGATCTTTCACTCATCAATGTCAATTCTGATGTTGAGTCGGTCAGTTTTCATGCTTTAGAAGTAAGCAACACTCAATACCATTCTATTGGGATGCCATTTCTCGTACCCAAAATTTCTGCCGAAGTAATAGCAGCTACTCAAGAAATGATGTCATTGGGACACCAGCCGGGACTAGGGCTGGGTAAAAATCATCAGGGTATTAAGCACCCGATTCAAGTGTCCAGTCAAGCTGGGACAGCAGGACTAGGCTATTCTGCCAGTTCTAACTGCAGGAATCCACATAAGCATAATCAGATTCCTTCAACGTCAGCCACACGGCTATTATCTCCACCTGTAAATCCAGAGTTCGCACAATCTACGGTAAAAGTGTCGGCCAATGTAATGGCTATGTTATTTCCTAAACCGATACCGGTAAAGGAGAAGGAAGTCTTTGTTCCAGATCCCAAGGTGGAAGAAGAGGAACGGAGAATCAAGCAGGACATCGTTAGAATGATGTCAGGCATACGCATCATTGTCCATGATGAACATACAAACAGATACACCCCAGACGATGATTGCCCAGACATAATGGTCATCATTCGGGAGAAGGAGGACAATGACAACCCCTCCATCACTGCTGTCCACCAGGACTTTGCCCTTGCCAATTGGAGCAGCACTCCTTGCATTGGTCAACAAGGGTAAAATGGGCAGGACTTCTTTCTGCCCTGTAGATATCATAACTACTTACTTTTCTATACAGTATTAGCAGTTGTTTTGTTCGTACATGCTAACACTTTGTATGATTAAACAGTTTCATATATATTAAGTGAAAGTATATTTTGTTTCAGGACTCTGAACTTAAATGTACCTGTACTTGCTGATAAGATGCCTCTTCTTTACAAGGGTTATAACTTTGATGAAAAGTTGAACTCCGACTTGATGGAAATACAAGAGGACATTGAGGTGCCTCCGGAGATCAGAGAATGGGTCGAAGACAAGTCTAAACCCAACCTTGATTAAACCACCTCTTTCAATCTCGGAACCTTAGAAAACCCTAAGTTAATCTAGATTGGTTCAGACCTTACCCCAAACCAGAGGAATGACATGGTTACGCTACTAACCCAATTCCAGGATGTGTTTGCATGGTCTCATGAGGACATGGTGGGTTTGTCCATTAACATTGTCCTTCATCGCCTTCCCATCAAAGAGGGATTCAAGCCAGTCAAGCAGAAACTCAGGCGATTGAAACCTGAATGGAGCTTAAAGGTGAAAGAAGAAATTATGAAACAATTTCAAGCTGGTATTATCATGGTGTCCACATATCCTGAATGGATATCCAACATCATTCCCGTGCCTAAGCCTGGAGGAAAGGTGTGAGTTTGCGTGGATTATCGGGATCTTAATAAAGCTTGCCTTAAAGATAGCTTTCCCGTGCCATTTATCCACATTCTCATTGACAATACTGCTCAATACGACATGTACTCCTTCGCTGATTACTTTGCGGGGTACCATCAGATCATGGTTGCTGAGGAGGATCATGAGAAAATTGCTTTCATCACGCCTTGGGGAACCTTTTGCTACAGACGGTTGTCTTTCGGCCTCATTAATGCCGGAGCTACCTATCAGAGAGCTATGATGGCTCTTTTCCACGACTTAATGCACAAAGAGATAGAGATCTACATAGATGACATCATCGTCAAGTCCTGAAAGGAGGAAGACCACCTAGCCCATCTCAAAAAGCTTTTCAACAGGTTGCATAAGTACAACTTGAAGTTGAATCCAGCCAAGTGCGCCTTTGGCGTTAAATCAGGCAAGTTGCTAGGATTCCTAATCAGCCATAAAGGGATTAAGCTGTATCCCACCAAAATCTAGGCCATTATGGAAATGCCCATTCCTCGGATAGAGAAGGAAATACGGGGTTTTTTGGGAAGAGTCAACTTCATTAGTAGGTTCATTTCTCAACTCACAGCAACCTGTGAGCCTATCTTCAAGCTGTTAAGGAAGAACTCCTCCATGAAATGGAATGACGAATGCCAGAAGACCTTCCTCACCATCAAAGATCAGCTAGTCAAAGCTCCTATTTTGGTACCACCCAGGGATAATGTTCCCCTGTTCATGTACTTATCCATAAGTGACAATGCCATGGGTTGTATGTTGGGTCAGAAAGACGATAGAGGCCGAGAACGAGCTATCTATTACCTCATCAAAAGATTTAGCATCAGTGGACACAAGTATACTCTGATTGAGAAGACTTGTTGTGCTTTAGCATAGGCTGTCATGAGGTTACAACATTACCTCCATGGGCACACAACCCATCTCATACCCCACATGGATCCTCTCAAGTATGTGTTCAGTAAGCCCATACTGAATTGTCGACTGTCCAGATGGCAGTTGATTCTGCAACAATTTGACATTATTTACGTGACGCAAAAGTCCATTAAAGGTCAAGGAATCGCGGATCAACTGGCCGCTGCACCCTCAGGGGATTTCAAACCCTTGGAAACATACTTCTCCGATGAAGGGGTAATGACAATTCAGCAACACCATCAGTACGATACACGTCAAACATGGAACATATATTTTGATGGAGCTGTTAATATGAAAGGTTCTGGAGCTAAAGCAGTTCTAGTATCCGGTACGGGGGAGCAGTATCCCGTCGCCGTCAAATTGCAATTTGTCAGCATCAACAACACAGCTGAGTATGAAGGTTGTATCATGGGGTTAAAACTTGCCCGTTCAATGGGCATCAGATGGTTAACTGTCTTTGGGGATTCAGAGTTGGTAATTAAACAATCCATGAGAATCTATCAAACGAAAGAGCTATATTTGCTGCCTTACCATCGACAAGTTTTACAGATGGCTTCGGAGTTCAAAGAGATCTCCTTTCTACACATTCCTCATAATAGGAATGACTTCGCAGATGCATTAGCAACTTTGGCCTCCTTGATTCACCTACCTGACAAGGAACACATGCCAAGCGTCACATTAGCCCTGCAAAAGGCACCCGCCTATGGGAACTATGTGGGAGAAGTATCGGATGAGCTACCTCCCATCCAACAATCTTGGTATCAGCATATCAAGGAGTACTTGCGAGATGGATCTACACCCGCTGAGGCGATCCTGACTGAACAAAGGCGGATTCATCGACTAGCTACAAAATTCTACCTGAGCGGAGATGCACTCTACAAGAGAGATGCAGGACTAGGTCTCCTCAGATGCCTGAACAAGGATCAAGCTCAGAGACTCATGGATGAGGTCCATGGTGGAGTATGTGGCCCACACATGAGCGGCCCTTTACTTGTAAAGAAGATCCTCAGAACATGACATTATTGTCTTTCTCTCAAAGCTGACTACAATGACCACGTCAAGAGATGTTATCAGTGCCAAATTCATGGGAATGTTATCCACACCCCTCCACGGGAGCTCCACAATATGAGTTCACCTTGGCCCTTCTCAATGTGGGGAATGGACGTGATCGGACCCATTGAGCCTAAAGCCAGTAATGGACATCGCTTTATTTTCATCGTGATCGACTACTTTACCAAGTGGGTAGAAGCAACCTCCTTCCCCAGGGTTACCAAAGAAGTCATCAATGTTTTCATCAGAAACAATATCATTTGTCAATATGGACAACTAGAGGTAATTGTATCAGACAATGCTAAGAACCTTAACAACAAAATGATGGAGGAGTTATGCAATAAATTCCACAACAAACACCTTAACTGTTAGGTTTGTAATATTCATGAACGTAATCAAATTGCACAAAATAAGCGGAAACGTGTAAAAATCAGAATTTAAAATTTTACAAACCATATACCCGGATCATCCTTTGTGCACAATTATTAATTAAACGAAAAGATATGAAGAACAAGAATCATACCCTTGAAGATTCGAGCTTCCTCAGGTACAAGTTCACCTCCAATCCTTTTCTTGTTCAACTTGAATCCACCGAATTTGGTTCCTTCCTCTGATCAATGTTAGCCACCCAATTGTTTGGCCTCTAGAGATGATCCACCAAGAAAGAATAAAGATTCAAGAAGATGGGTATTTGGCAAAATCCTAATTTTTCTCTCTCATAGAAAAGGAGCGTACTCTCCAACAATTAGAATTGCGTATGTTGTGAAAAAGTCAACAACAACTCTACACCCATAATAAGACTCCTCTTATTTATAGATGTAGGCAACCCTCCTTAACAATTAAGGAATTATGTTTTATTTTAATTAATTAAACTCCTTTAATTAATTAGGCTCCCAATCTTATTAGGAATAATTAATTAAACTCTTTTAATTAATTAGCCTCTTAATCTTATTAGGATATATGAGAGTACTTTTATTAATTAATTCACAAAATCTTTTAGGAATTTAATAATAATAATAGTAATAATAATAATAAGACTCTTCTTATTAATTTATATTTAATATTTTCAAAATATTAAATAATAAATATTAAGCTATTTAATTTATTCTATCACCATAGATTAAATTAAATATAATTAACTTATTATTACGATTATGCCATTAACTTCATAAATAATTATTCTTCCTTTTATGGTGTGACCATTTAGGTTCTCCATATTAAACCGGTTGTGAATAAATTAATTAGAACAATTCTAATCTTATTTAAATAAATAAATTAAACTATTAATTTATTTAAATAAATAATATTTATTCTACAATAGGGATAAGCCTCCCTAGCAATTAACGACTTTCCAAAAAATATAGATTTCAACATTAATCATAAAAGAACCTTTGAGTAAATAGTTACCGTATAATTCAATCCTTCCACCATATAATGTCCCAATTAAATATAAGACATAGAATTACTGTCAAGTCTTATTTTATTTAATTATATGTATTTCGATCCTTAAATGCACAACACCAAATAATGCAAATTAAAAACTCCTTTCTAATTTCATTCTACCTTGACCAAGGACTACTGGGTTGTCATTTATCAAATCACATAAGATATTTCTCTTCTCTTATTAGAAGTGGTAGATTCTTTATTGATCATACATTATCTCCATGTATAACTTATTATACCCAAGCATACCCTTTGATATACCCTAAGGGTCTTAAGGAATAAGTCAAAGTATAACTCATCATACACAAGATATTATGATGATTTCAAGTCCAAGAATCACTTGTACTACTATCACTACAGGAATTTCTATTGACAGGTAAGTAAAACTCTATTAGGTATTCCTTAGCGAGCCACGTTCAGTGAACTTATTATCTAATAAGCACCTACATACTTACTTTAGTATCTCCACACAAATGATCATAAAATCAATCATCCTCATCCAATGAGCAAGCAACGTATGTACCAATCTATCCGGATTCACAAATCCCCAATTTAGTAATCCAATGATTGGGAACTATTTTAGTTTTAAGCTTTCTAAGAATTTAGATCTTATTAGAATGATCATCATCATTATTCTAAAAACATTGCTTAAAACTATGGATTTATCACATATTATAAAACAACATCATGTAGATAATTAAAAGCCTTTAATAAATTAATACTTTTTATTAATAAATGAATAAGATTGTTACAAAGTATATGCTTTATCATCAAACATGATTGGCTTGTGTGCATACTACTTTCAATCTCCCACTTGCACTAAAGTTAATCATCATGGTATCTCATACCCTTCTTCTCTAAGTGACGATTATCCTGCTGTTGGATAAGCTTTAGTTAATGGATATGTAATGTTGTTCTTGAGAGTCCACTATCTCTATAGTGATTTTCCATCTTTCAATGATTCCTATAATCAAATGAAAGTGCCACAACACATGTTTAGATCC
The DNA here is from genome assembly GCA_016801055.1 of Panax notoginseng. Taxonomy (NCBI): domain Eukaryota; kingdom Viridiplantae; phylum Streptophyta; class Magnoliopsida; order Apiales; family Araliaceae; genus Panax; species Panax notoginseng. Next base: position 20,534,653 of record CM029021.1, read on the forward strand.
AAGATGAGACTTAGGAACTATTCCTGGTTCTGTAATGAACTTTTCATCCAAACAATCAACTTGCAGCTTCATTTATAGCTATATACTTTGTCTTTATCACTAAACTGGCAACTCTTTGCTATTTGGAACATTTTCAATTTACTGCACCACCATTCAAGGTAACGCTTTACCTTAAAATGGATTTTCTGTCATCTTGGTCTGTCTGAAAAACTTGAGTCTGTTAAGCCCTCTAGTTTTAATTTAGACTCACCATAAATTTTAAACACATCCTTAGTGCCGGATAAGTACTTTAAGATATTTTTCACTGACTCATAGTGAACTTCTCTAGAATATGACCGATCAACATCAGGTCTCGTATATTTCATTGCATATATGATAGTTACTCATGCGATCTCTCTTTTTAGAGTCTTTGGGGACTATTAAGAGAGATACACTCCATGGCTCATCAACATGATACATCTCTTAGAGTTTGCCATGCTAAACGACTTTAGCATCAAATGAATATACGTTCCTTGGGTTAAGTCGACCATCCTCTTAAATCTATCTATATAGATTTGTATCCCCAATTAAGATACTCTTCCCAAATCATTCATGGAGGAATGTTTAGACAACTTTATCTTTACTAATTGTAGCATTGGTATATCATTCCTTATCCGTAGTATATCAACATATAATACTAGGAATGTCACGACGCTCCCACTGACCCTTTTGTACACACTAGGTTCATTCTTATTTTTGATAAAATCAAACTTTTTTGATTATTTCATCAAAATGAATGTTCCATTTTTGAGAAGCTTGCTTTAATCTATTTCTCTGAGTGTCTACAACTCTTACCTCATCGTATGTAACTGGATCATCATCTTCTATGATGTGTACCTCATCATCATCATCTATGATGAATCCATACCTCCTAGGTATCTTCAGTACTAGTCCAGATTTACGATTCGGTTATGGTACAATAGGTCTATCTACAGGTTCCTTTTATTTGACTTATAGTATATTGTAGTTCTTGAACTCTTCAAGATCTATTATCCTCCCACTAGCCCTTTCAATGATAAACATCTTTATCTTAGAAGACATCATATTTCACAACAAACACCTTTTGCTAAGTAGGATTATAGAACATATACCCTAAACTTACTTTAGGATATCCCACAAATCTGTACTTGTCAAATCTTGTCCCAAGCTTATCCTTTGAAACCTTTTTCACATAAGCCGGACAACCCCTTTTCTTAACATACTTAAGATTAGGAATCCTCCCTGTCCATAACTCTTATAGAGTCTTGGGACTGGATTTTGAGGTTACCTTTTTCGTAGATATGCAGCCATTTCTAAGATATGATCCCAGAGGGATACTGGAATGTCGGTAAAATTATTATGGACCGCACCATGTCCAACAAGGTACGATTTTTCTTTCAGATACATCAATCAATTATTGCGTATTGGGAGGCGTACATTATGAGAAAACCATTTGAGATGATCTAGAAACTTATTGCATAAGTATTTATTCCTTGATCTAATCAAAGAATCTTAATACTTTGTCAATTTATTTCACTTCTGAATTCTTTGAACCTTTCAAATAATTCACACTTGTATTTCAGCAAATACACACATTCAACTCTTTGAATGATCATCTCCTTTCTAATACTAGTTTGTTCAATTTGTAAAATTATTTTCACGTAAGTCAAGTATACAAAATCTATTAAGTAATATTCCAGTTATATATAAAATTTTATTATTATAAATAGAACAACAATTGTTCTTAATTATAATACCAAAAATTTTATTGTCCAATAATAAAATGGAAATAATGTTTCTAACAAGAACTGGAATACAATAACAACTTATTGACTTAATAGATTTGCCCGTAGGCATTGCTAAACTATAAGTTTCTATGGCTAATGTGGCAACCTTTGCTTCATTTTCCACACATAGGATTACTTATCTTTATTTAGCTTTCTACTTCTACTTGGTCCCTTCATAAATCTATATTTATGATAACCAAAGTCGGTATCCAATACCCAAGTAGAACCTTGACTTTAAAGAAAAAAATATTTTAAATCATGAACAAATTTATATTTGTAACCGAAACTTCACTAAGCTTCTTTTTGTTATCCTCTACAAGATGCTTCTTGCAGTTTCTTTCCAGTGTCCAGGCTTATTGCAGTGGAAGCAAACTCCTTTGCTATCCGTATCAGTTTTGTTCTTATTATCCTTTGTTAATGCTATTTCTATTTACCTTCTTAGAATCGTTCTTCTTTTTAGAAGATCATTTGGCCCCTACCAGTAAGACTTGGTCTTTCTTGGTTGGAAAGTGATTCTTAACATTTTTCAACATGTTAAGCAAATCAGCGAAGCTAATATCTAGCTTGTTCATATGAAAAATTCACAACAATTATGAAAAGAGTCTAAGAGTGAGTGAAAGATCAAATCTTAGCTCAACTCTCCATCCATGACAAAATCCGTTGTCCTAATTGTTCAATCAAATTGATCATATTTAGGACTTGTGTCTGTACTGTAGTGTCATTGGTTATTCTAGATCGGAAGAGCTCCTAAGATATCTGATATCTATCAGTCCTACTTTCCTCACCATCAACTACTTGATGTGCATGAATATAGTAAGAGCATCCATAGTTTCATGCTGACGCTGAAGCTCGTTACTCATGGATGCGAGCGTGATGCATTGAGCCAACTGTGCATCATCTTGCCACTTTCTAAAAATAGCAATCTCTTCTCAGAGGCATTGTCTGCAACTATTGCAGGGATAGGCGTATTAAGGACATAAGATAGCTTTTTAGCCGTGAGAACTATTCTCAAATTTCTTAACCAATCCATTTAATTCGGTCCGGTTAATTAACATCTAATATGTTTCGCAGTGGTAGTAATTTAGACATTATAAAATTCTGTAAATGAATTTGTTCTTAACAATATTTTAGCATACATTCTTTTATTAATTACCAAAATAATTTAAGTCTTGTTTTAAATTGGTATCTCCCACTATTTTTATCAAACTATATTACCCTCACTTATATAGTTCGACAAATTCTAATTAAAGATTTTTCTAGTGAGAATAAGGATCTCATTTCAAATGTATATAGCCATGTGGTAACACAACAAATTATATATAAATAAATATGTAGATAACTTTTGTCAATTATATCAACTATGCAACTTCTTGTATTTTGCCTCTTAGATCATAATGGTCAAGTGTGTGCTCATCCGAACTAAAATAATTTAAGTTAAGTCCAACCTAGCACTCCATATATTCAAGAAAAAAAAAATATTGTCCTTGTGGTGACACAACAAAATAACATTGTTCAATTTTTTTTATAAGCATCAAATGTGATAAAATTAACATCTCAAAGAATTGAGATAAGCCTTGTGGTGACACAACAAACTTATAATAATTAATTGATACTCTATTATTTTTATCATGTTAGAAGGTGACGTTCGATATTCCAAATATCTTTGAACGCTTAGGACTTAATATAAAATATTTGAGGGGTTTGTTTTTAATTTATCTCATCTTGTTTAGCGCGCATGCACATATATATATATAAAATACGAGTCATATTAATTAACATGCGAAGCATGTTTGCATAATATAATATAATATATATATATATATATATATATATATATATATATATATATATATATATATATATATATATATATATATATAGTATAAGCATGCACATATAGAATACTATATTCTACCCGGATTGATTATAGACTTTAATTCTAGTTTGGTTCACTAGAGCCACCAAGTAAACCAAAAGGTCAAACCCTAGGGGTGCAACAATTAATATTTAAATATAACTATTACATTTAAATTTGGGCTCCATTACAAACGGGTCTTCAAGCGCTCCTTGCTCCTTAATCTCCAATTTTTTAAAATTAATTCTAACTATTCCTATAACAAAACTATTTAAAAGAAATAGAAACCTTGATCAGCAGTCAAAGGGAAGTACATAGGAGGGAGATAGAATTTACATTAAGAAAAAATTTAGCTAAGACGAGGTACACAGGCCCCATTTAATAAAACTCATACATTCATGCATCCAACTAAAATAAAATCCAATCACATTGGTCAATAGTACATAATCAATCCCATTTATTATCATACACGACACCATAGCATCAATAAATAACATTCATCTCATGAATAATAAATATTTAATATATATATTGATATCATTTAATGGGCAAATTTAGTTAGTATAAAATCTAATTTTGAATCAAAATAAACCCCTTTATTTTAATCTAAATTTAAATCAAAATAAACTTCTTTATTTTAATTTATCCAATTTTGAATAAAATAAACTATTTTATTTTAATCAAAATCTTTAATCAAAATAAACTCCTTTATTTTAATTAATTATGGAATCCAATTCCAAGTAAAAAAAACTCATTTATTAAAGGAAACACAGATTTTCTTTCCTATTCACAAATAAATTCCTTTATTTTGAATAATAAGAAATCTTATTACATATCTAAATAAACTCCTTTATTTAAGGAAATTAGGATTCTCTTTTCTGTTCTTAAATAAACTCTTTATTTTGAATAATATAAAATCTTATTTCATATCTAAATAAACTCCTTTATTTAAGGAAACATGGAATTCAATTTCAACTCCAATTAGTTATCATGGAATCTAATTCCAACTCTAATTAGTTAGCATGAAATCTAATTTTAAAATAAAAATAAACTCTTTTATTTTAATATTAAAATAAACCTTTTATTTTAAGATTAAAATAAACTTTTTATTTTAATTATAAAATAATTGAGAATATTATATATATATATATAAAATTGTTAGTATATATATAAAAGTTAACAAGGACATCCCACTTGCAGATTATTGATTACCCAATACCACCCACGCGAGTTGGCATCCAATTCCTGTGAATGACGGAAAGCGAAAGGAAAAAAAAAAGTTTTCGTTTTTTTTTAAAATAAATTTTATATAATAAAATTATGCCCAATTAAATTATTCTAAACACATATCAATATACATATCAAATTAAAATAATTAATAATTCACATAAAGGTTTGGCTCTGATACTACTGTTGGGTTTGTAATATTCATGAACGCAATTAAATTGTACAAAATAAGCGGAAACGTGTAAAAATCAGAGTTTAAAATTTTACAAACCATATACTTGGATCATTCTTTGTGCACAATTATTAATTAAACGAAAAGATATGAAGAACAAGAATCATACCCTTGAAGATTCGAGCTTCCTCAGGTACAAGTTCACCTCCAATCATTTTCGCGTTCAACTTGAATCCACCGGATTTAGTTCATTTCTTTTATCAACGTTAGCCACCCAATTGTTTGGCCTCTAGAGGTGATCCACCAAGAAAGAATAAAGATTCAAGAAGATGGGTGTTTTGCAAAACCCTAATTTTTTTATCTCTCATAGAAAAGGAGCGTACTCTCCAACAATTAAAATTGCGTATGTTGTGAAAAAGTCAATAACAACTCTACACCCATAATAAGACTCCTCTTATTTATAGATGTAGACAACCTTCCTTAACAATTAAAGAGTTAGGTTTTATTTTAATTAATTAAACTCCTTTAAATAATTAGGCTCCCAATCTTATTAGGAATAATTAATTAAACTCTTTTAATTAATTAGCCTCCTAATCTTATTAGGATATATGAGAGTACTTTTATTAATTAATTCACAAACTCCTTTAGGAATTTAATAATAATAATAGTAATAAAATAAGACTCCTCTTATTAATTTATATTTAATATTTTTAAAATATTAAATAATAAATATTAAGCTATTTAATTTATTCTATCACCAGAAATTAAATTAAATATAATTAACTTATTATTACGATTATGCCATTAACTTCTTAAATAATTATTCTTCCTTTTATAGTGTGACCCTTTAGGTTCTCCATATTAAACCGGTTGTGAATAAATCAATTAGAACAATTCTAATCTTATTTAAATAAATAAATTAAACTATTAATTTATTTAAATAAATAATATTTGTTCTACAATTAGGGATAAGCCTCTCTAGCGATTAACGACTTTTCAGATAATATAGATTTCAACATTAATCATAAAAGAACCTTTGAGTAAATAGTTATCGTATAATCCAATCCTTCCACCATACAACGTCCCAATTAAATATAAGACATGGAATTACTGTCAAGTCTTATTTTATTTAATTATATGTATTTCGATCCTTAAATGCACAACACCAAATAATGTAAATTAAAAACTCCTTTTCTAATTTCATTCTGCCTTGGCCAAGGACTACTGGGTTGTCATTTATCGAATCACATAGGACATTTCTCTTCTTTTACTAGAAGTGGTAGATTCTTTATGTAAGACCCCGAATTTTATGAAATAAAAGTATTCAATTTTTCTTATAATTACTATTCAGTAAATGGTTAAATTGATAAATGTTAAAGTTAAGGGTGATATATGATTTTTTTTTCAAAATACACAAGTAGTTATAAAATAATCATTGTTGTCGGGGAATATTCGTTTGATCGTGGAATATTCTTTCTGTCGAGGAATATTCGTACGACGGCGCAGCTATTTGTGGGCCCCATAACGAATAACTGTCGGGTGAAGAAAACGACAAATTTGAGTTTTTACAAATAACGACGTAGTTGTTACTGTTAACACTGTTGGAATACCCGGTGGTTAAAATACAGTAATACGCGTTATTGCACAGTAGCACACGGTATTGCATAGTATTTTTGAAATTATTGATTCTTACGTAAGAAGGCACTACTCAATAATTGTTACAGTAATTACTGTTCAATATTTTATTTTATTGATTCAATAATTGCTACGTTAAAATTTTATATTATTGTTGTTCAATAATTGTTGCTGCACAGTATTTTCCATTATCAGATCAATAATTCATATTATTTGAATAGTATTATTAGATAGCATTATTGGCAATGTCTAGAAAGTTCTGTCTAAGGAGAGGTTTGGTCATCTAATTGCGCGCTAGTAAGGAGAAATCCTTATTGGAAAGCTCCCTCTTTCCTGGGAACGGCCTGGTTGTCATAAATGTGATTCTGTAATATTATTTGTGAATAATTAATTATTGATTCATATGATAAGAAAATATTTATTTTATGTGGATATAAATGAGGAATATATTTTTGTGGTTAAAAATGAAGGAGTTAATGTTGAGGTTTTTATCAGTATTTTTGTCGGAATGGAGGTATTAAAAATTAGGGTTTTTGAGAAATATTGCGGGTGTTATAATTTTTAATCCGACCGTTGGATCGTGGTAATTTTTGGATATGTTATACATATATAAGTTGAGTATATGTCCATAAATTTTGAACCGTTAAAAATGAACGTATGATTTGTTATGAATTTTAAGAGTGTAGCTGGGTCGAGCGGGGGTAACAAGGGAATAGAACGGTGGTCATCATTTAGTAGTTATATTTGGTGAAGAAAATAGGGTGAGGCGAACCCAACGTTGGAAGGGTGTTTTGTCACTATCATACAAGATGTCTAATGACATACAACCTCGTGTCATCATAGGACAGGGTTGTGCTCATCCACTTGCTGAGTATATCTATGGGCACTACCTATATAATCTTGGTATTTGTTTGAAGTATAATTCTCAATTAGAGACAGTGGAGATAATGATAAGTCAAGAGAAGACTCACCATTGGGAAGAATATGATAGTAATCTTTTCGTTTTTCTTTGGGGTCTATTGGGTCAACCAAGGATAATTCTGTGGCCATATGATATCTATCATAACCTAGACGCGTGGCCTCCCATGTACGAAGGTTTCCTTGAGCACTTCCCAAAGATTCTAATTTCTAAAACAGTTTTTGACTATACCTTTATGATAGGTACCATTGTGAGGTGCTGTGGTTGAAGCACCATGAGAGTCACAGTTGGTATCAGAGCTATAAGTAAAGAGCCCCGAGCCTCTCGCTGGTGACTTCCTGTTGATGGGGGATGCACCGAAGCCAGACTCTCCGTAGGGGACGCCGTTCTGCGGTGGCAAACTGATAGGTATCAATGTAAGGTGCTGACATATGTGTTGTTGTATTTTGCACGACAATTGTTGTAATAAAGTTGTAGTTATTTTCTGTACCATGTATTTGACGACTCAGAATGGGTTGGGTGGAATGGACCTATTTTGGGGTCGTTACATTTGGTATCAGAGCTTGGGGATATGATCTCTGGCGGAGATCGGGGAATACAACTAGGAGGGGAGAGATGAGTAAATCCTTCGCTAGTGTGTCCTACCTAAGCTTATTTGTTGGTCAGTCATAATATCGGGATATTATGTGATATGTTAATTTGTTAAATTAACACTTGTTTTGAAGCTGTATTCTAGAATGTTATTTGAAATACAGGAGATGAGCAATGGAGAAATTATGATGACAGAGAAGATGGAATTTGAAATGAAAGGAAGGTATTCTCAACTCTTTGAAATACCAGGTACGTAAATTTCGGGGACGAAATTTCATAAGGAGGGGAGATTGTAAGACCCCGAATTTTATGAAATAAAAGTATTCAATTTTTCTTATAATTACTATTCAGTAAATGGTTAAATTGATAAATGTTAAAGTTAAGGGTGATATATGATTTTTTTTCAAAATACACAAGTAGTTATAAAATAATCATTGTTGTCGGGGAATATTCGTTTGATCGTGGAATATTCTTTCTGTCGAGGAATATTCGTACGACGGCGCAGCTATTTGTGGGCCCCATAACGAATAACTGTCGGGTGAAGAAAACGACAAATTTGAGTTTTTACAAATAACGACGTAGTTGTTACTGTTAACACTGTTGGAATACCCGGTGGTTAAAATACAGTAATACGCGTTATTACACAGTAGCACACGGTATTGCATAGTATTTTTGAAATTATTGATTCTTACGTAAGAAGGCACTACTCAATAATTGTTACAGTAATTACTGTTCAATATTTTATTTTATTGATTCAATAATTGCTACGTTGAAATTTTATATTATTGTTGTTCAATAATTGTTGCTGCACAGTATTTTCCATTATCAGATCAATAATTCATATTATTTGAATAGTATTATTAGATAGCATTATTGGCAATGTCTAGAAAGTTCTGTCTAAGAAGAGGTTTGGTCATCTAATTGCGCGCTAGTAAGGAGAAATCCTTATTGGAAAGCCCCCTCTTTCCTGGGAACGGCCTGGTTGTCATAAATGTGATTCTGTAATATTATTTGTGAATAATTAATTATTGATTCATATGATAAGAAAATATTTATTTTATGTGGATATAAATGATGAATATATTTTTGTGGTTAAAAATGAAGGAGTTAATGTTGAGGTTTTTATCAGTATTTTTGTCGGAATTGAGGTATTAAAAATTAGGGTTTTTGAGAAATATTGCGGGTGTTATAATTTTTAATCCGACCGTTGGATCGTGGTAATTTTTGGATATGTTATACATATATAAGTTGAGTATATGTCCATAAATTTTGAACCGTTAAAAATGAACGTATGATTTGTTATGAATTTTAAGAGTGTAGCTGGGTCGAGCGGGGATAACAAGGGAATAAAACGGTGGTCATCATTTAGTAGTTATATTTGGTGAAGAAAATAGGGTGAGGCGAACCCAACGTTGGAAGGGTGTTTTGTCACTATCATACAAGATGTCTAATGACATACAACCTCGTGTCATCATAGGACAGGGTTGTGCTCATCCACTTGCTGAGTATATCTATGGGCACTACCTATATAATCTTGGTGTTTGTTTGAAGTATAATTCTCAATTAGAGACAGTGGAGATAATGATAAGTCAAGAGAAGACTCACCATTGGGAAGAATATGATAGTAATCTTTTCGTTTTTCTTTGGGGTCTATTGGGTCAACCAAGGATAATTCTGTGGCCATATGATATCTATCATAACCTAGACGCGTGGCCTCCCATGTACGAAGGTTTCCTTGAGCACTTCCCAAAGATTCTAATTTCTAAAACAGTTTTTGACTATACCTTTATGTAAGGTGTTATTGTGAGGTGATGTCCACGGTTGGAACATGAGTCACATTTGGTATATATTTGTATCCAAACTCACAGCATATGTGTTGTTGTATTTTGCACGACAATTGTTGTAATAAAGTTGTAGTTATTTTCTGTACCATGTATTTGACGACTCAGAATGGGTTGGGTGGAATGGACCTATTTTGGGGTCGTTACACTTTATTGATCATACATTATCTCTATGTACAACTTATTATACCCAAGCATACCCTTTGATATACCCTAAGGGTCTTAAGGAATAAGTCAAAGTATAACTCATCATACACAAGATACTATGATGATATCAAGTCCAAGAATCATTTTTACTACTATCACTATAGGAATTCCTATTGACAGTCAAGTAAAACTCTATTAGGTATTCCTTAGCGAGCCACGTTCAGTGAACTTATTATCTAATAAGCACCTACATACTTGCTTTAGTGTCTCCACACAAATGATCATGAGATCAATCATCCTCATCTAATGAGCACGCAACGTATGTACCAATCTATCCGGATTCACTAATCCCCAATTTAGTAATCCAATGATTGAGAATTATTTTAGTTTTAAGCTTTCTAAGAATTTAGATCTCATTAGAATGATCATCATCATTATTCTAAAAGCATTGCTTAAAACTATGGGTTTATCACATATTATAAAACAACATCATGTAGATAATTAAAAGCCTTTAATAAATTAATACTTTTTATTAATAAATGAATAAGATTGTTACAAAGTATATGCTTTATCATCAAACATGATTGGCTTGTATGCATACTACTTTCATTAACTCCGTCATCTACCGTCCAAAGATGAATGGTGCTGTTGAAGCGGCTAACAAAAACATCAAGAAGATCATGCAAAAGATGTCCGCCAACCGCAAAGGATGGCTTGACCTATTGCCTCTTACTCTGTTAGCCTACAGAACATCAATGTGTACTTTAACTGGCAACCCCCTATGCATTAACCTATGGGATGAAAGCAGTACTCTGCATAGAAGTAGAAATGGAATCCCTCAGAGTGTTGATAAATGCTCAGCTGGATGAAGACCAATGGGTACAAGACAGGTATCACCAATTGTCTCTAATAGATGAAAGGCGAACCGCGGCTATCTTCCATGGTCAGTTATATCAACAAAGGATCGCCAGATCCTACAACAGAAAAGTCCGGCTACGGAAGTTTAAACAACATGATTTAGTTTTGAAGAAAATCATCGACAACCAAGATCAGTCTAAGGGAAAATTCACTCCTAACTGGGAAGGCATGTTTATTGTCAAGGAGGTATTGACAGGAGGTGCTCTCAGATTGCAGGAAATGGACGGCGATGAATTTCCACAACTAATTAACTCAGACACTGTGAAATAGTACTATGTCTGAAGTTACCATCAAGTAAACATCCTGGTGTTGGATCATCAGATCACCCGTCATTATGGTCCCTTTACCACATACAACTTTTTTCCACACTTTGTCCCTCAGGGAAACATACTCTTTAAGCCAGTAGCTTGGCTTCACTGCGCTCTTACAACTTTGGTCATCCCACCAGGGATTGAACCTCTTGCATTTATAGTTTGTTCCCCCAAACATGGGATCAAACTTTTCACCCTTGCAGTTTATCCTCAACCTAGGATTAAACTTTCTTCCCCACAGTCTGACCTGTACATGGGATTAATCTTTCCTCCCCGCAGTTTACCCTGCACATGGGATCACGCTTTTCAACTCGCCCTGAGGGGCGAACTACGTCGACCTGATCTCCTTGATACACGGGAATACGTAGGCAACCATTTTATATGGCCCGATCGCAATAAAACAAAAATAACAAAAACACTTCTACACCCTTTTCTTTACAAAAATAAAAACAACAAAAATATTCCTACACCCTTTCTGCCACATACAACATTGAACCTCTTACACCAGGTTATAACTACGCAGACCTGATCTCCTCTTCAATAGGAGTACATAGGCAGTCATTCATGGTTCGGTCTAACCCCCTACCAAAACATAAATACTTGTCAACGGTACTGGGATCAAACTTCAATCCATCACTCATTTAGCTTCAAACCAAAGGGATGGAATTACCTGAACTCCTCCTAAATAGGAGATTCCGCGACCATCTAAGCTGCGGTTGTACCTCAAAGAGCAGCACCAATCCATAAGAGATGGAATTAACTAGGCTCCTCCTAAATAGGAGTACTGACGATCATCTGTGGTACGGTCAATCTCAGAGAGGAAAGCCACACTCCTCTCCACATTTCCATACAGAAACCAGTCCCAAGACACCAAAGATGGTAGGGATATACACAGATCCATGATCCATTCTGAACTATCTAGAGATAATTCAATGTACATCCATCAAGGAGGAGGTCAGAATACATCAAGATCAAAAGCCATAAAGAAGCAGGCAAATATCAAGCAAGTATTCAAGCATATCTAAAAGGAAAATGATCAAAAATATATTTTCCTGCTATATATAATACTGTTTGATAAACACAATGTAAACTGTACATAACAAAATGGCTAAGCTAGTATGTGCAGGAAAATACAAAGCTATCTACAGATCGGCATGCAGGTGAGCTAGCAGATCTAACATAGCATCTCTCTCCGAAGAAGGAGGTAACGCTGTGGTCTCCTGTACGAGGATATCCACACGAGCCAACAAGTCCGAGGCCATCTGCATAGTGACGCTATGGTCATCAATATATGCACTCATCTCGACAAGAATACCAGTGGTAAGGGACCTCACTATAGTACTATCTATGATGGCTACATCCCGGGCAGATATGGCATTGTCCCGCTCAACTATCACTGCATCCCTGGCTGATCTGGCCTCATCCCGCTCAATAACAGCGGTATCTCTGCGAGCTAATGCCTCGTCTTTCTCTAATAGAGTTGCGTCTCTCCCATCAAGAGCTGTCAACATCAGGGCTCTAGCCTGATCTCTCTCAAAGGTCATCAGATGAAGACTCTGCTCAAAGTACTGTGCTGAATGCTGAATCACGACAGTGCTAGTACTGGGAGAATCTAAGAGAGCTGCTGGCAACCCAATAAATGGATCCTCCTCAGTCTGAGAATCAATGTCCTCCATGGGCTCTCCACCATCTGAAGTAATGCTCGGCACTGTGGATAATACTGCAGCCGATGAAGTCTCTGTCTCCATCCACGCAGAATACTCTGCAAAATAACTTAGATGGCTAACAGAAAAAATAGTTATCTCACGCTGATCCCAACAAGCATACACACGGGATCGGTCCTCTGCTGATAGATGGCAAGAAGCTAAGCGCTAACCTAATGCCCCGTTAAAAGGATGAAAGTCCTAGAACTGGTTAAACTGCGACATCACGGCCAGTGGGTGGTAGGTAGTCATACCTCTCAAACCAGCCACAGGGAGATAATCCATGCCCAGAGCATGAGTAATGAAACTAAATGGCAAATTGAGCCCTGAACACGACAAGATAGCAAACGGATCTACAATCCCAGCTAGGAAAATGGACCAAGATGCTAGATCTGTACACTCTGTAGGCTAGAAGAAATACGACATAGATATCTCGTGGGTGAAACAATACCCGTGTCATCTAAATGTGCCAATCAGTCTCAAGTGTGACATAAACCACACGTACAACAGGACCGAACTGCCTGTGAATACCCCTGTAGGGTAAGTATTGCAAAATGTGGCCGACCTTAGTGTCTCTACCATGATTATCGGAATAATGGTACGACCCTCCCTAAGAGCTCTCACTGCCATAATAACGCCGATATCTAACTCGTCCATGTATCGTGGCATGTACACGTATGATAATGCATACAGCATCAATGCGTCCACTCTGGCCAAATGCCACTGGTCCTTTGGTATGGTGAAATCCCTAGAATTCCGAGCATAGTTGTCCTTATAGCCAAATTTGTCAATCAAAAAACGCTGGGATATCACGTGGCCAGATGTGATCTCATCCTATACAACTCTCCGCCTCAGCCCGGTGAGAGTCATAAACTGTCGGCTCATGTCACCAATGGCCATATGCATGCAAGGTCTGTCAAGTGGCAGCATCGTCAAACGTGCATACTCCTCCAGAGTCGAAGTCAACTCCTGGGTCCTAAACCAAAAAACCTGCCTCTCCGGTATTCAGTGCTCCAGAATGCCCTCCACAAATTCTGCTGGAACCTGAAACATCAAAAGGGTCATGGTATGCTGCAACAGCTGGTCTACGGTCACCCTATCTGGGGGTGACATACTATCATACCAATATCTCAGACGGGATGCTACCAATAATGGTGGGGTGTGATCTATGCGGCTGATTGTCGAAGAAGACATATGTGTGGGCCGTATCATAATACCATCCAGGGGTCAATGCTGAATATCTCTGGACATAACTACATATGCATAACATGATACATGCATAACAGATAATAGATGGCAATATGATGCAAGGAATAGAAGATAGTATATACATTCCTAAATACATCATCATCTATATACATCATCTCTGTACAACTAAAAATTTAAGGAAATGGGGCACAGATGCCCTACTACTAACAGAGGCCTATCAAAAGCTATAGCGAGAATGGGGCACAACCATCCAATAGCTAACAGAGGCCTATCAAAAGAGATAACGAGAATGCACATCAGAAGAAGATAATGGTGTCAATATCTACATTATCAATCCTGTCCACCTGATGTAACTCCTCCTGAGTCACTGGATCTCTATCAACAGGGATGTCAGGCCTATACAAAGGAGGATCTACGCCGGCAAAGCCAAACGGGTCATCTGAGGGGCCAGCGCCGGAGCTGGAAGGATCAAACGAATCTGCCTCTGGCGGATCTCTGCCCAAATGCCGAATAAAGAAATGTGCCCGGTCCAGTCGCTGGGTCAAACTGTCAATCTGTGTCACATGAGTCGGATCTCAGACACAAGCTAGCCAATCCGTCATCATTACGGATCCTGGAACCATATCCCCTGTAAGACCCAAACTTTTATAAATAAAGATGAATTTTCTATAAATATCATTTTTGAATATTATGGAGTTAATTTGATATAATGTTATAGTTGTAGGTAATATTTATAAATTTTGTAAAGCACGCAAGTTATTATATAATATTCGATTGGTCGGGGAATATTCGTTTTAACAGGGAATATTCGTACAACGACACAATCATTGGTGGACCCCACAACGGAATTATTGTCGGATTGAGAAAACGACAAAAATATTTTATTAAAAATAACGGCGGAAATTTTACCATTGTTACTGTTGAACTACTCGGTAGTAAAAGTACAGTAATACGTGTGGTTGCATAGTAGCACACGGTATTGATTATTAATGCTTATGTGAGAAGTCACTCAGTTTAATTCAATTATTGTCAGTTAATAATATGAATTATTTAGCGATAATGACGTTTTGTTTTATTCGTATTATTAACGTAATAAAACAGAAACATCTTTTTATATAAAACAGAATACTTTATTAAAGTTATTCTATAAATAGAATATATTATATTTTATTTAAAAGATTTTTCTTTAAATATGGACCGTCAGATTAAAGTAATCAATCTGGACCGTTCATGGATTAGTTACTATGCATTCTATTTTTCTATAAATAGCAGCTCATTCCTTCATTATTTCTTACGAATTCACTGAACTTTCGAGAGAGAAACTATAGAGAGAAACTATAGAGAGAGAGAAGAAGAGTATTCTGCTACTTAACTACTTCCTTATTTCAGCTCGTCTTTAAAACGGTAAGGGATATTATTCTTTTGTATTCAAGAAGAGAACTTCTGTTATTCCATTTCTTTATTATTCTGTTGGAATAACCTGTATATGCGGAATACCCTATACTTGGTGACATTCTTCTATTATTCTGTCTATGTTATTCCGTTGGAACATCCTGTCTGTGCTATACGCCGGACCTGGTTCCGTCTTTATTATTCTGTCTTTATTTTCAGTTGGAACATCTTGTCTGTGCTTTACGCCGGACCTGGTTCCGTCTTTATTATTATTCTGTTGAAATATCCTGTCTGTGTGTTTTACACCAGACCTGGTTCCATTATTTATTATTCTGTCGGAATATCCTGTCTGTGCGTTTACGCCGGACCTGGTTCCATTATTTATTATTCTGTCGGAATATCCTGTCTGTGCGTTTACGCCGGACCTGGTTCCATTATTTATTATTCTGTTAGAATAACCTGTCTGTGCGGTCTATCGCATGCATGGTGATTTCTTTTGTTATTCCATTCTTTATTATACTCAGTTGGTTAAGTTTTGACTTCTATACTCCATGAAATTTGTGGAATATCCTTGATAATTGCGGTTCATCCAGTATCTTTTCATGAAAATATTCTTCTAAGTATTCTTGAATTTTACTCCACAAAGCAGTATCATGTTGACAATTTGGACGTTGTTAATTCTTGGATAAATTAATTCTTGAACTTGTTTTATTGAATTCTTATATCATTGTCATCATCCTCATGTTTATAAAATGTTGAAAGTCATCTGTGGCATGTAGTGCATAGATGGACTTGGTATGATTATGACCAGGGATTATTCGGAATAATCATGACCGTAATGTTACAAATGATGTGATAAAAGTCATCATTGGCCCGTAGTGCATTGATGGACAGTTGTTGGCATGATCATGACCATTAATGAATACACGAATATCCTTGGCCGTAGTGCAGGGGTGATTCGATGATGTGGATTATTTTATTAAGCTGAGTCCCAGCGATAACAGTGTTGAAAAACCTTTTAAATCATAAAAGATAGTAGAGTATATTTTCTACTTGACTCTTTTAATGGATTGCTTATTCCGCTGCAGTTAAACTTGATGTCTATTATATTTTATCAGTTTAACATTGTTGAAGGCTAATGATAATTTATTCTGCATTATCTTAGTCATAATATTTCTTACTGAGCTAGTTGAGCTCACCCTTTCTTTCACTGTTCTCTTCAGAAAATGAGAACGTAGCTGGGACAAGTCGGGGAACGGAGTGATGGTTCGAATGATAGTATTAGTTAGTAGTCCTCACTATTCTATGTAATAGTGTGTTAATAAATATAATGAGGACTCCTTTTGAGTATGAATACTTTCTAGAAGATAATATTTGTATTCAAACTCGCAGTTTATGTTTTGTCGTATTGTACACGACAGTTGTATTAGTAAGTTGTATTTATATTCTGTACTTTGTATCTGACGACCCAAGATGGGTGATGTATACCTAATTTTGGGGGCGTCACAGTTGGTATCAGAGCTTAGGGATAGGATCCCTGGCTAAGATGTAAGAATAGAACTAGGAGGGGAAAGACGGGGAATTCCTTCGCTAGTATGACCTACCTAAGTTTATTTGCATGGTATTTAATTGGTCGGTCATAATATAAGGATAATATATGACATATCAATTAACTTTTATTTTGTGGCAGTATCTGAAAATGGCATCTGAGAATGTTGAGAATAGCAATGGAGAACAGGCGATTATTGATTCACCACATATCAATAATCAGGATAATGTTCATCAGGAAGGTGACAATCCTCATACAAACAACAACACTGACCAGATGATGAATGATGGAATGTTCAGAGGTTTTATGCAATTCATGCAACAACAGGTGAAAGCGGCTCCTGTCCACAGCGTAGGTGGAAATACTGGAAACTCTCAGGCGGTCACCGCTAAGCAGTTTAAGGAGCTGGGACCACCGGAGTTTAAGGGAGAACCCAAACCACTTGTAGCTGAAACATGGATAAAGCAGATCACCAAGATATTTGATGTCTTGGGTTGCTCCGAGGAGCAAAAGGTTCCCTTTGCCGCCTTTATGTTGCGAGGAGAGGCAGATTACTGGTGGAAATCGATAAAGCGTACTCAACCTGCCGCACTGAAGATGTCTTGGGAGAAGTTCCAAGAGCTGTTTAACGACAAATACTTTTTCGAGAGTATTCGTCACATGAAGGAGGTGGAATTTATCAAGTTGGAGCAAAACAATATGACCGTGTCGCAGTACGAAGCCAAGTTTGCTGAGTTGTCCCGGTTTGCGTCCCACTTGGTGGATAATGAAGAGCGAATGACGCGAATATTTTTGCGAGGTTTGAAACCTGAGATACGTCAACATCTTATTTCTCATAAACTGTGTTTGTATTCAGATGTTGTGAATAGGGCTCAGTTAGTGGAGCGCGATAACGAGTCAACGCAACCAAAAGAGAGCAGTCGACAAAATGATAATACCAGTGAGAGCAGTCATCGAAGCGGTGACAACAAGCGAGGAGGGAATCAACAGGCCAGAAATGGTAACCACTTCGGTGGTAATCAGGGCCAAAATAATAAGAATGGACATTTCAAGAAGAGGAGATTCAACAATGATAGAAAGACGTCAGCACCAGCACCTGTCGTTAAGGAAGGAGAATGACCACCTATCATATGTTTCAAATGCGGAGGGGAGGGGCACATCAGTCCAAACTGCGCGATGTCGTCCAAAGCATGTTATAATTGTGGAAGAGTAGGTCATTTAGCTCGATTTTGTCGTTTACCAAAAACTAGTTCAGCCAAGATGGAGACACCAAAGGCCGTCCCAGAAAAGTCAAAACCGGTAGTGCAAGGGAGAGCGTTTGTTGTGACCTCCCAGAAAGCAAGGAACCCGAATGAGGTCATCACGGGTAAGCTTATCATAAACTCTAACGAAGTCTATACTTTATTTGATACCGGTTCTACCCATTCTTTTATTTCTCCTACTTGCGCTCATCGATTAAATTTGATTCCGGAGAAATTAGACTTTGACTTAGCAGTTGAAACTCCATTGGGAGAAACCTTCATTACATCCACGGTTTATAAGTCTTGTTTGGTTCAAGTTGGTACCCACACATTACCTGTCGATCTTATTTCATTAAAAATACTTGCATTTGACGTGATTCTAGGGATTGATTGGTTAACTACTCATCATGCAAAAATTGATTATTTTCGTAAGGTTGTTAGCTTTCATATTCCTAATCGACCTATTATGCGAATTCAAGCAACCAAACCATTAAAATCAATCGCTGTCATCTCAAGCCATAAAGCTATTCGTTTATTGAAAAACGGATGTCAAGCTTTCTTAGCTCATGTCACAGATCTAAACAAAAATACGTCGTCTTTGAATGATATTTCTGTTGTTAATAAATTTCCTGACGTATTTCCCGAAGAACTTCCTGGCCTACCCCCAGAGCGTGAAATTGAATTTTTTATCAACCTTGAACCCGGTACAAAACCCATTTCCAAAGCCCCATATTGAATGGCTCCTATTGAACTTCAGGAGTTAAAGACCCAACTGCAGGAATTGTTAGACATTGGTTTTATTCGTCCTAGTACTTCTCCTTGGGGTGCTCCTGTTCTGTTCGTGAAGAAGAAAGATGGAAGTATGCGACTTTGTATTGATTATCGGGAGTTGAATCATGTCACCATCAAAAACAGGTACCCATTGCCACGTATTGATGACCTGTTTGACCAGTTGCAAGGAGCACAATTCTTTTCAAAGATCGATCTTCGTTCTGGATATCA
This sequence comes from Panax notoginseng, assembly GCA_016801055.1. Lineage (NCBI taxonomy): Eukaryota > Viridiplantae > Streptophyta > Magnoliopsida > Apiales > Araliaceae > Panax > Panax notoginseng. Next base: position 20,554,170 of record CM029021.1, read on the forward strand.
TCAGCTGAAGGTTAGAACTGAGGATATTCCAAAGACTGCCTTCAGAACTCGGTATGGGCATTATGAATTCTTAGTTATGTCTTTTGGATTGACTAATGCTCCTGCTGCCTTCATGGATATGATGAACAGGGTATTCAAGGAATATTTGGATCACTTTGTGGTCGTCTTTATCGATGACATCCTTGTTTATTCCAAAAGCCGTGAAGATCATGAGCAACACTTGAGGTTGGTACTCCAAAAGCTTCGTGAATACAAACTTTATGCCAAGTTGAAGAAATGCGAGTTCTGGCTGGAAGAGGTAGCATTCCTTGGGCACGTAGTATCAAGTCGTGGAATATCGGTTGACCCGGCAAAGATTGAAGCTATTCAAAGCTGGGAGCAACCTAAATCAGTGACCGAGGTACGTAGCTTTCTTGGTTTAGCTGGTTATTATCGGAGATTCGTGGAAGGATTTTCTCGAATCGCTACTCCATTAACTCAGCTGACTCGGAAAGATACAAAGTTCGGTTGGAGCGAAGAATGTGAGCAGAGTTTTCAAGAACTCAAGAGGAGACTCATTTCAGCACCTGTTCTAACAATACCATCTGGCTCGGAGGGATTTGTCATCTACAGTGATGCTTCGAGCAAAGGGTTGGGATGCGTTCTCATGCAACATGGAAAAGTCATAGCCTATGCATCAAGACAACTCAAGGAATATGAGAGGAATTATCCTACTCATGATCTAGAGTTGGCAGCTGTTGTCTTTGCACTTAAAATTTGGAGGCATTACTTGTATGGGGAGAAGGTGGAGATCTTTACGGATCATAAAAGCCTCAAATATTTCTTCACTCAAAAGGAACTCAACATGCGACAACGACGTTGGCTTGAACTGTTGAAAGATTATGATCATACCATTCAATATCATCCTGGAAAAGCGAACGTGGTAGCTGACGCATTGAGTAGAAGATCATATGCAAGTACGAGTGCGATATTGTCAACACAAAGGCCCATTTTGTGTGATTTGCAAAGGATGGAGATAGAGTTAAAGACTCCAGGGACCCATGTGATGATGGCGAATATACGAGTAGAACCGACTTTAATCGATAAAGTTAAAGCTGCTCAAGCTACAGACCTGGAGCTGATGCGTATGAGGAAGAAAGTGCAAGAAGGTGCTATGCCGGAAGCAAGAATCGATGAAGAAGGAATACTTCGAGTCAACTCCAGACTTTGTGTTCCTAACAACCCTGATTTAAAGTATGAAATCATGATGGAGGCGCACAACACACCGTTTGCAATCCATCCTGGAAGTACCAAAATGTATCATGATCTTCGTCATACATTTTGGTGGAGCAATATGAAGAGAAAGATAGCGTTGTTTATCTCAAGGTGTCTAACTTGTCAACGAGTCAAAGCGGAGCATCAAGTACCAAAAGGTCCATTGCAACCACTTGAAATTCCAGAATGGAAGTAGGAGCACATTACCATGGATTTCGTTACCGGTCTTCCTAAGGTTTCTCAAGGTATAGATGCGATTTGGGTCATTATTGATAGATTGACCAAGTCTGCTCATTTCTTACCGATACGAGAAACTTATACACTTGAACGTCTTGCTCGTATGTACATAAACGAGATTGTAAGACTGCATGGTATGCCAGTATCCATAGTTTCTGATCGAGACCCAAGATTCACTTCACGATTTTGGGTTAGTTTACAAAAAGCTATGGGCACGGATTTACGATTTAGTTCGACATATCATCCTCAGACGGACGGACAATCAGAGAGGACTATTCAAACTCTTGAAGATCTATTAAGACTCTGTGTCTTTGACTTCAAGGGAAGTTGGGACAAGTTCTTACCATTGGTGGAGTTTTCCTACAACAACAGTTATCAAGCAAGTATTGGCATGGCTCCATTCGAAGCATTGTATGGAAGAAAATGTCGTTCTCCAGTATGCTGGGATGAGGTGGGTGAAGCAACGTTGTTGGGACCGGAGTTGGTACGTATGACTACAGAAAAGATTCAAACGATCCGACAACGTATAAAAACCTCACAAGATCGACAAAAGAGTTATGCTGATCTTCATCGAAAGGACGTGAAATTTGATGTAGGAGATCATGTGTTCTTACGTGTTGCTCCATGGAAAGGAGTTACGAGATTTAAAAAGAGAGAAAAGCTCAATCCTCGATTCATCGGTCCATTTTTAATCCTCGATCGAGTAGGAACTGTGGCTTATAGACTCGTTTTACCGCCAAGTATGTCTCGTGTTCATAATGTTTTTCACATATCCATGTTACGCAAATATGTGGAAGACCCGAACCACATTATTGAGTTAGAACCGGACGAAATAGCGGAGGATTTGACGTATGAAGAAGTTCCTGTTCAAATCTTGAATAAGAAGGAACATATTCTACGCTCCAAGGTTATACCTCAAGTCAAAGTTTTGTGGAGAAACCACGATGTTGAGGAAATGACTTGGGAGTTAGAATCTGAAATGAAATCAAGGTATCCTTACCTCTTCGACATACCAGGTACGTACCCTAATTTCGAGGGCGAAATTTCATAAGAAGGGGAGGTTGTAAGACCCCAACTTTTATAAATAAAGATGAATTTTCTATAAATATCATATTTGAATATTGTGGAGTTAATTTGATATAATGTTATAGTTGTGGTAATATTTATAAATTTTGCAAAGTACGCAAGTTGTTATATAATATTCGATTGGTCGGGGAATATTCGTTTTAACAGGGAATATTCGTACAACGACACAATCATTGGTGGACCCCACAACGGAATTATTGTCGGATTGAGAAAACGACAAAAATATTTTATTAAAAATAACGGCGAAAATTTTACCATTGTTACTGTTGAACTACTCGGTAGTAAAAGTACAGTAATACGTGTGGTTGCATAGTAGCACACGGTATTGATTATTAATGCTTATGTGAGAAGTCACTCAGTTTGATTCAATTATTGTCAGTTAATAATATGAATTATTTAGCGATAATGACGTTTTGTTTTATTCGTATTATTAACGTAATAAAACAGAAACATCTTTTTATATAAAACAGAATACTTTATTAAAGTTATTCTATAAATAGAATATATTATATTTTATTTAAAAGATTTTTTCTTTAAATATGGACCGTCAGATTAAAGTAATCAATATGGACCGTTCATGGATTAGTTACTATGCATTCTATTTTTCTATAAATAGCAGCTCATTCCTTCATTATTTCTTACGAATTCACTGAACTCTAGAGAGAGAAACTATAGAGAGATACTATAGAGAGAGAGAAGAAGAGTATTCTGCTACTTAACTACTTCCTTATTTCAGCTCGTCTTTAAAACGGTAAGGGATATTATTCTTTTGTATTCAAGAAGAGAACTTCTGTTATTCCATTTCTTTATTATTCTGTTGGAATAACCTGTATATGCGGAATACCCTATACTTGGTGACATTCTTCTATTATTTTGTCTTTGTTATTCCGTTGGAACATCCTGTCTGTGCTATACGCCGGACCTTGTTCCGTCTTTATTATTCTGTCTTTATTTTCAGTTGGAACATCCTGTCTGTGCTTTACGCCGGACCTGGTTCCGTCTTTATTATTATTCTGTCGGAATATCCTGTCTGTGTGTTTTACACCGGACCTGGTTCCATTATTTATTATTCTGTCGGAATATCCTGTCTGTGCGTTTACGCCGGACCTGGTTCCATTATTTATTATTCTGTCGGAATATCCTGTCTATGCGTTTACGCCGGACCTGGTTCAATTATTTATTATTCTGTTGGAATAACCTGTCTATGCGGTCTATCGCATGCATGGTGATTTCTTTTGTTATTCCATTCTTTATTATACTCAGTTGGTTAAGTTTTGACTTCTATACTCCATGAAATTTATGGAATATCCTTGGTAATTGCGGTTCATCCAGTATCTTTTCATGAAAATATTCTTCTAAGTATTCTTGAATTTTACTCCACAAAGCAGTATCATGTTGACAATTTGGACGTTGTTAATTCTTGGATAAATTAATTCTTGAACTTGTTTTATTGAATTCTTATATCATTGTCATCATCCTCATGTTTATAAAATGTTGAAAGTCATCTGTGGCATGTAGTGCATAGATGGACTTGGTATGATTATGACCAAGGATTATTCAGAATAATCATGACCGTAATGTTACAAATGATGTGGTAAAAGTCATCATTGGCCCGTAGTGCATTGATGGACAGTTGTTGGCATGATCATGACCATTAATGAATACACGAATATCCTTGGCCACAGTGCAGGAGTGATTCGATGATGTGGATTATTTTATTAAGCTGAGTCCCAGCGATAACAGTGTTGAAAAACCTTTTAAATCATAAAAGATAGTAGAGTATATTTTCTACTTGACTCTTTTAATGGATTGCTTATTCCGCTGTAGTTAAACTTGATGTCTATTATATTTTATCAGTTTAACATTGTTGAAGGCTAATGATAATTTATTCTGCATTCTCTTAGCCATAATATTTCTTACTGAGCTAGTTGAGCTCACCCTTTCTTTCACTGTTCTCTTCAGGAAATGAGAACGTAGCTGGGGCAAGTCGGGGAACGGAGTGATGGTTCGAATGATAGTATTAGTTAGTAGTCCTCACTATTCTATGTAATAGTGTGTTAATAAATGTAATGAGGACTCCTTTTGAGTATGAATACTTTCTAGAAGATAATATTTGTATTCAAACTCGCAGTTTATGTTTTGTCGTATTGTACACGACAGTTGTATTTGTATTCTGTACTTTGTATCTGACGACCCAAGATGGGTGATGTATACCTAATTTTGGGGGCGTCACATCCCCCATGAACTGAGTGGCGCGGGTCTGGGCTCCAATGGTGCGAGGGATCCACCAATGCTGGAATACATCCTGAGTGCAGGGACCATCTAACAATGCAAAACTGTTAACACCCAACAATGGGATATCAATGACGGGTGACTGCGACACAGGCCAATAATGCCTGGCAGGAGGCAAGATCGGTATACGGATCTCCCCTGTGGTGCTTCTAATAGCACGCTCTCCTAAATAGAGCTCCCATCCTCCATCTGTGAAGAGAGGAACCCTACGGGTGAAAATCACGTACTCAAAACCAGTCGAGTACCCATCCTCAAATCCAGTGGCCAAGTGCTCCCCAGAATATGGAATCCATGTGATGACATCCGTTGTCAACAACTCCAACTGTAGGTGACAATAAGTGAAACCCTCAGCTTCGGGGACCTCCGCCAGTATGGAATGATGCCATCTCCATCCTCGTGGGTAGGTATCCAACCCTAATACACTCACTGGACGTAAACATGGGAGCCTCTCATAGGTCCAAAACTGCCAACACAAAGGCAAACATCTGCTGTTAGTTAATACTCTTAACCTATACATGGTAAATGACAAGAGAAATACTTACCAGCAGAAATGGGTAAAATCCTAACCAAGCCTTGGTCAATCCCTGCGAGCGCATACGCATACCCCTGAGGAAATAGGTAAAGGTGTAGGAGCCCCAATTATACTCTCCTATACGGTTCACATGTCACGTGGCGCTGATCAAAGCAAACGACACCATAGAAGGGTTATCTGCTATGAAGCAGCCCCTAATGATCATCAGGAACAATCGCCGAAGAATGCGATCCCTGACTCTGACATCAGTTGGTATGGGCTCACTCAATAGCCCACTCATAGCATCTACGCTCAAAGGACCCGTACGGACAGTCTTGCCCTTGAGCGCCTCCGCCGGAACTCCTAACAAGGATCTGACGGTAGTCGGGGTAATATCTGTCGTGCAAGGCACTGGCGCCCCTCCAAACTCCATACATGTGATAAACCGCCAATCCATCGGCATCATTATCACCTCACAGTCCAGTAAATAGAGAGACTAAGTCTGGTGAAACCAGCGCTCAGACAATGCCCTGAGGTAACCCCAAGGACAACGGCGGGAAAGGATGGAAAAGAATGCTCCAAATCCCCAATCATGCACAATCGCTCTATAGTCAGGATGTAGAGCCTTGTACATGGAGTGAATGCTAAACCAGTTCCTTCGAGACTGTAAAGTCGGGAACCTGTAAAATGCAGATCGACATCAGAATCCTTTACTCCTCATCAATAGGAAAGAAGGAAGATTAAGATCTAAACTTTATACCTCGTTGGCGTGCAAATACATCGAGGGATGTCTACTCAGATCACCCAAAAGCTCTGGGTTTGCTACCTGAATACTCGGGAGGTCCCTACGGGGAACATGCACAGCAGAAGTGGGGTCCACAACCTGAACATCCTCCTCCTCGTCCTCAACGTCTGGTAAATCAACTAGGACTGGACGTATCACCGCCTCCACCAACCGACGGGGCTGTCTAATGGAACGAGGTTGAGACACTTCAGAACCCCTCCTCCGTACACCAGAAGTGGTCCTGCGGGAACTACTCGGCTGATCCGGATCCATAATATCTAGACAATAAGTCTCCAAATCACCTCAGAAGGGGTGTGATAATTTCTAACCTAGAGCTTTTCAAAATGCATTTAATGACTACATGCATGCATGCATTATTTTAACATACGTCTACAGTAGAGTTAAATATGCATGACTACTCAATGCCTATATTTTGAAAAAATTTGCCATAGTTTCCTCTATAAATAAGACTATCCACATGCACATAGGCATGACTAGGTGGCCATTCAGTAGCACACCTGCCCACAGTCATATAAATACTATTTGTATTAAAAAATCAAAGTCATCAATTCATAAGGGTAGCCTAATTACCAGGATTACTTTGCTCTTTCACCTTTGCTCATTTGTCCTCAAATAAGATAAGAAATAGCAGAGAAAAGGTGCCAATTTGACTGTGTCAAAAGTCAAATTTTTTTACCTCATTATGTTCAGCATGGTTTAATACTAATATTTACTATGTTGAATATTTTTTATCACGTCATTTGAGCATACATAATCACTACTATGTGCTTAGATGCATTTCATGCGATAAGTCATTTTCCAACGGATAAAAACTGGAAAAAAGTACATGCCTACGTTACCAGGACAGTGTAGAACACTTGTACGGTGACAGAATTTACAGAAAGACGTCCGAACTCAGCAGATCTGAAGAAGAGCTCTCAGATTTCCTTCGCGGCGTAACTTGAAAATGACTTATGAAAGCAACTTGCAGGATTTTAATATCCACGGTTGGTCGCAGGTCCATCTGCAGCTGCAGCAGGTGTACCTACGGCACCCTTACGTGGGTCCCACCCCTCCGGCTCGGTATAGTTCAAGTTGCAAAGGAGTTCTCGTAAGTTGAAAAGGCCAAATCAGGGATAAAAACGCTACGCGATTGAGTAGAATAGCCTGAAATCCTAGTTTTTCTGGGGCCGACTGTGGCTTTCATATCATTTATTGGTATTCGCCCGAACACAGGGTATACTATACAGATGATCCAAGTCATTGCAGATTCCATTCGGCAATACCGCACAGAGGTCCAATGCCGTCAATTTAGGGTCGTCACCCTAATCCTTCCAAGAGATCCCCGGCAGGGGTTACAACTCATGTTCCGCTGATACACATATCAGCAATGATTCAACAGATCCCTGACGGGGGTTATAACGCATGTTCCGCTAATACACACATCAGTGATGATTCAACAGATCCTCAGCGGGGGTTACAACGCATGTTCCGCTGATACACACATCAGCGATGATTCAACAGATCCTTGGCGGGGGTTACAACGCATGTTCCACTGATACACACATCAGCGATGATTCAACATATCCCCGGTGGGGGTTATAACGCATGTTCCGCTGATACACACATCAGCGATGATTCAAGAGATCCCCGGCGGGGGTTACAGCGTATGTTTCGCTGATACACACATCATCGATGATTCAAGGGATCCCTGGCGGGGGTTACAATGCATGTTCCGCTGATACACACATCAGCGATGATTCAAGAGATCCCCGGTGGGGGCTACAACGTATATTTTCAGTTGATACACACATCAACAAAGGTCAAGCAGCCTTGGCATTCATCTCCAGCAAGGAGTTCATCCGTTGATATACACACCAGTAGAGGATCAAATGGATCCCCGACGGGGGCTACAATGCGTGGTCAACCATTGATTTACACGTCAACGAAGGTCGGGCAGCCCTGACAACACATACTATTGGCAGTAAATCCAACAGAATATTGACATGTCCTGGCGATACAAACCAGGGAGGATCAACATCATCGGGGAAGATTGATGATGGAATATGTTATACACATCCTCAAATAGACGAAGTTTTATCCCCACAGATCTCTTGCACACGAGAGGCACATCTTTGGAATAAAATATGTGCCCAAGATTAAGGACTTTGGTGATATCCCCAACGTCAACATCCTAATAAGTTTGGATAACACATCCAAGACTTGCATCATGTTGATCCACATAGCATTATATTTATCTGTTGCATTTCAAGTGTCTAGGATTCTTTATCCTATCCATGCCATTGCATTGCATGAATATGATAAAGAGGGGCATCTGTAGACACTCGAAATTTTCTGCACACCTGTTACTGGCATTGCAGGAGGGCAGATTCATCTTTCAGAGATAACCCTGGAAGACAGCTCACATCAAGTCCGGATACTATCAGAAGCTCAGTCTCAACCCCGAAACATACACCGGGAGTAACAGTTCCAACCTCGGCGATAACCCCAAGGCCTGCAGTTCCAATACCAAAAATTCCACCGGAGAAGACCGATTCATCCCGGAGATAACCTCAAGATATTCAGTCTCAGTCCCAATACTGGGAGTAGTAGATTCCAACCTTGGAGATAATCCCAAGGAAGGCAGTTATAGTTCCGGAGATAATCCCGGAAATGCTTATTTTAAATGCATGCAATCAGCTTCAGAACACTCGGTGCTTACACCGAGGCACTCAGTACAATACCTGGCAATAACACCAAGAAGACAGGCACACCTCAGAGATGACATTGAGGACCTTCAACACTTACAGCAGTCCAATCTTATAGATAACTCTGAGTAACTTCTGCTTTATCAGTCCAAATAGGAGATAACCCTGATGAGGGGCAAAAGTCGTTATCTTGCCACCTTAACGCCACATCACACCGTCTCAACATTTTAGACATACATTTCTACACAGCAATGTCCCACAAAAACCAAGGAAAACCAATCTTGAGTGACTATTATGCAGGGTAACGGATAGAATTTGAATCTTGAAGACCGGAGGGCATCGTCCCATCTTCCTAACTTCGTACAACCTCTAATCCCATGTCATTGCGTAACTCTCGACAACGATGGTGCGAAATAGGTCTTACATACCTCAGTCAAATACCCAGATTGCAATTCTAAAAGTTCGATCAGACATCACGTTGCACGCGTACACGTACTTCGAGATGGCAGGACCTGCGAAGCCCGGGGCACCCCGAGTAGCCGCAGGTGCACCTGCAGCTCCCCCCTCTATAAATAGAGGGCTTGGGGTGGCCATTTTAGAAAAGAAAAAAGGTGAGGAAACCTTGTCCAATTTGCTCTGTACACACCCCAAACTGAGTGCTTTCTCATTTTAAACACTTATAAGCTCATATATAGCTACTTTTTACCGGCGGGAGCCGAGTGTTCATCCATTACAAGTTATTGAAGTCTTCTTTGGCAGCCCATTGTAAGCCTTCTTACACACTTTAAAGTCTTTCTCTTCATCTTTGCACACACTATTCTTCACGTTGAGAGTCGTGTTGCGTGTGTAGGCTCGGACTTCGGTCCGTGATTTTATTTCAATTTATATATATACTTATATATATATATATATATATATATATATATATATATATATATATATATATATATATGGACTAACATTATCGAGTTATGCCTCGATTGGGCCAAGACTTATGTCTGGAGCGTTTAATTGCTTTCGTATATATATATATACTTATATATATTAGCTGTGTGTTAAACTCTGTTCGATGAGTCTAGACTTACGTCTGGTGCGTTTAATTGCTTTCGTATATATATATATATATATATATATATATATATATATATATATATATATATATATTAAAGCAGTAAACACACCGGATATAAAATCGAACAAAATTCGACACACAGTTCATATATATATATATATATATATATATATATATATATATATATATATTTCGTCCCTCCTGGAGTTTACTTCGTGGCGGTTGACCGTTTCTACAGCTTTCTATACATTTCGTCCCACCTGGAGTTTTCTCCGTGGCGGTTGCTCGCTTTTACAGCTTTTTTTATATTTCTGATCCCCCATGGAGGTACTTCGTGGTGGTCGATCATGTCTGTATATATATATATATATTTACAGCTTCTATATATATACCTGCTTACTGCTTTTATACCAATTAAGGCATCATGCGAGCCTAGGAATCATGTGATCACAGATTCAGTCCACTGAATCTAGATTCGGTTCCCATGATGGACCTTTTTCAGCTGTAAGCAGCTTGTAAATTTATTCACGGTGTTCGGATGTCCTCCGATGGTTTTCATACCTATGAGGAATTTGGCACTACTTTATATATTATTTTCTTGAAAGATGCTTCGCTTCTCGAAAATAAAAGCAATCAAGCCGAACATTTAATAATAAAATGGAAGTATAAAAGGTCTCAATTACTATTGAATATAAGGGTTTGAAAAACCTCTTTTACAAAACATCACTGCTATATCTTGTTTAAAACTGAATTTTTACATAAATTCAAATCCTGTGCATATAGGTGCGAACGAGGCCTTACACTATTTCCAAATAACAGCACATTGACCCACACACATACACACATTCATATAACAGTTTCTTAAAAAGTGGCAGTCACCGTGAAAACACGGATGTCGGGGGGTGCCTAACACATTCCTCCCGCATAAGCAAGTTCCCGGACCCTAATGAATCTCGGTTTCACCAACTCATTTAGCAGTGTCACATCACTGGGTCAATGTGCAAACCTTTTCTCGGTTGTGTTGGTACAACCATATAAAAAATCAACTGGCGACTCTTAATAGTCCATCGTCGACATTATACATGTCAGACCTTTTTCACTTGTTTTTTTAAAATAAATCTCACATAACATGAGAACACAAAAAAATAGGTAACGAAAAGGGACAAATAAAAATTCCGACGTCGACAGTAAGACATTTACTCACAAATTCAGCTACATTCCTTTTCATTCCGCTCCACCAGAAATTTTCCTTTAGATCTTTATACATCTTTGTAGACCCCGGATGAATAGAAAATGGCGAATTATGAGCTTCAATCAACACTGCCTCACGAATCATTGGATCCACTGGAACACATGACCGTTTACCAAACCATATTACACCTTGCTCATCAGTGTGGAACTTGGGTTGCCTATCCTATTCCATATTCTGCGTTATAGCCCACAACTCACCATCCTCCCTTTGGGCTTCTTTAATCTGCATAATAAGATAAGGTTCCACCCTCATACCTGCTACCAACCCATCAGAACCTCTAGTATATAGCTCTAAATCCACATGCTCCATATCCGAGATATGTTGAGGTTGTGTAACCAAGGCAGCTACATTCCTTGAACTCTTCCGGCTAAGAGCATCTGTAACCACATTAGCCTTTCCAGGGTGATACTGAATCCTGGCATCATAATCCTTGAGAAGCTCCAACCAACGTCTCTGCCTCTGCCTCATGTTATGCTCCTTCTGAGTAAAAATATATTTAAGGCTTTTGTGGTCGGTGAAAATGTCATAAGTCTCTCCATATAGATAGTGCCTCCAAATCTTTAGGGAAAAAATAACTGATGCTAACTCCAAGTCGTGGGTAGGCTAATTTACCTCATAAGGTTTAAGTTATCTAGAAGCATAAGCAATTACCTTACCATGTAGCATCAAAACACTCCCTAATCCCTTCTTGGAAGCATCACTGTAAATCTGATAACCTCATGTCCCCGACAGTAATGTAAGCCCTGGAGTCGACACAAGCCTTTTCTTAAGCTTCTCAAAACTTTTCTCACGTTCCTCATTCCACACAAACTTTGTACCCTTCTTCATCAACTGAGTTAATGGCAAAGCTAACAAAGAGAAACCTTCCACAAATTGCCTGTAGTACCTTGCCAAACCCAAGGAACTCCTTACTTCAGTTACCGTGGTAGATCTTGGCCAATTAGTGATAACCTCAACTTTCGCAAGATCCACCTTAATACCTTCAGCAAACATAACATGTCCTAAAAATGCTACATGTTCTAACAAAAACTGGCATTTGGAGAACTTAGCATATAACTTATTCTTTTGCAGAACCCCCAAAATAGTACGAAGATGCTCTTCATGATCCTCCTTAAACTTGGAATACACCAAAATGTTATCAATGAAGACAATGACAAATTGGTCTAAGTACTCGCTAATAACCTGATTCATCATATCCATAAACACTGCTGGAGCATTAGTCAACCCAAATGACATCACCAAAAACTCATAGTGCCCATACCGAGTACGAAAAGCTATTTTTGGAATGTCCTCTTCCCTCACCCTCAACTGATGGTACCCCGACCTCAAATATATCTTTGAGAAGAACTTTGCCCCTTGGAGCTGATCGAAAAGGTCATCTATCCGTGGCAATGGATATCTGTTCCTGATAGTGATCTGATTTAGCTCCCTATAATCTATACATAATCTCATAGATCCGTCTTTCTTCTTCACAAACAAGACTGGAGCACCTCATGGCGATACGCTTGGTCTAATGAATCCACGATCTAACAACTCTTACAATTGTTCCTTCAACTCCTGTAACTCTAATGGAGCCATCCTATAGGGTGCCTTAGAAATAGGTTCCGCTTCAGGAATGAGCTCAATAGTAAAATTAACTTCCCTTGGCGGTGGCAGTCCTGGCAGATCCTTAGGAAATTCTCACACAACTGGATAGTCTTCAAGTTGGAGCTCATCCCTCAAGATATCCTTCACATAAGCCAAATAACAATCACGTCCCTTAGCAATCATTTTGCTCGCCTTCAAAGTTGAGATTAACTTTACAACACCATTCGGCTTGGAACATTGAAACTCGAATTCTGGAGCCTCTAAGGTTCCAAAAATAACCTTCCTCGCCTGACAATCAATTGTGGCTCGATGCTTACTCAGCCAATCCATACCCAAGATGATATCAACAATAGAGTGTGTAGATCCAATTTCAAACAAAACTGATGCCTCATGATTTCCTACAAAAAGGATGCCTGAAATAGTACCTGGTACTTGGGCCGCCTGATTAACTGTTAATGCAAATACTCTCCCACCGGTGTTGCGCTAACCACCATTACCAACATTACCGCCTCCCTCATTACCACGCTGAACTGTGCAGTCCCTTGCTCTATGTCACATTTGTCCACATAAGAAATAAGTCCATGTCTCTCTATAGCACGCCCTACCAGCATGATACCCACCACAAGTAACACATGGACCAGGTGGAAGTGGCAAAAGGTTCGGATTGCCCCCACCTGCCGGTCTTGGATACCGCCCCTGAATTTGACCATGTTGGCGATGCTGACCCTGATTCAAATTTTACTGGAAACCCATGTTCTGTTGAAATCCCCTATTTTGATACTGCCCTCCAGCTTGCCACTGACCCTGCTGCTGACCTCCACGACCACCCTGCTGCATTGGGTAAGCAAAATCCCTTCAAGAATTAAATCGTTGACCCGATGGAGGCTCATTCCAACTATTTTTCCTTCTATTCTGATTTCTGCCAAAATGCCCCATTCCTTGCCCTTGCTGATCATCTCTCTCTCTCTTTCGACTCCCTTCTAATTTGGAAGCTCAAAAGTCCTTGTGCTCTATTTCCACACTCTTAGATGCATTAGCCACCTGTGATACATCTGTAAATATGGTGTGGATGATCGATCTCCTATACTCATATTTCAAAGCACATTTGAACTTTTCTGCCTGTTGTGCAGCTGTCCCAGCTATTGAACCCGCAAAACCAGCCAATCTAGTAAACCTCGCTATGAAATAGGTAATAGCCTCATCCTCCTTTTGTTGAATGGATTCAAACTCCCTGATGTATGCATCCCTATCAGCGTTTGGGAAGTACTGCTGATAGAAAAGGTCACAAAAATCGCTCTATATGAGTCCATCCATAAATCCATCTCCCTGTGTAGCCTTCAACGATTTCCACCATCGCTGAGCATCATCCTCTAGCTTATAAACTGCTAATCTCACCTTTTGATTTTCTGAACACCCAATCAAATCAAAAATCTTCTCCAAATGGGCAATCCAGTTCTTCGCATCAATTGGAGTCGGAGAAAAACAAAAAGAGTTGTGCTTCTGCTTAATGAACCTCTCTAACAATATATATAACAGTTGCACTGGCTGACCCACTTGATCCTCCGGAGGATCATTCTGCTCATGTTGCGGTATCTTTGTATCATCCCCCATGTCATTTGCATGATGATTTCCTTGCACTTGAGGAATACATTGCATAGCATTTACCACTGCATGTGTAACTGCCTCATTCACCATTGCTGCTATCATAGCTGGGGTTATTGTTACATTACCCTGAGCCCCATCATTTCCACCCTGGTTAACAGCCTCGACATGGGGTTGCCTCTAACCCCTTCTACCGTTGTTACCCTGTCTCCCAGTAATTCTCAAAGACTTACGAGCCATCTATGATATAAAATCAAACAGACGAGAACAAACAAATCAAAACAAATAATCAAGGCCAAGTTTATGCAGAACAAAAATCAAACGCAATACAACTCTATAATAAAATCTTATAACTACCCAATGGTCTACCCATAACTCACAGGGCAAGCCTAAAAGGTAATCTACAAGATCATAACCTAAGCTTTGATACCAACTCTGTAACACCCCCTTTCCGAAAAGAAAAAGGGATGTCACGCACAAAACATAATAAACACAAACCTCTAATAAATCTCAAAATATCTCCAATGAAATTGAACACTAATTGTTACATACTCCAATTTAAATAGAAGGAACTCCACATTTACACAGTCTCTACTATAAAAAAATTGCCAAAATAGGTACAAAACATCCATCTACCAAATACTAAAAAACCAAAGTTCGATAATAGTCTCAAAACTAATTTACTAATTTGGATCAAAGGTAGCTCTCATCCCATAAATCCTGATCACCACTGATTACCTGTCAGAAAAAGAACACAGTGTGAGCCAATTGCCCAGTATGGATATAAAAATGAACAAATATATCACAACGTATAATGTATCTGAAAGAGTCGAATGAATGAACACATGTGAATTACAAGCGAATTACGAATATATCAGAATTAGTGAGACCATTTATAAATGATTAACACTATCAAACGAATAATTATAGCCAAAAAGTATCCCAATCAAATAAGGCTGAATCAAATGGTTGTAAGGTAACAATTTCATACTGAGCTCAAATACAAATAACTAAAAGCTAACAAAATACATCGGTACCATGATGTATACAAATTAAATCGAATAGTACGCACGACACATACGTCACTAATCCGCCAAACAAACCGAATCAAATCAAATACTGGGTCGACCCATATGTATCCTGAACAAATATATCAAATGGCTAAAGCTCATACCTAGAGCATACAAAAGGATACGTTGTGTACTGATCACACCGCCACGGAAGGTGTCATGCCCTTGTGTCAAGAGGACATGCCTGTTTTACCCCCACAGATGGTTAGCTCAAGTATACCCTAAGGATCAAACTACAAAATGTAAGCCAAAAAGGGTTCAAATCACAAGGCTTACATGACCATCTTCAAATGAAATCGAATTATCAAATACAAACATTCTCAATTATCACAAGATATCAATGATTTAAACAACTCCCGAATGTGAACAAAATATACGAACAATGATACAAATGAATAAATTCTCCAAAATATATTGACATAATTAACTAGTTTCAAGAATACAAATACGAGTTACATGTACCAACGCCAACATGAAACTAACATGTGAATTCAAGAAGGAACAACCATGTGAAACAATAACTAACTTCTAACGAAAAGCTAAGCGAACAATTCAAAATTGAAAGGATTATCGCTGAAGGAGTACGAAATCCGTACCTTAATGTAGTACCAAAATAATTCGCTGAATCCAAATATCACCCGCTAAACTTCATCAATCCGATCTAATTATAAAAATAAAATATAATACATATAATTAAATTATGAACTTATAAATTGTATAAGTTCATATATATATATATATATATATATATATATATATATATATATATATATATATATATATATATCCCAATTGTAAATCAAAATTTTATTAACAAATTTAATTAATTAAACGACATAATAAAATTTTAAAATAGATTGAAAACACAACAAGAAAATAGATTGTAATTACAATAATAAAATAATTATTTGTATTCAAAAATAGTCCAATAATTATCTTTGAGAAGAAGAATATGGTAAATAAAATTTTAAGGATCTTGCTCTCAAACTCTTTTTAATTCCAGCCACGTTCTCTCGTTCTTCTTCCGCCTCTTTCTTTTGTTTTCGCTATATTCCCACAACTCATTAGGCATAATAAGGTATAGGTATAGCTAGGTTTTAATTATTTAGCATGTTTTATTAATTCTTTTAGTTTTATTAGGATTTAAAATTATACAAATATAATTTAGACCCAATTAATTTTAATGGCCCAGTTTAATATAATATATTTATTTATTATAGTCCAAATAAATTAATTACAATTTGATCTAAAAAAATTCAATTAAATATTTTAAAACTTACTTAAATATTTTATTATTATTTTATTGGGTATTACTCTAGAGTAGGACTCGGGAAGTCGGGAAGTCGGTTTAGCTCACATTTCTCTATTTAGTTGAATTTATGATGTTTAAGAATCCATCATTTATCTCTCTATCCTCGACCAGATATATCTATAAAGTTGATTTCCTTTTAATCGATAATAATAATTCAGTTGAAGCTTTTATGGATTCATTATGGATTTGATGTGTTTATATTACAATCAATTTGAGATTTTGATGTATATTGCCTTTTCAGTATATGCAAGTGAGAAGTAAAAAGTGGTGATGACAACCTTGAGAACGAGCGGCAACTTCTATCTGGTGAAGGAGCCATTGGTCCTTCCATTAAATTTGACTTAGACACTGTGAGTTATCGATTGCTCATTCATTCGTTTTTTTTAATAAATAAATAAAAAAAACTGTGGTTGCTGTTTGTTTGTTGATTGCTAGATCTTTATTTCTTAATTGAATTTGTTTATATAGTTAGGAGATTTATGTGTTGCTTGGAGTGGCCTTAAAGTTGCTAGTGGTTGAATAATACTGTTTAAAATGCATCTATTTTGATCACTTTTTCTGCTATAAGGTTGTGGTTATGACTAGAGTATGAACTTACTTGAATAAATGACCCTTAGTTTGAAATCGATTGGTTGTTAAGAGTATTTAACAGAGTTAACTGATGATGTTGACAGTGCTAGTAACTTGAGGTGTAATTTGTTAGCAACTTCTCTCTCACCCATACTCATAAAGAATATAATTGTACGGTACAAAATAACATAAAAGAGGTTATTCTTTTTCCTTTCTCCTTCACCCTTTACCTCTTCTTTTTGTTCATCTTAGTTATATAATGGAAACCCGGATTCGCAGACCACTGCTTTTCTCTTGTGATGATTTCATAAAGTGTGCCATTTGTAAAGAATCATTCGTTTGAAATGATGGTTATTGTTAAAAAGAAAGAAAAAGCAGTGTAAACTGTGGAGTAAGGTGCCCTTGATGTCTCCTTTTTTATCCAGACTGTTGGGAATTGACGGCCCATGGGGGTGACACAAGTCCCAAAACTTATTGGTTGACGAGAAGGTTGTTGAACTTGAAGCTTTACAAATCTGGAGAAGACTCTTGGTTCTCCATCTCCAGTGAATTTCATTAATTACACTTTTTAATCTTCTTCCCTCAGCTTTAAGCCTTCAACTCATCCAATATCATACATTTAGTTATTTGCAGGATGTACTTGAGTTTTTGAATTCCAAAGTGATTTTGCATCTTCCTAGTAGAATTAGCAAGGAATAGTTATGGTCAAGTCAAACTTACTCATTTGTTGAATACTGGATTTAGTATACAGTATCTGTATAATCTTCATATTCATAGTTTAATTGTGGAGTTTTCAGCAGGCATTAACCATGGAAATAAATGACAACTCAGCTGCTTCGCTAGAAACAACATATGATGAAATCAAGTCCTTCTTTGACTCGGCTCCTCAGCTAAGAGATGGCATCAGTGTCAGCACAAAACTAAATGAATTTATTGGAATGAATTCTTCGTCATTAGGCAAGTCCATGTTTAATCAATCTATGAATACTTCATGTCCCAATTTCACTGTTTGGCGTCATTTAAATAATGTTTATTAAGGTATATAGTTTGTATGTATAGGAAGTGGTAGAGCTAAGAGGGTTGTTTGTGTCACATCTGGTGGTACAACAGTTCCTCTGGAACAACGTTGTGTTCGCTATATTGATAACTTCAGCTCTGGTCATAGAGGAGCAACATCCACAGAGTACATTTCAACTCACCCTGTTTATCTTTTCTATATAACATTTCCATTTTTTAGAGAATATTTGGACAAGTTAGAACGAATTGTGGTACTGCAGATATTTTTTAAAGTCTGGGTATTCTGTCATCTTTCTTTATCGGAGGTGATTAGTCTGTTCTTACAATCTATCTCTTTACTATTTACCTTAAGCGTTTATTGCTCCATGAGATATCACTCTTTCACTGTTAGAAAACTGCATATACTGAGGCTGTTTTTGCAGAGGAACCTACCAGCCATATTGCACATCTCTTCCAGATGATCCGTTGCTTGAATGTTTTGAGTTGAATGATGAATCAAATATTCAAGGTTTATAGTTTTTCATTTTGTTGGGCTATTTAATTTTGTTTGCAATCTAAGCTAAATACCTTTGGTTTTCATGCATTTGGAAGAGAGACGAATTATTGGGGGCATTCATTTGATGGATTGCTATAACATACTGGCTTTACCTTGAGCAAACTTCAACGAGTGAGGGCCTTTTCTCATTATTAATGTCTAGTTCTGAAACTAATTCCCAATTAGCAAAATATTATTCAGTTACCCAACCAATATATCTGAGAGATGCTAAAGAGCTTGAGAATTGAGTTGGCACATTTTAGTATTCCATTGTAGAGGACCAAATTCTTTTTACCTTGTCTTTTCTTTGGGTTGAGGTTGGGGGTGGAGTTGGTATTCGCCAGATTTGTTATGACATTAAGATATCAATTCTGCTTTGGATATTTTTGACCACTTTGTTCGTACATTTGTTGATGTTGTTTGCTAAGTATCCCGTATTTGCTTCATATCCCAGTGCTTCAGTCACATTCAGACGCAGTGAAGAAGGCTATTGGCAAACATCACGTGGTAATATATCATTGCTACTGTAATGTATTAAGTGGTCTTCCATATATTTTTTTGGATGGTAGAAAACAGGCCCGCCATACAATTAACCACAGAAACAATTCATTTGTTGCAGGCAGTAACAGAAGGCCGTTTGTTGAAACTCCCTTTCACGACCATTTTTGAGTATCTTCAGGTGAGCTCAATTTAGATGATTGAATTTGTAGCAATAAATGCTCAAAGCATAGTTTTTAGTTTAGCAAGACATTTTCAATGTTGCGGTGTCAATTTATAATGTTATATTTTCTAAAATGATAATTAATTCATCATTATTCTTGGTATTATTGTATATACAGCATGTATAATACACATGTATAGGCAAGTCATCAATTTAATGTGCATATGTATACTTATAATATGTCAACCGTGTGGCCTAGATGTGGACTTGTAGGAAGTTCTCCTTTTAATCTATTTCTTGGATACTACTAACCCTTAATCTCCACTACCTAGTACCATACAGTCTATTATTCCTTTCATGTTTCTGTATTCTTATTAAGTTGTAGATGAAACATTGTGTGAATGACTTCTCATTTGTCATGTAATTGTTAATAGGGTTTATTGCTGGTGATAGGATAAAGCCCAAGCTAGCAATTGTGTTGTTTTGGATTTTAATTTATTGGATGCCAGTTTATGTCAGAGTCATTTTATACTTGGTTCACTCCAATAACACTTTATTTATATTTGATCCCCACCCCCAGCACACACACACCAAGCCAATCTATTAGCACAGTGCAATATAGGTCTTACGCAAGTTGTTTGACTATGTAGTGGGTCCTGTCACTTGTCTTCATTACATCTTAGTTTATTATGTTAATGTTTTATGTCTTTGCTTTGAGATTGCTGAATGTTGACTTGATCTATGTCCTTGTATGTTATGGTACTTTCATTTCTTTCTCAAATTTACCATTAGCTTTTGTTTCCCTGCCCCTTTTACACCAAACTGCTACCCTTTACTTTTATGAATGTTTTTCATCTTTAATTTATTTTTGTTTTTTTTTCTCCCTTAACTCCTTATGGTCTGAAGGGGGGGGGGGGGGCCGGGGGGGGGGGGGGGCGGGGGGGGGGGGCTTCACTTAATTATATATTTATTGCAACCTAGGTCTTTACTTTGTAAACTTGTTTCGACTCTGTATCGTGAAATAATTTCAAAAAACTGATGGTTTTGAATGAACAGATCTTACATTTAATTGCAATACCAATGAGGATTCTTGGGCCAAGGGCAATGTTTTATCTTGCGGCAGCAGTGTCCGACTTTTATGTTCCATGGGAGAGCATGGTAATGATATACTTTGTTTGTGATATCATTTCACTTTGTACTTCTGTTCTGCAGGATGCTTGTTAGTTTCAGTAATTGTGACAAGACAGTTTTTTTTGAAAAGATTAGTAAATTGTTAGTATCACTTCTTCTACAGTGTCATAGACAGTGGTTATGACAGTGTGGTGGTTATTGTCATTTACTGAGAAAGGAAATGAGTCATGAAATGCATTGTGTTAATAATGTTTTATACTATTTTATAATTTATAGTATAAAAATACTTTACAAACTTTAAGTATAAAATAGTTTCCAATTAAGCCAGTCAATAATTTTGTTTGTAAATCCCTCTAGTCATTAATTCATCTCATGCCTGCTTCAACAATGTAACTTTGTTTGGCTCAACTGTATAGGCTGTACATAAAATTCAGTCTGCATCTGGTCCTTTGGATATGCGACTTGTTCAAGTACCCAAGATGCTTTTGGTGCTGACGAAAGAATGGGCTCCCATGGCCTTCTGCATATCGTTTAAGGTTTGGTGTGATTTCACCATTAATCAGCTTTTCAAATGGTATTTAAAGTTACACATACACATACACATATTATATATACATATATGTATGTATATATTATGTTTCTTCTTAAATGGTTTCTTTTACCTTGCTTGATTTTACAGCTAGAGACAGATATAGATATTCTCTTAAAGAAGGCTAACATGGCCCTTAAAAAGTATAAGATGCACGCAGTAGTAGCAAATGAGCTTTCCACCCGTAAAGAGGAGGTTACCGTTGTTACAAGTAGAGGAAATATCTCAGTTTTCCGTGACAAGACTAATGTCGATGCTGTGGTGGAGAGTCCGCTGATTAAACTGCTTGTAGAGAGGCATTCTGTTCATATTGAGGATTCCAGCTTAAGTTCTTGAGCAAGCAACAATGTTGGATTAATTTTAAACAGCACATTTTCTATCTCACTCCATCCAGATTCCCTC
Organism: Panax notoginseng; assembly: GCA_016801055.1. Taxonomy (NCBI): domain Eukaryota; kingdom Viridiplantae; phylum Streptophyta; class Magnoliopsida; order Apiales; family Araliaceae; genus Panax; species Panax notoginseng. Next base: position 20,575,842 of record CM029021.1, read on the forward strand.
AACTTGTAATGAAGGAATTAATCCAAAATATGTATTCTCTTGCAACCTTCAATGATTTTTAGCATCTTTCTTAAAAAGTTAATGAGAGTATTTCTTAATTGTATTGAATTCATCTCAATTTCAAGTTACAGATCTAACAAGTTCATGTTTTGAGTTTTTCTTCTTTGAATAGTTTATACCTCATTCCTTGAGCATCATCCTGGATAATTTTCCATAGGCTGTTAGGAAAATCATTCGGCCACAGTACAACATCACTTCCCAAAAGATCCATCTTTGCTACATGATCAGCAACTTTGTTAGCTTCACGCCACGAGTGAGAAACTTGGTACTTGTCAAATTTCTTCAACATTTTCCAAATATGCTTCAAGCAGCTACTAGGCTTTAGACCATATGGCTGCTTTCTGTTGATGGTATTCACCACTCAATGAATCAGATTCAACCCATATCATATTAATTTTCAGACCCAAGGCCATAGTTCAACCAAGAAAATATCATCATGAGATGATTTGGAGACATAAGCGCATATAGGTTCACCCTTATAATCACGGAAAAGACCGCCAAAACCAGCACCACCCTTATCTATATATCCATCAGTATTTAATTTAATCCATCCAAATTCAGGTTTTCTCCATGTACACCATCCAATTGATCTTGCAACTGGGCTAAAGAAACCACTCAGTTTACTGTTGAAGCTCCTAAGTGAAACCATCCCATTGGTTCTGTTCATTGTTGAAGAAATGAGATCTGTTTCATGCGTCACCACTTCGCCTTTTCTTAATTCGTCTTCCTTCATCTTGTGCTTCATTCCCAGCAGGTGTTTTTCCAAACACTTTTTGCTGGTAGTGTTCACAAGACAAAGAGCACAGCTCCACTCCTTCTGAACTTTTTTCAAATTTGCTGGCCAAGACTGAAAACAGTCATCTGCATCATATTTAGGTCTCGAGTTATCCTGTGACAGTGAAAGTCGCATCACACACATAATGGTTTGACAGTATATCAGTATATGCTTGTGGTGAACAATATATCAGAATATGGTCGCATCGACTTTAAGAATAAGAAATGTCATACAAGTGAACAAGTGATGGAAACACTAGCTCTGTTTGCCTTTGCATATTTTCTCTCACTATTATGCTTATTGGTCTTCACGTAGACGTGGTGTTGGTTGATGGTCGGGCCCATCATAACCTTATTGGTCTTTACATTTGTATTACATGAAAGAGATGTAATAGATGAGGAACACTCTCTTGAATTCATTAGGAATAATGTAAGTATTCTAAAAATTCCCGCCTAGGCGCTAGGCCCCCCCCTTGGCGCCCCGCCTATGTGCCAGGCCTCTCTGCCTGACGCCTCACCTAGGCCCAAGGCGGCAAAAGAATCATTCCAGGAAATTAGGCGGGGAGAGGTTTTTTATTTATTTTAACTACTACTCAAACCAGATCTTGATATATTTATTTTTCTAATGATTTATCATTTTCATAATACAAGTTGTAGCATATCAAATCAAAATAAAAAGTAAACAATATAAAGTCAAAATGGATAATTTTATTATAGTTGTAATTTTTTGAACTTGTACCAACTTCAAATTATATAAATGATGATACATTTGTAATATTTAGTTTAATTAAATATAATTCTTAAATTTATGTTTAGTTTCTTAAGTTTAATATTGAATTAAATTTTTGAAATTTTAAATTTTATTATTTAATAACAATCTTGTTTATGAATAAAACTAATACGTTAAAAATATGTTTAAACTTTGAACAATTGCATATTTGTGTTTGAACTTTAACATTAGCAATATGGATGTGTTTAGCAATATGGATGTGTTTGAACTTTAAGCAAAGACCTTTATTATCTTTATTATAGATTGTTTTGCTTTATATTATTGTTTTGTTTGGATAAATATAAGATAAAATATTAAAATTGGCTTAAAATAAAAAACCTCACCTAGGCTCCGCCCAGGCCTCCTAGGCGCTAGGCCCCCCTGACCGCCCGCCTCCCGCTAGCGCCTTTTAGAACATTGAATAATGCTCTATAAACATAATGCTCTTTTTGACGAGTGTATTAGGCAGTGATATAGACCCTTCCATGCCTTCATACTACACTAATGATTGTCCTAGTGGTTACTGTCTATAAATTTCCACATTTGAACTACAAATTCACAAATTGATATCAATGAATTTCTAAATAAAAAGCATATCATTGAACAGCTAAGATCCAGGAGTTTTCAGCAGTTCCTCTGCCCAATAAATAGAGTGGTACATCAAAATATATACTACAAATTTACCTCATGAATGACTACTTTTCCCAGTTCTTTATCTCCTCTCTCATCACACTGTCCCACTGCTGCATCAAGACGTCCATGCTGCTCATACAGCATGGTGACCTTTGTTTCCGAGGTGAACAAGATATTGTATATTTGTGTTTTCCCACAAATGATGGGCCTTATGAAGTGCTTGTATATGTAAGAAGCACCGCAAAAGTAAGGTGTCACCAGCAAGAGGGCCACTAGTCCTTTGGCATAAGGCCAAAAGGGAAGCCTGAAAACAAACAGATTTATGCAATTAGGTTCAATATTCTGACATTAAAATACACAACCCTTTGTACTACCTCTATCCTCTATATTCTGTTTGCCTTAAGACGTGTAGGGAGGGGATAGAGGGTGAAGAAACAGGTCATTGGAACATTAAGCAACTGAATGTGAACAAAAAGATCGAGGATTCCAATATTAAAAAATAGTTTTAGCATTGGATTAATGCATGTCTTATTAATTAGTCAATCTGAATTTTGTACCAAAGATTAAAACTTTCAGCTTAATATACCTTTCTCAGCAGAAGTTAGATGAAAGATAATATTGTAAAAAACATAATTACACCAGAACTAATGGTGTTTTCTATTTCTACAGCATGGAATTTTCTATATAATTAAATTCATTTGGGTCAATGAAACCACCATAGTAACACGGATGATCCTTGCATACTTATCAAAGCCCTTATAGTCGATGGGCATTTCATGTATATAAGGTTCTCATAATATAACGAAACACCAAATCCTACCAAATAGTGGCGTATCCAAGATTTTTATTAAGAGTGGTCACTCTCATAATTAATGATAATTAAAAAATATTAATAGTTAATAATAATAATAATTAATATAATTCACCGAATATAGAGTTCATTAAAAATACATTAGTCATTACAAAATTATTTTTCAAGGCCCAATTTCTTGAATTTTTTTTACACTCACCTCATTTATCGACTCTTGAGTAGAATCAAATCGATGACGTTTACTAATCCTGGGATTCGTAAAATAACTACGAACATTATTTTGCATCCTATTTAAAAAACAGAAGCACACTTAAATAAAAAAATAAGTCAAGTACAATTAGCAAAAAAGAAAAAAAGAAAAAAGAAAGAAACGAGCCCTACACCTAAAAAAAATACTCTTTCTATATAATACATATATATTATATACCTTAAAAAAATAGGACAAATATACTCAATTCCATATCAATTATTCCTAGCATATTTTATATGTAGATCAGTAATAAAATCAATTTAAGACAATATAAAAGGCAAAATAGAAGAAGTGAAAATCCTAAAATTTAGGGAAAATTAAATTTTAAAGAAATATATCATAAAAACTTGAGACAAATTGAATATCCTAGAAAAGAAGCATAAACATAATTGCAATTTACAATTTTAATTGAATTTGAAGATAGTACATACCTCATTTTTTTGAATTAAAAATTGCAATTGAATTTTGTAGAGGTTGTAAGTATTGTAACTTGAGACTCTAATTTTGTACAAGTTGTAAGTACTTTTATTTCTTCCTTTAAGGGTGGTTACACTTTACCATAATACCCTTACTAGTTGAAGTATTTATGTATTTAAGGGTGGTCACTTGCCCACCCTTGCCCCCTTGTAGATCTGCCCCTGCTACCAAAATCATTTCATTTTTTCCACCACTTAGCCGACCATATACTAGGTATAAGAAGCAATTCGACTTTGATGAGACATTCAAACATGCTCCTACAATGTAGTATACAAAGGTTAATTAATCCATCCATACTCCAACAACAACTTCAACCACGACTTTTATATTCTCATTTTCTTAAATTTAAGTCCAATAACATCAAATTACAGCAATAGTGCAGAACCACTTTTCAACATATTAGCACATAACATAGTAGATTATAGAACCCAACCACTATGTGATTAATAAACTCATTACAAATTTTAAATCCTTAAAAACATTACCATAAGAGAAGCTTTGCAAAAGCTGACTCCAAAATTGTGATAATAGAAAACAATACCCAATAGACCAGACATTGGTGATAGTGCTTATCACTTGCTACTGCCCGAATCGAAGCATACCTGTGTTGAATAATTTAACAGAAAAATCAAAAGCCCTAAACTTCCAATTTTGACCATAAAAACACAAAAAATAAAGAAAAAACACATGGCTTTCAGAGAAACAGAAGAGAGAAAGTTAGAGCTACTTACAGAGGGTACACCAAGGTAAACGGAGGCCTAAAAAAACAACCCAAAGAATAAATAAAAACTCAAATACTATATAGTTAAAAGCATGTTAAACTCAATCCCACGAATTAATGTGCAATAAATAATACAAAATCACCTACGCATGGTTAAGAAAACTTGGGATTTTGTAGAGGAAAATAAGACCCAATATACGATTTGTGTTAAAGATCAATATTACAGTTGGAAGGCAGTGAAAAATTAAGTGTACAGATGTATTAAAAATGGCATACCAAGCAAGAGAATTGAAGAAATTGGTTAATATCATCGCAATATAACCCAAACCCATCTCAAATATTGTTGTTTCTCTGTAAGATTTATGTGAATACATGATGATGATGATGATGATGATGATGCATCATGCATGTCTATGTGCAAGAAAGGTGGATTGAAGGCGAGGGAAATTGGAAATTGGAAATTGGAAATTGTTGAAGAAACCAAAAGACTTGGGAGGACCAAGACAAGTGGGGCCCGGAAGAAGGAAAGGATTACATGCAAATGGAGACATGTTATTACACCGATTGGATCGCAGCGTTTATATCCCAATGGTCGACGTCAGTTATATTGAAGGATCAATAATTTTCTACAACACGAAAATTGAAATAAATTTATTTAAATTTTATTTATTTATATTTTTACTCATTATTAGAAGTTAAAATATAAATAACTGAAATTCAAATACATTTATATATAATTTTCATGTTCAATTTTTATATCCACATAAAATTTCTGATAATCAGGACCTTCGCACCATAAAGATCAAAGCCTATCAAAAAAGAAAAAGAAAAAACAGCACCCTGATTGTATCTGATCTTTTTTTTATGTGTCTATTTTAACTATAATTTTATTAAAGAGTAATGTTACGTACTTAAATTATATATATATAAAGTTATGCATAAATAACATAAAAAAAGAAGAAAAAAAAATACAAAGTTGCACTTACAATAAAATATTTTATCTATTTTTATTGATAAACAAGACATGAATCTTATTCTTTATACATAATTATTTTTATGTATAATTTATGCAAATAATATTATTCTTTATCAAAAGGACTGGCTGTAACACCCTAGTCATGGGAGAAAAATTTATTAACATATAAATAAATAAGTTACTATTAATAGTACCTTTAAATCATGACCTTTTGAGTGAGCATGTGGTAGGCTAAGATAACACAAGAAGTTACTATTGGGTCAGTGATTTAAGACCTTATTTAGATGGATTTGACCTGAAATTTGTTTCGAACTCAAAATTTGACCATGTTGTTCCACCAGCTAGGGCTGAGCAAGTAACCAAATTGGAACCGAAATCGCACTAAAAATCGCACGAACCGCACCAATTAAAATCGCACCAACGGTTCTGGCGTATGTGACGGTTTTAGGTGGGTTGAATAACCAAATTTACGGTTCCGATTTGGTTACTAGCCAAAACTAAATCGCATAAAATCGAAACCGCACCATGTGTGTGTATGTATGTATTATCTCTAGTAAATTCTAAAGTTACTTTTCACTTGAACACGCTCAGAGAAAACTTCAGTCTTGCATTGTCACTTTTTCACCAATTGAAAGAAGATGTTAGAGGTTATAGAGTCAAAAATTAAGCAATTGAGTTTTAAAATTTTGAATTTGTTTGATGCGTTATTGGAAGGCCTTATAGTTGAGGGGCTCGAGCACTTGATGCATTGGTTAATGTCAATGCTATAATTGTAATAGTCTAATAGATTATTTTTAGTTCTCCCTGCAATATATTTTATTCTATCTTTAGTATATACTTTTAATTTTTGGGGAACTAGATAAACATTCTTGCTTGTTATCGAATAGTCTCCGTTGTTTTATATAGCGCATATTTTAGTTTTAAAGCATGCTTGATATAATTCTCATTGTCGACTTTGTCACTAAGTTAATTGCTCGATGTAAGTTTTATGTTAAATTTTATTGAAGGCTTAAACTTTTTTATTGTTTCAATTGGTTTTGGAACCGAAACCGCACCAATTAAAATCGCATCACACACTTTAAAACCGAACCGCACCAATCACAAGCGGTTTCGGGTGCAGTTTAGAATTTTTCAAACCGCACCTAAGCGGTTTCGGGTGCGGTTTGGATTTCAAACCGCACCATGCTCACCCCTACCACCAGCTATCCAATTGCTCTCCGAATCAAGCAAACCTTTTTTTTTGGTTGCCAAATTATCAAGTAAACTTTTTTGATTGAAAGTCTTCTTTTTATGGGATTGTTTTTTAAAATAATATTACTATAACATAAAAAAGACTCACATAATATTTATATACACACATGTATATTTGTGAATATTATGTGAGATTTTTTTATGTTAAAGGTAATATTCTTATTTTTTCTTGTTATCAACATAGAGTTAGGTGCTGTTTGTTTACATCTGATTGCCTCTTAATGGATTGCCTATTATTCGCTAAGAGGTATGATGCTATTTATTTTATTTTTTGTTACTTCTGAATGCCTCTTAATCGGTAAGACAGAAAATGAAATCTTAATAATTAAGAGGTACCTCTTACTGAAATTTTTTTGATAATTTTTTTATATAAATATATTCAACAATATTATGCACTCATTTTTATTAAATTGAATATTTAAAATTATTAAATAAAATTTTACCCTTTAAAATGGTAAAATAGTGTCATTAAGAGACAACTTACTTTTTTATTATCAAACAATTTTTTAGGTTCGGACCTCATAACCATTCAGATGATCTAATTTATTAAGACATCATAATCATTCAGATCTTAATTCCCAAATTTATCAAACACAACCTTAGTAGTTAACCGTGTAAAGTTACAAGTGGACCATTATGTTCCCCCTCCCCCTCCCCTAAACATCACTCAAGTAATTTTTTATTTATTTAAATTAATAAATTCTAAATAAAAGAGAGGGTACAGTAGAGATTCCTCCTCGCCCCGAGCTCCAGCCCCAGTTAAGGTTGTAAAATGAGCAAACAGTTCGAAATCGATTCGTACTCGCTTGACTAAAAGTTCTATTCGAGCGCAACTCGAAATATAAATGAGTCAAATATGAGCAAATTTTAAAGTTCGATAAATTACTCGAACCTCCTCAAATTATAATTTACTATTGATACTCGGATCATATTCGTTAAAAAAGTCCAAACTGCTCGAGCTCGATTCGGAATCGTGTTCGGCTCGGTAGCTAAATGAGCCTCAATCAAATCTTATTTTATATTCAATAAATTTTGTGAACCAAATCTGAGTAACTCAATACTCGGATCGACTCGGTTCGTTTACACCCTTAGCCCCAGCCCCAGCCCCAAATTAATGGATCCCACTTTATTTTTGAACAAAAAAATTATTTTTGTGCAAGATTTTTATGTACTTAAACCAATCTTTTACACAATTAATTATTTTTTTTGTACTTCAACTATTTTTTTATGGGACGAAGGTAGTATGTGATTAACAATTTGAAAGAGATAAGATCCAATAAATCAAAAAAAATTAATTAAAAAAAATTATACTTGCGTCATTTTTAAATTTAATTTTTTTGACTTTTCAGTCAATATATATGAAATATTTTTATATATAATATTAATGTGATTCACTTAATTTTTGAAAATAATAAAAGTTGTAATTTATAGTACATTTTAAATACTTGACCATTTTCATAATTGTATTGTATAAAATAAAATAAATTTATATTAATTTTAAAATTTAAAATATTTCAAATTAATTTTTTTAAAAACTGATCATATATTTAGAATGGAGAGAGTACAATTTATATACCCCATATATGTTCTCCAGAAAAGTTCCATTTGTTAATCATTTTTTGTTTTATAGAAATAATTCCTTTTTATATTATTATTCATAGAAGTAGAAACTATAAAGGTCTTGTTTGTCCCAACTTATATAAGAACAATTTATAGTTTATTTAATAAATTATTTTTAAAGGAGTAGTTTTATGTGGACAAACTATTCAAAAACAATTGCACAAAGCCACAAACCAATAGAAAAATAGCATTTGGATCCTATCATTTATATTATTAATAAGATTTATTAACTTTTTACTTCATGTTCAATACATGAGGAATAATGTTAGGGACATAAATTTTGCATAAAAATTGTACACAAACAGTATAAAAAAAGAAATAGAAAGGGAAATATACGATTAAATACTTTACACATATTTTTATTGATAAGTAATACATGAGTCATACTCATTGTGCACAACTTTTTGTGTACACTTTGTACACAGTATTATTCATATATGAGATAATAGTGTTTATACATAATTGTATGTGAATAGTTTGTGTGACACCCTCAAAATAGGTCCACACAACCCATTTTGAGTCGCCAAATACATGGTACAGAATCTAAATACAAACTTCATTTATACAATTATCGTGCAAAATACGACAACACATAAACTGAGAGTTTCAATACAAATATTGTTTTGTAAACAATATCCAAACTCAAATAAATTCATCATTATAATTATTGTCATACTATATCACAACAAAGTGAGGACTACTATAATAACAATCTTGGACCATCATTTCACTCCCCGACTAGTTCCAACTATATTCTCGCCTCATGAGAAGAGCAATGAAACCAAAAGGAAAAAAGTGAACTCAACTAGCCCAGTAAAAAATATTATGACTAAGATAATGTAGAACAAATTATCCTTAATCCTCAACAGGAAAAAATCTAATAGAATACAATAGACAACAAGTTTTAGATCAACAACTGCAGCGGAAATTGTAATCTATTAGAAGAGTCAAGTAGAGCATGATGTCTACTATCTTCTATGATTTAAAAGTCAATCATTAATATTTTATCCCTGTAATACCAATCAATAATTATTTTCAATCAATGAATTATCTATGCACTACTGGCCAAAGATAATCGTTTGTATCACTAGTAGTCATGATCATGCCAAATACTTGTTCATCTATGCACTACGGGTCAAAAAAGACTTTCACCAGAAACCTTTATCAGTAACATTAAAGATCATGATTATACCAACACACAATTCCTGGTCATAATAATACCAATCAACGGTCCATCTTTGCACTATGGGCCAAATATAACTTTCAACACAATATAATCATGAGGATGATAACAATGATATAAAGAATTAATCAAGTGAGATCAAGGATAAATATTAGAGATTTATAATTCAATTTATCCAGAGTTCAAGAATGTCCAAATTGTCAACATGATCACTAATTGTGGAGTAAAATTCAAGAATGATATTCATGTATCAAAAATAATTTGGACAAAAAAGAAATCAATTTTGTCGTGAATAGTATCTCGTGAATAGTACCCCGAATGAATAGTACTCGAATAAAAAGTACCCCGAATGAATAGTATCCCGAATGGATAGTATTCTAAATGAATAGTATCCCGACATAAATAGTATCCCGCCATTTAATAAGAAAGTTCAGACCAATAGTGGAATGATACTAGATGAAGCACAAACTAATAAGAATATTTAACTAATTTCAAGGGTTTTCACCATTTAATAATAAGGTTATGGAAACAAATAATAAATTCGTACCATAAATGGATAAATATGAAAAAAGACGATATCCCTTGATGAGTACAAAAGAAATGATATCTCATACGAGTATAAAAGAATATACGAAACTACAAATGGATTTTCACCCGTCATGCAATAATCCGCATAGACATATCATTTCCATAATTTAATAAAGAATGAATACGAAGGATTATTCACCATGCATGCAGTAATCCGCGTAGACAGGTTACTCCCGCAGATTAACAAAGAATGAATAGGAATGGTTATTTACCATGCATGCGGTAATCCGCGTAGACATGTTACTCCCGCATATTAATAAGGAATAGAATAACAACCCTTATGAGTATGAAGTAAATAACATCTTTACGAATATGAAAGAAATAATACCCCTTACCTTAGTAGGAGATTGGATACTGTAATAGTGAAGTAGCAGACTACTCTTCTTCTTTCTCTCTATAGTTTTAGTGAATTCGTAAGAAAGAATGAAGTAATGAGCTTCTATTTATAGGAGAATGAACTAAATAGTAACTGATTCACGAACGGTCCATATTGATTTACTATTAAACGGACGGTCCATATTTGTTTACTATTAAAACTTCAACCAACGGTCCATATTGATTTACTATTATAACTTCAACCAGTGGTCCATATTGATTTACTATTATAACTTCAACCAACAGTCCATATTGATTTACTATTATAACTTCAACCGACAGTTTGAGAAATGAGCATATCTCCTCATGGAATAATAAGTCAAACTTACAACAAACGCCTCATGACAAATCCCCCTATTTATATAAAAAATTGAATAAATATTTACCAAAAATCAATTATCTCCAATCAATACATTTTTAATCTTTCAACAATTATTCGTCATTTAATATTATAACTCACAATATTGACAACCAGATCGTTCCCAAGAAAAATGGGGCTTTTGGATAAGGATTTCTCCTTACTGGCGCGCAATTAAATAACCAAACCCCTTTCATCGACAGAACTTTGTAGACATTGTCAATAATACAAATAATAATATGAATAACTGTATCGTCTCAATTATTGATCTAATAATATAAAATATTATGCAGATGATATTGTGACAATAATTGAATCAATTATATGAGATACTATGCAACAACTACTATGAAAATTATTGAATAAAACTGAGTGACTTCTTACGTAAGCATCAATAATTAGAGATACTGTGTAATACCGTGTGCTACTGTGCAACAACGCGTATTACTATACTTTTATCACCGGATATTTTAACAGTTTAATGGTAAAAGTATTGTCATTATTTTATGAAAAGGTTATTTCTATCGATTTCTATATCTGATAGTTATTCCGTTATGTGGTCCACCAATGATTACGTCGTCGTACGAATATTTTATGACCACTTCCTTACTTTGCCAAATTTGCATATATCATCCCTAACTATAGCATTATATCAAATTAACACCTTACTATTCAAAATAATATTTAGAGAAAATTAAATCTTTATTCATAAAAGTTGGGGTCTTACAACCTCCCCTCCTTATGAAATTTCGTCCTCAAAATTAATGTACGTACCTGATATGTCGAAGAGGTGAGGATACCTTATTTTCATTTCAGATTCTAACTCCTAGGTCATTTCTCAATATCATGGTTTCTCCATAAAACTTTGACTTGAGGTATAACCTTTGAGAGTAGAATATGTTCCTTCTTATCCAAGATCTTGATAGGTACCTCCTCATACGTTAAATCTTCGGCTATCTCGTCTGGTTTTAATTCAATAATGTGGTTTGGGTCTTCCACATATTTACATAACATAGATATGTGAAAAATATTATGAACACGAGATATACTTGGTGGTAAGGCGAGTCTATAGGCCACAGTTCCTAATCGGTCGAGAATTTCAAATGGACCAATGAATCGAGGGTTGAACTTTCCTCTCTTTCTAAATCTCGTAACTCCTTTCCATGGAGCAACACGTAACAATGCATGATCTCTGACATTGAACTCCACGTCCCTTCGATGAAGACCGACATAACTCTTTTGTCAATCTTAGGAGGTTTGTATACATTGTCGGATCATTTGAATCTTTTTTGTAGTCATGCGTACCAATTCTGGTCCCAACAACGTTGCTTCACCCACCTCGTCCCAGCATACTGGAGAACGGTACTTTCGTCCATACAATGCCTCGAATGGAGCCGTGCCTATACTTGCTTGATAAATATTGTTGTAGGAGAATTTCACCAATGACAAGTACTTATCCCAACTTCCTTTGAAGTCTAGAACGCAGAGTCTCAATAGATCTTTAAGAGTTTAAATAGTCCTTTCTGATTGTCCATCCATCTGGGGATGATATGCAGAACTGAATTGTAAATCAGTGCCCATAGCTTTCTGCAAGCTGACCTAAAATCGTGAAGTGAATCTTGGGTCTCGATCAGAAACTATGGATATTGTAGCGTCCCCAAATTCTGGTCCTAAATCACCACGAATTTGGTACACTAGTTCTATAACTATTACGAAAGATATAAACATAAATTGTTTATACATTAAACAATACACACTATCCCCAAGGTCGAGAACCTTACTTAAAACTTGAATCAATATCGAATCTAACATACAATGTTATTATTATATAATATTATTACAAATCTAGCTACACATATAGTCCCAAGCTGAACTTGGCTTTGACTTTCCTTGTATCCGACGCATTCGTCTTAATCTGCAATGTTTATCATGATATAGCAAGGGTGAGCATAAGTTTGCCCAGCAAGTATAATTTATTTGAGGATATATCATGATTGAAAGAGTTTAAATAATAAGCTGGCTATAATTCAACAATATAGTTGTGAATTAGCATGAACAAACTTTTGACTGAACAAGTATTGAACATGAACAATTGTATCTGGACCGAATGGTAATGAAGGTGATCAGCCTTTCATACTTGACTTATACACGTAATATGTACAGAGTACAATTCTACAATTCTTAGACATGGCAATCAGCAATGATTAATCACAAGTACATTTGAATACAACAACTCAAAGTAGAGTTAAGAAAAACTTGCCTGAACCGTTGATTATCGTTACGCATTTTAATAAGCTTTGTCTGAACCTAATATAAATAATACCGATCTACATATTAGAATAATATCATCACAGTATTTAAAATAACCTAAACACATTATCACATAACCCTATCAGTCTATAACACACATACGACTTAACCTCAAGTCAAACTTTTACAGTCTGAGTCGACTTCGGTACAATTCTAACATCCCGACGGTCTAGTTGGACAAAATTTCGAGTCTAAGTTCAATTAAACTCTGTCTAAACACTTAACCATTATCTAAGATAATTTATTAATAGTCAAAACATTTTTCATAAGCTCGTAATAATTTTCAAGTAATTATTACCATTCCCCACGATTATTCAATCATTAATATCGTATTTATCTAATTTAAATACCACAATATTCTAATATCATTAATATTTATTTAATATTAAATATTAATGGAAATCATAACATAATATTATAATATAATTATAATATATTAAAGTATTTTTAATATGATTTTTAAACAATTAAATTCATTATCCGATAATTGATATTAATATTAAAATATTATTATTTTCATGACAAAATATCCAAAAGTTATATTTTATAACTTAAAATATTTCTCTAACACTTAAATCATTTTTATATGGTTTTTAAATCATTAATTCTATTTTTTCATAATTTATTTAATATATTTATTAAATAAATTAATTACTATTAATATTAATTTATTAATAAATTTTATCACAAAATATCAAAAGTTATTAAAAACAACTTAAAATATTTTCTTATACCATAATATAATTTTTCATGTATTAAAATTATTTTTAAATAATTTATTTAATATTATAATTAAATAAATTAAATATCATCTATATTCCAAAAATATTAAATATTTATGAAATATACTCAAAATAATTAAAACTAATTTTCAGGCTTTGAAATAATATTTAAGAAATTATTATGTAATTTTAATAATTAAAAACCGTTTTTATCTATTTATAAATTAAAATAATTAATTTGCATAAATAAACTGTCACTAAAGGGTCCTATAGCGACAGAACCGTCGCTATAGGTGTTCTTCACCGAATCTAGACATTCAAAGGTAGTTTACAGGGTACTAAGTTTGACCACGCATAGATCTTAGATTATTACGTTTCTAGGCTTGTACTTGTGTTAATGTTGTAGTACTAATATAGTACTACAACCCTAAATCAACTTCATGGCCAATATACATCATACCAGCAAGATCTAAGCCCCACAAAATGTGTCAGACACTGTTCTTCAATTTCTGGGTTTTCCAGAATTGAAGAACAGTTGAGATACCTAGTTTAAGCCCTTGAATCGTAGCTTTCTGGGCTCGGTTTATGTGATCTAAGAGTTCACACATGTAGTACACATGTCAGGGTATAATTATCATGTACTAGATCAGTCTAAATACAACACAAACATAAGATTTAAGTCGGTCATATGTTGTCAGAAAAATCGCACATGAAGTTTCTGGTTTTCCAGAATTTTGACAAAACAAACGGTCAACGCTTGTTTGACCAAGATTATCTTTCACAATAGTTATGATCTAAGTGATCTAATGACTTGATTGTGTAGTACTCATGTCAGACTACAAATATCAAAACAACAACATAGCATAACAACTTAAACACAGCAAGATCTAAGGCTTGGAAAAGCTTGTCAGAATTTCTGGGTTTCTGGGAATTTTCTGGGTTGCCCAGAAAATCATTTCGTGATCGGTCAACTAGGTTTGACCATTTATAACTTGAAATCTAAACATGATATGAAGGTGATTCCACTTCCAGTCTACTCTCCTCATGACAAAGAACAATTATATAACTTTAAACACACATAACACCTAACAGGTAACGATCTAGAGGTCCTGACATTGGCTTGACAGACAATATTTTTATTTTTTTTCCAGATTTTTGAAATATTCAATTTCGAGCATCTAGATGTTATGGATCTGGGATTTAACAACTCAGATCACTAAATAACACCCTCTAACACATATCTAACCAATCATTAACAACATCTAACATCAAATACATAGATTTTCAAATTTAGGGTTTATACCTCCTTTTTGAGCTTGATCTTGATTCTGACTTTGATGTTTGTTCTTGGCAAGTTAAAGGCTGACATTGGTTTTGTTTCTCACTTAATTTCACTCTAAAATTTCGAATGGGATAGAGAGAATGGACTTGGCTCAAATGAAAAATAAAGTAAGCTTTGTCTTACTTTTAAATCTCTTAGATTTTTAATCTATGGTTACAATTGATGCTAAGTGGCAATCAGATCTGATGTTTGTGAGATATAGGCACATGGCTAGCTAGGGTTGGTCACCAACCACTTACTAGGGCTAGATCTACACTCCATCCCATTAAAATATTCAAGAAGGGCAATTTGGTCATTGGACTTGTAAAGCAAATAACATAAAGGTAACTTATCACAATCCTTAGGTTTTAACCCTTAGGGTTTGACCCTTAGGGTTTAATCCTAAGGTTACACAAATTAATTTCCTAGGCTTTTCTAATTAAGTTTTAAAAATAGAAAATTAAGATTTTAAAATTATAATTAGGGTTTTCTAATTATATTCAAGCTTGCTAATTAAGATTAATATTTTCTTAATTAAAATTGTTAATATAGCAATTAAGTTCCATAATTGTACATTAGGGTTTCCAGTTGAACAATTAGGATTTTCTAATAATCAATTAGGGCTATCCCTAATTAAATATAAAATCAATAACATAAAAACCTTATACTATCTTCAAGCTTCCAAATTAGGGTTTTAATATTCTGAATTAGGGTTTCGGATCCCGAAACTGAAACTAGGGTTTTCAGAACCGGTGCTAGGGTTTCTTGTCAGTCGATATGATTTTCTAACTGAATGTTGACGTTCTTAATATATACTTAGGGTTTGACACTAATAGAATTTATCTGGTCAGCCCTTGACCCTTAACCACATACTAAACACATATACACATATACACTTAGTCGTGAATAATTCACCAAAAGCCTTCACAGAAGTTTGAAATCCTCAAAATTCCTTCCCAAAAATATCAAACGCATACACTTATTTTCTGTCTAGGTCTATTATTTGACCTTAAATCCATCATTTAAGATTTTACTAAATTGTCTAATTCCTCGAGTTGTCACAGATGCTGACCTACCGTACAATCTCATAATCTCATTTATGTACATACGAGCAAGACGTTCAAGTGAATAAGTTTCTCGAATAGGCAAGAAATGAGCAGACTTGGTTAATCTATCGACAATGACCTAAATTGCATCTATGCCTTGAGAAACCTTGGAAGGACCAATAACGAAATCCATGTTAATGTGCTCCCACTTTCATTCTGGAATTCCAAGTGGTTGCAATGGAACTTTTGGCACTTGATGCTCTGCCTTGACACGTTGACAAGTTAAACACCTTGAGATAAACTTCAGAATCTCTCTCTTCATATTTCTCCACCAAAATATATGTCGAAGATCACGATACATTTTGGTACTTCCAGGATGGATTACAAATAGTGTATTGTATGCTTCCATCATGCTTTTATACTTCAAATCAGTGTCGTTAGGAACACAAAGTCTAGAGTTGACTCGAAGTATTCCTTCCTCGTCGATCCTAGCTTCTAGAATAGCACATTCTTGTACTTTCTTCTTCATACTCATCAGCTCCAGGTCTGTAACTTGAGCAGCTTTAACTTTATCAATTAAAGCTGGTTCTATGCGTATATTTGTCATCTTCTCGTGGTTTCCAAGAGTCTTTAACTCTATCTCCATCCTTTGTAAGTCATACAAAATGGTCCTCTGTGTTCACAATATCGCACTCGTACCCGCATATGATTTTTTACTCAACGCGTCAGCTACCACGTTTGCTTTTCCAGGATCGTATTGGATGATATGATCGTAATCTTTCAACAGCTCAAGCCAACTTCGTTGCCGCATGTTGAGTTCTTTTTGGGTGAAGAAATATTTGAGGCTCTTATGGTCTGTGTAGATCTCCACTTTCTCCCTATACAGGTAGTGTCTCCAGATCTTTAGCATGAAAACGACTACTGTCACCTCTAGATCATGAGTAGGATAGTTCCTCTCATATTCTTTGAGTTGTCGAGAGGCATATGCTATGACTTTCTCATGTTGCATGAGAACACATTCTAAACCTCTGCCTGAAGCATCGCTATATATGACAAATCCCTCCGATCTTGATGGTATTGTCAGTATAGGTGCTGAAATGAGTCTCCTCTTGAGTTCTTGGAAACTCTTCTCACATTCCTCACTCCATCTGAATTTTGGATCTTTTCGAGTCAGCTGAGTTAATGGAGTGGCGATTCAAGAAAATCCTTCCACGAATCTCTGATAATAACCAGCTAAGCCTAGAAAGCAACGTATTTCGGTTACTGACTCAGGTTGCTCCCAACTTTGTATTATTTCAATCTTCGTCGGGTCTACTGATATTCCATATTTTGATATCACATGCCCAAGGAATGCTACTTCCACAAGCCAAAATTTGCATTTCATCAACTTGACATATAGTTTGGTTTCACAAAACTTTTGGAGTAAATGAGGATGTCATCAATAAAGACAACCACAAAATGATCCAAATATTCGTTGAATATCCGGTTCATCATATCCATAAAGGCAGCAGGAGCATTAGTCAATCCAAAAGACATGACTAGGAATTCGTAATGCTCGTATCGAGTTCTGAAGGCAGTCTTTGAAATGTCATCAGTTTTAATCTTTAACTAATGATATCCAAAACGAAGATTGATCTTTGAAAAGAATTTAGCACCTTGCAATTGGTCAAACATGTCATCAATACGAGGTAACGGGTACCTATTTTTGATGGTGACATGATTCAACTCCCGATAGTCAATGCAAAGTTGCATACTCTCATAACAGGTTTGACTTTAGTGGTTTGGTTGTTTGAATTCGCATAACAGGTTGGTTACGAATATGAAAACTAATGACCTTACAAAAATAATCAATTTTAGCATGATGAGTAGTTAACCAGTCAATTCCTAAAATCACATCAAATGCAAGTATTTTCAAATAGATGAGATTAACAGGTAATGTGAAGGTGTCGATTTGAATAAAACAAGATTTATAAACAGTGAATGTAATGAAGGTTTCTCTCAACGGAGTTTCAACCGATAAGTCAAAGTCTAATTTCTCCGGAGTTAAGTTCAAACGTTGAGCACAAGTTGGTGAAATAAAAGAATGGGTAGAACCAGTATCTAATAAGGTATAGACTTTGCAAGGGTTTATGATTAGCTTACCCATGATAACTTCGTTCGGGTTCCTTGCTTTTTTGGGAAGTCACGACAAACACTCTCCCTTTAACGACCGACTTTGACTTGTCTGGGACAGCCTTTGGTGTCACCATCCCAGCTGAACTTGACTTCGTTATAGGGCACATTCCACCCTCAACTGCCTCGTCATACTCCTGATCCATGATCTGAATCATTAATCTTCAATTCATATCGAATTGAGGTTGACCACTCTGTACAGGGTAATTCAAAACTCGATATTTGGTTCTCCCAATTGATGTCTAAAAAGAGAAATACATATCATCTATTTTGGCCTTCTTGGATCGGAAGTCTCTTTCTATAATATCAACGCGTCGTACGGCTTTTACCCATGCATCCTCCATTCTCACTTATTCAGTTATTTCTTCTTTCAGCTGATATTTGACATTTTCATTCTCAAGTTTCAGCTCTATTATCATATACTCTGCCAAAGAGAGCTTCTATTCAAACTTCGCATATTGGATAGCAAAATCTTGAATGGTTGCATCTCTTTATTCCACGATCGTCTGCCATTCTTCACCCTGCTCTTCTAACTCACGAATACGATCATGCAGTTCTATATTTCGATCATATAATTCTCCTAATAAATGCTCTTTAGGGTCCTCTTCTCCCTCAATCTCAGCTGCTACCTCTGCGACTAGCTCGGATGCAACTATTAATTATTCATTCACCACATAGATATCTTTAATTTCTTCTTCGCCTAACATCCTACAATCTAGTTCAATAACTTAATTAGTACTCCCCAATAAACATTTTTGTTATAACAAGATATTATACTCCAATATTTATTCTATAAATAAATCTCCTCAATTCATCACTTAAAACTTTATATGAGTTCATCTCTTGATATTCAAATGTCATTCTTAAATACTGCCACAAAAAAAGAGTTAAGTAAAAAAATTGACATGTCACATATTATGCCTATAATCCAACCGACCAATTAAATAACAAATAAGCTTAGGTGAGACACACTAGCAAAGATTTTACTCGTCTCTCCCTCCTAGTTCTAACCTCAGATCTCCGCCAGAGATCATATCCCTAATCTCTTATACCAACTATGACGCCCCCAAAATAGGTCCACATAACCCATTCTGAGTCGCCAAATATATGGTACGAAATCCAAATATAAACTTCATTTATACAACTGTCGTGCAAAATACGACAACACATAAGCAGAGAGTTTCAATACAAATATTGTCTTGTAGACAATATCCAAACTCAAATTAATTCCTCATTACA
The DNA here is from genome assembly GCA_016801055.1 of Panax notoginseng. Classification (NCBI taxonomy): domain Eukaryota; kingdom Viridiplantae; phylum Streptophyta; class Magnoliopsida; order Apiales; family Araliaceae; genus Panax; species Panax notoginseng. The sequence goes on from CM029021.1 coordinate 20,595,498, forward strand.
ATTATTGTCATAATATTTAACAACATAGTGAGGACTACTATAATAACTATCTTGGGCCATCACTACACTCCCCGACTAGTCCCAGTTACATTTTCGCCTCCTGAGAAGAACAATGGAACCAAAAAAAAAAGGGTGAGCTCAACTAGCCCAGTAAAGAATATTATGACTAAGATAATGTAGAAAAAATTATCCTTAGTCCTCAACAAAGAAAAATCTGATAGAATACAATAGACAACAAGTTTTAGATCAACAACTGCAGCGAAAATTGCAATCTATTAGAAGAGTCAAGTAAAGCATAATGTCTACTATCTTCTATGATTTAAAAGTTCATCATTAATATTTTATCCCTATAATACCAATCAATAATTATTTTCAATCAATGAATTATCTATGCACTACGGGCCAAAGATAATCGTTTGTATCACCAGTGGTCATGATCAGGTCAAACACCTGTCCATCTATGCACTACGGGCTAAAAAGGACTTTCACCACAAACCTTTATCTGTAACATTAAAGGTCATTGTTGGGAATTTCATATTAATATTTGATGTTGAAAGTAAATAAACATGCTTATATGTAAAGTCCTTCAAAGAACACATGTACAAGGACTTAGATTGTGACGCCCCCAAAATTAGGTATACATCACCCATCTTGAGTTGCCAGATACATGGAACAGAATTCAAATACAACTTAATAATACAACTGTCGTGTATAATACGACAGAACATAAACTGTGAGTTTGAATACAAATATTATCTTCTAGAGAGTATCCATACTCAAAAGGAGTCCTCATTATAATTATTATCACACTATTACATAGAATAGTGAGGAGGACTACTAATGCTATCATCTAGGACCATCACTCTGTTCCCCGACTAGTCCCAGCTACGTTCTCATTTCCTGAAGAGAACTGTGAAAGAAAGGGTGAGCTCAACTAGCCCAGTAAGAAAAATTATGACTAAGATAATGCAGAATAAATTATCATTAGTCTTCAATAATGTTAAACTGATAAAATACAATAGACATCAAGTTTAACTGCAGCAGAACTAACAATCCATTAAAAGAGTCAAGTAGATAATAAAATCTACTATCTTTTATGATTTAAAAGGTTTTTCATGACTTTTATCGCTGAGACTCAGCTAAAAAAATAATCCACATCATCGAATCACCCCTACACTACGGCAAAGGATATTCTTTAGTATCACGACCACGAATTATCCATGCACTACGGGCCAAAGATAATCGTGTTTTCCTTAACGGTCCTGATCATGCCATAAAACAATTCATCTTTGCACTACGGCTAAAGAGAATCCATAGCCATAATCATACCAAAAACTGTCCATCAATGCACTACGGGCCAATGAGGACTTTTTCCACATCATTTGTAACCTTACGGTCATGATTATACCGAATAATCCCTGGTCATAATCATACCAAGTCCATCTATGCACTACAGGCCACAGATGACTTTCAACATTTTATAAACATGAGGATGATGACAAGGATATAAGAATTCAATAAAACAAGTCCAAGAATTAATTTATCCAAGAATTAACAACGTCCAAATTGTCAATATGATACTGCTTTGTGGAGTAAAATTCAAGAATTCTTAGAAGAATATTTCCATGAAAAGATACTAGATGAAGTACAAATATCAAAGATATTCCACTAATTTCATGGAGTATAGAAGTCAAAGTTTTAACCAACTGAGTATAATAAAAAATGGAATAACAAAAGAAATCACCATGCATGCGATAGACCGCACAGACATGTTATTCCAACAGAATAATAAATAATAGAACCAGGTCCAGCGTAAAACGAACAGACAGGATATTCCAACAGAATAATAATAAAGACGAAACTAGGTCCGGTGTAAAATACACAGACAGGATGTTCCAACAGAATAATAATAAAGACGGAACCAGGTCCGGCGTAAAACATACAGACAGGATGTTCCAACAGAATAATAATAAAGACGAAACCAGGTCCAGCGTAAAACACACAGATAGGATGTTCCAACAGAATAATAGAAGAATGTCACCAAGTATAGGGTAGACCGCGTATACAGGTTATTCCAACAGAATAATAAATAATAGAATAACAGAAGTTCTCTTCATGAATACAAAAGAAATAATACCCCTTACTGTTTTAAAGAAGAACTGAAATAAAGAAGTAGTTAAGTAGCAGAATACTTTTTTTCTTTCTCTCTATAGTTTCTCTCTCTAGAGTTCAGTGAATTCGTAAGAAAATAATGAAAGAATGAGCTTCTATTTGTAGGAAAATAGAATGCATAGTAACTAATCCATAAACGGTCCAGATTGATTTACTTTAATCTGACGGTCCATATTTAAAGAAAAATCTTTTAAATAAAATATAATATATTCTATTTATAGAATAACTTTAATAAAGTATTCTGTTTTATATAAAAAGATGTTTCTGTTTTATTACGTTAGTAATACGAATAAAATAAAACTTCATTATCACTAAATAATTCATATTATTAATTGACAATAATTGAATCAAACTGAGTGACTTCTCACATAAGCATTAATAATCAATACCGTGTGCTACTATGCAACCACACGTATTACTGTACTTTTACTATCGAGTAGTTCAACAGTATCAACGGTAAAACTTCCGCCGTTATTTTTAATAAAATATTTTTGTCGTTTTCTCAATCTGACAATAATTCCGTTGTGGGGTCCACCAATAATTGTGCCGTCGTACGAATATTCCCCGACAAAAATAATATTTCCCGACCAATCGAATATAATACAACAACTTGCATACTTTGCAAAATTTATAAATACTACCCACAACTATAACATTATCTCAAATTCACACCATAATATTAAAAAAATATTTCGAAAAAATTAAATCTTTATTCATAAAATCTGGGGTTTCACAATCTCCCCTCCTTATGAAATTTCGCCCTCGAAATTTTCGTACGTACCTGGAGCAGATGAGGACACTTCGTCAGATTCTAACTCTTAAGGTATAACCTTTGAGTGTTGAATACATTCCAGGATTTTAACAGGTACATCTTCATACGTTAAATTATCCGCTATCTCGTCCGGTTCTAAATCAATAATGTAGTTTCGGGTCGTCCACATATTTACGTAACATCAATACGTTAAAAAATATTATGAACACGCGACATACTTGGCGGTAAAACGAGTCTATAAGTCACAGTTCCTACTTGATCGAGGATTTCAAATGGGCCAATTAAATCGAGGGTTGAGATTTCCTCTCTTCATCGATTCTTGCTTCTAGAATAATGCCCTCTTGAACCTTCTTCTTAGTATTTATCAGCTCCGGGTCCGTAGCTTGCACAACTTTAACTTTATCGATTAAAGTCGATTCTAATCGTATATTCGTTATCTTCACGTGGGTCCCTAGAGTCTTTAACTCTATCTTCATCATTTGTAGGTTATACGAAATGGGTCTTTGTATTAACAACATCTCACTCGCATACGATCTTCTACTCAACGCGTCAGCTACCACGTTCCCACTTCCACGATGATATTGAATGGTACGATCGTAATCTTCAGCAGCTCGAGCCAACGTCTTTGGCGTATAATACGTTCGTTTTAGTTGAAAAAAATATTTGAGGGTTTAAGAAATGGGTTTTGTATTGGGGTCAATACAAAATTTGATTTCACGCTCTGGGGTAGGCTAAGAAGTCTTCACGAATACGTCAGAAAATTTATTAACAATAAAAATATAGTTCAAAACTGTGACCCTCATCCAAGACTTGGATAGCACGTCACATTGATACCTATCAACTTGCCATCATCATTCACAACGTCGCCTATAGAAAGTCTGGCTTCGGTGTATTCCACATAAGGAAGTCATCAGCGAAAGGCTCGAGGCTCTTTACTTATGGCTTGATATGACAATGATTGACTTTAGTGGTTTGGTTATTTAAATTCGCATAATAGGTTGGTTAGGAATATGAAAGCTAACAACCTTACGAAAAGCATGATGAGCAGTTAACCAATTGTTTCCAAAAATCACATCAATGCAAGTATTTTCAAAGAGATAAGATCGACAGGTAACGTGAAAGTGTTGATTTGAACAAGATTTATAAATAGTGGAGGTAACGAAGGTTTCTCCCAATTGAGTTTAAACAGATATATCAAAGTCTAACTTCTCCAGAGTTAAGTTCAAACATTGAACACAACTAGGTGAAATAAAAGAGTGAGTAGAATTGGTATCTAACACGGTATAGACTTCGCAAGAGTTTATGACTAACATACCCGTGATAATTTTATTCAGGTTCCTCGTCACGAAAAAAACGCTCTCTCTTAAACTACCGGCTTTGGCTTGTCTGGGGCATCCTTTGGCATCACTATCCCAGCTGGACTTGACTTCACCATACGATAAAATCGAGCTAGGTGACCTTCTCTTCAGCAATTAAAACACGCTTTGGATTGCTGCGTACAGTTTAGATGGATGTGTCCCTCATATCCGCATTTGAAATATACGACCGGTGGTCGTTCTTCTTCCTTTGAAACGGGTGCTGGTACCGACGTCTTCACGTCATTGTTGAACCTTCTCTTCTTAAAATGTCCATTCTTATTGTTTTGGCCATGATTACCACCGAAGTGGTTACCATTTCTGGCATATTGATTCCCTCCATGCTTATTGTCACCTATCACTAGTATTATCATTTTGTTGATTGCTCTCTTTTGATTGCGTTGACTCGTTATCGCGCTCTACTAACTGAGCCCAATTTACAACATCTGAATACAAACACAGTTTATAAGAAATCAGATATTGACGTATCTCTGGCTTCAAACCTCTTAAAAATATCCACGTCATTCTTTCTTCATTATCAACCAAGTGGGACGCAAATTGGGACAACTCGGCAAACTTGGCTTCGTACTGCGACACGGTCATGTTGTTTTGCTCCAACTTGATAAATTCCACCTCCTTCATGTGACGAATGCTTTCAGGAAAGTACTTGTCGTTGAACAGCTCCTGGAATTTCTCCCAAGACATCTTGAGTGCGTCAGGCTGGGTACGTTTTACAGATTCCCACCAGTGATATGCCTCTTCACGCAACATAAAGGTGGCAAAGGGAACCTTTTGCTCCTCTGAGCATCCCAAGACATCAAATATCTTAGTGATCTGCTTTAACCACGTCTCCGCCTTAAGTGGTTCTGGCTTTCCCAAAAAGTCTGGTGGTCCCAGCTCCTTGAACTGCTTAGCGGTGACCAACCGTGGGTTGCCATTATTTTTACCTGCATTATGAACAAGAGCCGCCTTCGCCTGATATTGCATGAATTCTAAAAAACTCCTAAACGTACCGTCGTTGGTCAATTGATCAGTGTTGTTATTTACAGGAGGATTATCGCCATCCTGTTGCACATTGTCCTGATTATTGATCTTTGGAGACTCAACGGTCTCCTGTGCTCCATTGCTTATCTCAACATTTTCAGATGCCATTATCAAATACTGCAACAAAACAAGGGTTAATTAACACATCGCATATCATCCCTATACTCTGACCAACCAATTAAATAACAAGTAAACTTAGGTAGGTCATACTAGCGAAGGAATTCCCCGTCTCTCCCCTACTAGTTCTAGTCTCAAATCTTAGCCACAGATCATATCCCTAAGCTCTGATACCAACTGTGACGCCCCCAAAATTAGGTATACATCACCCATCTTGAGTCGCCAGATACATGGTACAGAATTCAAATACAACTTAATAATACAAATGTCGTGTATAATACGACAGAACATAAACTGTGAGTTTGAATACAAATATTATCTTCTAGAAAGTATCCATACTCAAAAGGAGTCCTCATTATAATTATTATCACACTATTATATAGAATAGTGAGGAGGACTACTAATGCTATCATCTAGGACCATCACTCTGTTCCCCGACTAGTCCCAGCTACGTTCTCATTTCCTAAAGAGAACTGTGAAAGAAAGGGTGAGCTCAACTAGCCCAGTAAGAAATATTATGACTAAGATAATGCAGAATAAGTTATCATTAGTCTTCAATAATGTTAAACTGATAAAATACAATAGACATCAAGTTTAACTGTAGCGGAACCAACAATACATTAAAAGAGTCAAGTAGAGAATAAAATCTACTATCTTTTATGATTTAAAAGGTTTTTCATGACTTTTATCGCTGAGACTCAGCTAAAAAAATAATTCACATCATCCAATCACCCCTGCACTACGGCCAAGGATATTCTTTAGTATCACGACCACGAATTATCCATGCACTACGGGCCAAAGATAATCGTGTTTTCCTTAACGGTCCTGATCATGCCATAAAACAATTCATCTTTGCACTACGGCTAAAGAGAATCCATAGCCATAATCATACCAAAAACTGTCCATCAATGCACTACGGGCCAATGAGGACTTTTTCCACATCATTTATAACCTTACGGTCATGATTATACCGAATAATTCCTGATCATAATCATACCAAGTCCATCTATGTACTACAGGCCATAGATGACTTTCAACATTTTATAAACATGAGGATGATGACAATGATATAAGAATTCAATAAAACAAGTTCAAGAATTAATTTATCCAAGAATTAACAACGTCCAAATTATCAATATGATACTGCTTTGTGGAGTAAAATTCAAGAATTCTTAGAAGAATATTTCCATGAAAAGATACTAGATGAAGCGCAAATATCAAAGATATTCCACTAATTTCATGGGGTATAGAAGTCAAAGTTTTAACCAACTGAGTATAATAAAGAATGGAATAACAAAAAAAAATCACCATGCATGCGATAGGCCGCACAGACAGGTTATTCCAACAGAATAATAAATAATGGAACCAGGTCCATCGTAAAACACACAGACAGAATATTCCAACAGAATATTAATAAAGACGAAACCAGGTCCGGTGTAAAACACACAGACAGAATATTCCAACAGAATAATAATAAAGACGGAACCAGGTCCGGCGTAAAACACACAGACAGGATGTTCCAACAGAATAATAATAAAGACGGAACCAGGTCCGGCGTAAAACACACAGACAGGATGTTCCAACAGAATAATAGAAGAATGTCACCAAGTATAGGGTAGACCGCGTATACAGGTTATTCCAACAGAATAATAAATAATGGAATAACAGAAGTTCTCTTCATGAATACAAAAGAAATAATACCCCTTACCGTTTTAAAGAAGAACTGAAATAAAGAAGTAGTTAAGTAGTAGAATACTTTTCTTCTTTCTCTCTATAGTTTCTCTCTATAGTTTCTCTCTATAGTTTCTCTCTCTAGAGTTCAGTGAAGTCGTAAAAAATAATGAAGGAATGAACTTCTATTTATAGAAAAATGGAATGCATAGTAACTAATCCATGAACCGTCCAGATTGATTTATTTTAATCTGACGGTCCATATTTAAAGAAAAATCTTTTAAATAAAATATAATATATTCTATTTATAGAATAACTTTAATAAAGTATTATGTTTTATATAAAAAGATGTTTCTGTTTTATTACGTTAATAATACGAATAAAACAAAACTTTATTATCGCTAAATAATTCATATTATTAATTGACAATAATTGAATCAAACTGAGTGACTTCTCACATAAGCATTAATAATCAATACCGTGTGCTACTATGCAATCACACGTATTACTGTACTTTTACTACCGAGTAGTTCAACAGTATCAACGGTAAAACTTCCGCCATTATTTTTAATAAAATATTTTTGTCGTTTTCTCAATCCGACAATAATTCGGTTGTGGAGTCCACCAATAATTGTGCCGTCGTACGAATATTCTCCGACAAAAATAATATTCCCCGACCAATCGAATATAATATAACAACTTGCATACTTTACAAAATTTATAAATACTACCCACAACTTTAACATTATCTCAAATTCACACCATAATATTTAAAAAATATTTCAAAAAAATTAAATCTTTATTCATAAAATCTGGGGTTTCACATAGATGATAGATCAAAATTTGTTAGGTTTGATATGTGCTTAATGTTTATTATTTTGTAAATGAATGTATAGAAGAAAAGATCAAAACTGTTAGGTTAATCTATGTTGAGATGTAATAGATAGGCCTCAACAGAATCGTAGTTTGTCGAGCCAACCGAGAGATTGCAAAAGCCAAGGCAGAATCGTAGAGTATCAAGAAAGTTGCTTCAGAATCGTAGTTTGCGTTGGAGGGCCTCACTCAGAATCGTAGAGTTGGTCCGAACACCTGTCGAGCCAAGTCAAGAATCATAGTCTGCTCTCGTAAGCGTAGAGTCTGCAAATTAAGAAAGTAAGGATCGTAGTCTACCTGTGCTTAAGAGAAATAATAGTGTTCTTTTTGATCAGGTTGAATCAAGCACGAACATGACAAGGCACAACGATCACGATCGTAGTGTATCTCCTGTCAGCATCAGAAGCCTCAAGCCTTGTCCATTTGTTAAAGGATAAAATACAACAAATGAGGAATGAATTATAGACGTTGAGACTTTCGGGAATCCCAATGATTCAACACTCATCCTTAGTATATATCAAAGAAGCGTATTGAAGAAACTAAGGAAAGGACTGCATACCTGCTGATTTTTTTTTTTAGGTGTTAGGTGATGTGACGCCCCCAAAATAGGTATACATCACCTATTCTGAGTCGTCAAATATATGGTACAGAATACAAATACAAACTTAATATACAACAAGAGAGCTGTGAGTTTTAATACAAATATTGTCTTCTAGACAATATCCACTCTCAGAAAAAGTCCTCATTACATTTATTATCACACTATTTAACAGAATAGTGAGGACTACTAATACTATCATCTGGACCGTCACTCCGTTCCTCGACTAGTCCGGCTACGTTCTCATTTCCTGAAGAGAACAGTGAAAGAAAGGGTGAGCTCAACTAGCCCAGTAAGAAATATTATGACTAAGATAATGCAGAATAAATTATCATTAGTCTTCAACAATGTTAAACTGATAAAATACAATATACATCAAGTTTAACTGCAGCGGAACAAGCAATCCATTAAAAGAGTCAAGTAGAGAATAAAATCTACTATCTTTTATGATTTAAAAGGTTTTTCATCACTTTTATCGCTGAGACTCAGCTTAATAAATAATCCACATAATCCCTACACTATGGCCAAGGATATTCATTAGTATCACAACCATAAATTATCCATGCACTACGGGCCAAAGATATTCGTGTATTCATCAATGGTCATGATCATGCCAATAATTGTCCATCAATGCACTACGGGCCAATGAGGACTTTTACCACATTATTTGTAACATTACGGTTATGATTACACCAAATAATCCCTGGTCATAATCATACTAAGTCCATCTATGCACTACAGGCCATAGATGACTTTTAACAAAATATAAACATGGAATGATGACAATGATATAAGAATTCAATAAAACAAGTTCAAGAATTAATTTATCCAGGAACTAATAATGTCCAAATTGTCAACATGATACTTCTTTGTAGAGTAAAATTCAAGAATGCTCAGAAGAATATTTCCATAAAAAAATATTGGATGAAGTGCAAATATCAAGGATATTCCACTAATTTCATGGAGTATAGAAGTCAAAACTTTAACCAACTGAGTATAATAAAGAATGAAATAACAAAAAAAATCACCAGGCATGTGATAGACCGCACAGACAGGTTATTCCAATAGAATAATAAATAATGGAACCAGGTCCGGCGTAAAACGCACAGACAGGATATTCCAACAGAATAATAAATAATGAAATAACAGAAGAATTTCACCGAGTATAGGGTAGCCCGCGTATACAGGTTATTCCAGCATAATAATAAATAATGGAATAACAGAAGTTCTCTTCATGAATACAAAAGAAATAATACCCCTTACAAGTACAACAAATAATATCTCTTACCTTAAGAAGAAGAGTACTGGATATAGGAGTAGTGAAGTAGCAGAATACTTTTTTTCTTTCTCTCTGTAATTTCTCTCTCTAGAGTTTCAGTGAATTCGTAAGAAACAATGATGGAATGAGCTTCTATTTATAGAAGAATGGACTGCATAGTAACTAATTCATGAACGGTCCAGATTAATTTACTTTTAATCAGACGATCCATATTTAAAGAAAAATCTTTTAAATAAAATATAATATATTCTATTTATAATCTAATAAAATGAATAACTTTATAAAAGTATTCTGTTTTATATAAAAAGATTTTACTATACAAAATATTATGCAGACACTATGCAATACTATGCATAATAAAATATAATATATTCTATTTATAGAATAACTTTATAAAAGTATTCTATTTTTATATAAAAACTTTTTCTGTTTTATTACATTAATAATACTAATAAAACAAAACTGAGTGACTTATCACATAAGCATCAATAATCAATATTGTGTGCTGCTATGCAACCACGCGTATTACTGTACTTTTAACACCGGTATTTCAACAGTTAACGGTTAAAACTTCCGCCGTTATTTTTATAAAGTATTTTTGTCGTTTTCTCAATCCGACAATAATTCAGTTGTGTGGTCCATCAATGATTGTGCCGTTGTATGAATATTCCCTGTTAAAACGAATTTTCTCCGACCAATCGAATATTATATAACAACTTACATACTTTGTAAAATTTATAAATATTACCCACAACTATAATATTATATCAAATTCATTCTATAATATTCAAAAATGATATTTATAGAAAATTCATCTTTATTCATAAAAGTTAGGGTCTTACAGGTGAGATAGCAGCCTACTGTGTCAGTGGGTCAGACGGCTGAACAAAAAATTTCCAGGAAGTCACCATCGGTGCTCAGAAGTGTCTGATGCATTTAATGCTTCAACGGATGCCTTCAACAAACATATTTCAAAGGCTCCTTTATATACAAATCAGACAGAGATGCAGTAAGTAAGCAAGCACACAACAAAAGCTAAAGAACACTCAACGCTCAAACTCTACGATCCAGAAAGAAAAACTTGCTCAGCTACTCAGTTCTTTCGAACGTATGCTTATTGCAACTGAGTAGCACAACCCAAGAACTCAACTGTCATCAAGTGTATTCCAAGTCTGCTGGACTTGAAGAGTTTTAAGTGAACTTAGAAGTTCCAAGATTGCTGGTCTTGAAGAAATCTAAGTGATTCAAAGATTGTAAAGACATCCTTAGTGAATTTCCTACTCGAGAAGTAGAAGAGTGGATTAGGAGCCTTGAGTGCTCTGAACCACTTAAAATCACTGTGTCTTTTATATTACTGCTATAACTGCCATATCTGTCATAATTGCTTATCACCTATTATCTTGGTTTATCTTAAAGGGGAACAAACAAATCATATATTCCTCTGTGATTAATTTATTAACAAATCTGATAAGTATTTTGAAAAAGAAATTTTTAAAAAATATCTATTCAACCCCCCTTCTAGATAACTATTGTGTCTCTGGGAACTAACAGTCATGATTATATCAATACACAATTCCTGATCATAATCATACCAATTAACGGTTCATCTTTTCACTATGGGCCAAAGATAAATTTTAACACAATATAAGCATAAGGATGATAACAATGATATAAAGAATCAATCAAGTGAGATTAAGGATAAATATTAGAGATTAATAATTCAATTTATCCAGAGTTCAAGAATGTCCAAATTGTCAACATGATCACTAATTGTATAGTCAAATTCAAGAATGATATTCGTGTATCAAAAATAATTTGGATAAAAAAGAAATTAATTTTGTTGTGAATAGTACCCCGAATAAATAGTACTCAAATGAAAAGTACCCCGAATGAATAGTATTCCAATTGAATAATACCCCAACATAAATAGTATCCCGCCATTTAATAAGAAAGTTCAAACCAATAGTGGAATGATACTAGATGAAGCACAAACTATTAAAAATATTCCACTAATTTTAAGGATTTTTACCATTTAATAATAAGGTTATGGAAATAAACAATAAATTTGTACCATAAATAGAGAAATATGAAAAAAGAAGATATCCCTTGATGAGTACAAAAGAAAAGATATCTCATACGAGTATAAAAGAATATACGAAACTGCAAATAGATTTTTACCCGTCATGCGATAATCCTCGTAGACAAATCATTTTCAGAATTTAATAAACAATGAATACGAAAGATTATTCACCATGCATGCAGTAATCTACGTAGACAAGTTACTCCCGCAAATTAATAAAGAATAAATACGAAGGGTTATTGTGACGCCCCCAAAATAGGTATACACAATCCATTCTGAGGCGCAAATATATGGTACAGAATTTAAATACAAACTTCCTTATATAATACGACAAAAACGTAGCTGAAAGTTTTTAAAAAGAATATTGTCTCATAGACAATATTCAACTCAAATGGAGTCCTCATTACAATTATTATCACACTTATTTTTTAAAATAGCGAGGACTACTAAAGCCACCATCTCGGACTGGTCACTCCACTCCCCGACTTGTCACAGCTACGTTCTCATTTT
>CM029021.1:20608068-20875036 GCA_016801055.1 Panax notoginseng
TTCACAAACAGACGATTTTATATGCTATAATCAAATTTCAGTCAAGAAATGGGTCCACCAACATGAAAAACATGGTTTTAAAACATTTTTTTTTTGTAACAAAAATACTCTTCCTTCTCATTTATTCATATATCTCACATTCATTATAAAAAATATCAATAAAATATTATTTTATCAGAAAAGATAAAATATCAATTTTCAACAATTGTCACTATAAAAATTTTCTCCATCTATATCCGCATAAAATGAATATTTTCCTTATCATATAAATCAATAATTAATTATTCACAAATAATATTACAAAATCACAATACTGACAACCAGACCGTTCCCAGGAAAGAGGGGGCTTTCCAATAAGGATTTCTCCTTACTGGCGCGCAATTAGATGACCAAACCTCTCCTTAGACAGAACTTTTTAGACATTGTCAATAATGCTATCTAATAATATTATTCAAATAATATGAATTATTGATCTGATAATGGAAAATACTGTGCAGTGACAATTATTAAAACAACAATAATATAAAATATCAACGCATCAATTATTGAATCAATAAAATAAAATATTAAACAGTAATTACTGTAACAATTATTGAATAGTAACTTCTTACGTAAGAATCAATAATTGGTGCAATACCGTGTGCTACTGTACAACAACGCGTATTACTGTGTTTTACCACCGGGTATTCCAACAGTATTAACGGTAGCAACTACGCCGTTATTTATAAACAACTTATACTTGTCGTTTTCTTCATCCAATCGCTTTCCGTTATGGGACCCACACAAGGCTGCGCCGTCGTACGAATATTCTCCGACAGTAAGAATATTCCACGACCAAACGAATATTCCCCGACAATAATGAATATTTTATAACCACTTGCTTATTTGAAATATTTACATATTTTACCCATAACTAACCACATTAATCAATTCAACCCTTACTATTTCAAAATAATAAATAGAGAAATTCATTTTCATTTATAATAAGTTGGGGTCTTACAGTACCAATCATATCAAAGAAACCAGAAAAGATGCTCTAATCCAAGAGTATGAAAGCTTCAAGCTTGAAGAAGGAGAAAAGATCATTGATATGGAAACACGGTTTTCCAGAATCATTGATGAGCTAGAGCAAATAGGAAAAGTATACACTACAAACGAGAAAAACAGAAGAATTCTCAAAGCTCTTCTATCCATCTGGAAAATAAAGGTTACAACAATCAAAGAAATGCAAGATCTAACCATATATCCTATGGATAATCTCATTAGAAATCTTCGTGCCCACGAAGTTGACATGCTTGTCGAAAAAATTGGATCAGACACAAATCTCAAAAAGAAAGGAATCGCCTTCAAAGCCCTTCTGGTGGATAAGAAAGTGATGATGAAGAACTAAATGAAGAACTCCTAAGTCTAGACAACAATGAAATTGCTCTACTATCCAGACAACTCAGGAGAGTAATTCAAAGCAAGGCGAGAAAATATGGCAAAGGCTTTATGAAAACAAACAACAACTTCAAAAGTAAACAAACTTTCAGCCAAAGTTACAAGGAAGGAAATTTCAAAGCCATTAGCAACAACTTCAGAAGTACCAACCCAAATAAAAATTCAAACACGTACTTTGAATGCAAGCAGCCTGGACACTTCAAAAAGGATTGTCCAAAATTGGCCAACAACAAAATTCTTGTAGCTGAGGATGGATGGGATCTAAGTGACGAGGACGAAACTGCTGAACAAACTGAAGAAATTACAAATCTCTGTTTAATGGCAGACAATGACTCGTCACCAAGATCTGAGATAAATTCTGAACACCAATTGCCTAGCACCTCATTTTCTCCATACACATTGGAAAAATATAAATGAAGAACACTATGAATTACAAGAGACTTACAGTCATTTATATGAGAATAATGAATTATTAAAAGAAGAGTTAGAAAGATTTAGAAAAATAAAATAAAAGTCTTGAAAATGAAAATGCTAACTTAATTATCACCAATGAAGGTTTAAATGAAATAAACTTAAAAAATGAAGAAGAATTAGAACAATGTAAGAAAATAAATAAAAATCTTGAAATAGAAAATTCTTCATTTATTATCTCAATTGAAAATCTTGAAATTAAAAATTCAACACTTGCTGTAATCAATGAAGATAATCAAATACAAGATCAAACGATAATTGAAGGAAACAGAAATGAGAATTCACTTTTTCAATTAGAAATAGAAAAACATAATACCATAATTGAAAATTTAACTAAATAACGTGAAGATTTAAATACTATAATTTATAAATTTACAAAAGGAAAAGAAAATCTTGATGTCATGTTAAATCAACAAAAATGTAGCTTTAATAAAGAAGGTTTAGGATATACTGGAGAAACAAGTAAATCAAAAGATAAAGGACTATATCATGTTAAAATCAAAGAAAAAGAAAATCATATATCTCCGTTTACGAAATGTTCCTATTGCAATAGAAATGGTCATTCCTTATATATGTGCAATGCTAGAAATGGAAACTGTAAAGGAAAAATGATTTGGGTTCCCAAAAGAACATATACTGCACCAACTATCACAAGAAGAGAATTTCATAAACAGTATTATCATACTTCTCATAATCCAGTTACTCATAGAATGCTTTTTTTTTTTACTAAAATTGATTATCCTATGCCAAGTTTTGTAAAGAAAACTTCAAATGCTCCTCATAAAATAGAAAACTCACCCTAAGGATCCTTCATATTAAAGGGTACCAACTTGTAAAGTTAGTACATACATTGCAAGAATGTCTTGCAGCTGATCTGAATAAAAGAAAATGGTATCTTGATAGTGGATGCTCAAGACATATGACTAGCGACAAGTCCAAATTAAGAAATCTACAAGCTACAGACTTTGGTGAAATAACTTTCGGAGATAACAATAAAGGTAAAATAATTAGAGTTGGATGTGTTAGCAATAACCACATAACCATTTCCAACGTTTAGTTAGTCACTGGACTCAAGTATAATCTTCTATCTATCAGTCAACTCTGTGATAGTGATTTTAAAATATCCTTCAGTACACATAATTGCTCTATTTTTTATCAAACTGGTAAATTAATTTTAGTTTGTCATAGATATCAAAATTTGTATACTTGTGACTTATATACATACTCTCATTTAGATAACATTTGTCTTGTATTTGCAAATGAGGATCCTTGGCTATGGCATCGCAAACTAGGACACATCAACATGAAACTTATAAATAATATTTCTTCTAAAGAACATGTCCGTGGTCTTTCTAAATTGAAATTTTTTAAAGATCACATTTGTGAAACTTGCGAACTAGGAAAACAAATTCATGCATCACATAAACCTAAATTTACTGTGTCAACCTCTCGACCCTTAGAATTATTACACATGGACATTGTTGGACCTATTCCTAAACATAGCATGGGTGGTACTGTATACATTCTAGTTTTGGTTGATGATTATTCACGATTTACATGGGTTGATTTTCTAAAATTTAAAAATGAGACTATTAATTCTTTTTCTACCCTATGTAAAAAGATACAAAATCAACATGGGAGTTCTATTGTCTATATTCGATATGATCATGGAAAAGAATTTAATAATTCTGATTTCATTATGTTCTGTGATGAGAACGGTATAAATCATAACTTCTCTGCTCCTTATACACCACAGTCAAATGGTGTAGTTGAAAGGAAAAATCGTTCTTTGCACGAAATGGCTAATACCATGTTGAATGAATATCGTCTTCCAAAGTATTTCTGGGCTGAAGCTGTGGCAACATCATGTTACATTTTAAACAGAGTTTTATTAAGACCTATTTTGCTTAAAACTCCCTATGAGCTCTATTATAAAAGAACTCCAAAAATAAACTATTTTCATATTTTTGGGAGCAAATGTTTTATTCTAAACACCAAATAATATGTATTGAAATTTGATCCCAAATCTGATGAAGGAATATTTCTTGGATACTCTCTTAATAGTAAAGCATACAGAGTTTTCAACAAAAGAAGTCTAGTTGTGGAAGAATCAATGAATGTGACCTTTGATGAAACTCAACCTCCTCCAAAATATAAAGAGCTTGTTGATAATGATGTTGTCATTGAAGATATTCTCAGAAATATGGAAGAACCAAAACTAGATAATACATCTCACCTACTGATAAGAATCCCCTTGAAAATCCATACCCTCAGTTAAATGATTTGCCCAAAGAGTCTCGCGTTATTAAAAATCATCGTATAGAAAATGTTATTGGTAATATTGATAAAGGGGTTATCACTAGATCACAAACACATAATTTAGCTGGTCACTTATCTTTCTTGTCTCAAATTGAACTTAAAAATATAAAAGATGCTTTACTTTATGAAGACTGGATAATGGCTATGCAAGACGAACTTGAACAATTCACTAGAAACAAAGTATGGGAGCTAGTCCCACAACCCGGGGATGTTTCAATTATCGGAACTCGATGGGTATTTCGTAATAAACTTGATGAAAGTGGAACTATTGTACGTAATAAGGCAAGATTAGTTGCACAAGGGTATAATCAAATGGAAGGTACTGACTATGATGAAACATATGCTCATGTTGCTAGAATTGAATCTATTCGTATGTTATTAGCATTTGCATGTCATAAAAATTTTTAATTGTTCCAAATGGATGTTAAATCTGCTTTCTTAAATGGTGTTATAGAAGAGGAAGTTTATGTTAAACAACCTTCTAGCTTTGAAGATTTTAGTCATCTTGAATATGTTTATAAATTACATAAAACTTTATATGGTTTAAAACAGGCCCTAGAGCTTGGTATGAAAGACTGAGTAAATTTTTGCTTAAATAATGGTTTTAAATGGGGAACTGTTGATACTACTTTATTTACTAAAAATAAAAATGATTTGATATTATGGTGATTCAAATATATGTTGATGATATTATTTTTGGTTCTACTGACATTACCATGTGCAATGATTCTCTCTGAAAGTATAATAAGTAAAGAATTTGAAATGAGTATGATAAGAATTAAATTTCTTCCTCGGATTGCAGATCAAACAAGGAGAAAAAGGTATTCATATATCTCAATCTAAATACTATAAAGAAATGATCAAGAAATTTGGCTTAGAATCTGCAAAACCTCTTATTACTCCTATGTCAACTACTGATAAATTAATTATTGATGAAAATGGTAAATCTATTGACTCAGAAATATATAGGAATGATCGGAAGTTTATTATACATAACTGCTAGTAGACCTAACATTATGTTTAGTGTTTGTAAATGTGCCAGGTTTCAAGCTAATCCTAAAGAATCTCACCTGACCGCAGTAAAAAGGATTTTTAGATATCTTCAAGGAACAGCTGAATTAGGTCAATGGTACCCTAAGGATCAACCATTTAATCTTGTGTGTTTTTCTGACTCTGACTATGCAGGTCATCATGTCGATCGAAAAAGTACCAGTGGTACCTGTCAGTTTCTAGGAGGATGTTTAGTTTCTTGGTTTTCTAAGAAATAGATCTCGGTATCTATTTCAACCATCGAAGCTGAATATATTGCTGCTGCATGTTGCTGTACTCAAATACTGTGGATGAAACAGACCCTTGCTGATTATAATTGGAAATTTGACTGTGTGTCAATTCTATGTGATAATACAAGTACTATTAACCTCAGCAAAAATACAGTTCTACATGCTAGGTCAAAACATATAGATATTAAGCATCATTTTTTACGTGATCATGTTAATAACAAAATTATTAAACTAGGACACATTGACAATGAATTAAATATAGTTGATATATTCACTAAACCACTAAGTTCTGAAAGATTTTTCAAATTAAGAATTGAATTGGGCATGCTAGATATTTCCTCTTATTATTTTTTATTTTATGTATATATTTATATGTTGTTGTATCTATAAAACAAAATCTTAGTTTTTTTTAGTTTAATAATATTTATTTTCCTCTTAATTATTTTTTATCAATTCTTAATTATATTATATATTATTTCTATATATTTATATAGTAATTATTATAAAACCTAAATATTTATATATTTTATCTAACAATATTTATAGATTACACTAATTTCCATAAAGAAATAAAATTCAATTTGGAAATAAATCTTAGTCTAAAAGAAATCTTAATTACAATAGAATTGTAAAACCTATTCTTCTAGAATCCAAAATTCAGATTTGAAATTGGAATTAAATCACACAATTGTCATGTGCTTAAACTCATTGTCGCGTGAATCCAAATCCATTTATGATACTAATTGTTGAATCCTTGATTTGCTAGGAATCCCGTAAATCTCCTCCAATTTATTTTTAAAATCATGAAACCCCTTCAATTGTACCTAAAATAAAAATATAATAATAATAAGTTTATTTAGCCACAAAATAAATACAAAAGATTAAGTATTAAGGAATAAAAATATAACATATTTCATACTCATCAAATTCCCCCACACTTATTTTTTTACACGTCCTCGTGTAAACCAAAAATTTGATTTCTAGAAAAATCCTATTCAACCATAATGTCAAAAGATTCTAAGGTACAAATCATGACTATCAACACTAAATTTGTAAAAATCTAATCAATGCCTTATCAGTTAACTCACAATGAATAACCTTACTATTTCACCAATGAATTTCATTAAACCAAATTGTAACCACATAAGAAACTTTCCCAAAATCTACATACTTACTCAACTTAGTTACCATGGAGCAAAAACTGTGCACACTGACTCACAACCAAGAACAAATTTTTCTTACTTTTTAAGTTTTTTCATAGAACCTTCTTTTTAGCACAGATGAATGTATTTTCATGCTATTCTCGTATTATTTTTTTTCTTGACATGTGCAATGTCTCCTTTTCTTAGACTTTTCAGAGTTACCCATTAGCGAACTTTCCACCAGCGACTCCCAAACCAGATGATCTTAGGGCGCTAGGTGTAGAGACACCCCTAAGGCTTACTTATTCAAGTAACAAAGGCCACAAAAGTCGACTAGTCAAGCTGCTTTTATCCATCGCACTTTTCAGCGTGAATACCGATGCTTCCCGAGGCTTAGATACCCAGTTAGTTCGCACAATGGACATTGAAGCAGATTTTCAATTTTCAATTTTTTACTTTTTTTTTATTCATCATCTTTTCCACATGGTTCTGCAACAACATAAGCAAGTTAAATAGTTCTAAGTCGTGAAATCAGTGCACATAGACAAATCCACAAATAACTTAGCCAAATAAACATGTTTCTCATATTCAAGTACTCATGTATCACAAATTCAATTCAAATTAATTACTATAGTCATGGCTTAGTTGTCATCATTTATTAACAAATTAGGCATCAAACAGATTCTGAATTTTAGCATCAATTTTCAATCTTTGACTTTAACCTTCGAACACATAGGCAAATAGAATCATGGAACCCAAGTTTTTAGAATTTTTTTTTCAATTTTTTCAACTTCCCATCAAAATTGGATTATTATTCCTACATAAAATAAAATAAAACCTAAATCTCCCCCCACACTCAAACCTTACATTGTCCCCAACGTAAGAAAATCATGCAAAGAAGAAAATACTACTGGTTAACATGCAATAAAAAAAACTAAAAAGTAAAGGGATAGAAAAAATCAAATCTGAGATCTTGGGTTGCCTCCCAAGCAGCTGCCCGTGTTTAACGTCTTTGGCTCGACATGCCTCTCTTCTCAACTTTCATAGATCGGATCGTCTAGCTCCATCATCTCAATATTTTCCACCTGATGCCCCTCATAGAAAGGCTTTAATCTATGTCCATTCACCTTAAGGATCTTGTTTGTGCTCGGGCTTTAAATCTCAACTGCACCATGAGGAAACACATTAGTGATAACAAAAGGACCAACCCATCTAGTTCTCAATTTACCTGGAAATAACTTAAGCCAAGAATGATATAGCAAAACTTTTTGTCCCACAATAAAGGTTTTTCGCACAATCTGCTTATCATGAAAATCTTTGGTCTTTTCCTTGAAAATCTTTGAACTTTCATAAGCTTCATTCCTCAATTCTTCCAACTCTTGTAACTGCAATTTTCTGCGTACTCCTGCTGCTTCCAAACTCATGTTGCACTGCTTGATTGCCTAAAAAGCCCTATGCACCAACTCAACAGGTAAGTGGCATAGTTTTCCAAACACAATCCTGTATGGTGACATCCCAATAGGTGTTTTATACGCAGTTCTATAGGCCCAAAGTGTATCATCTAATCTCATACTCCAATCCTTTCTGCTCGGGTTGACTACCTTCTCCAAAATGGATTTGATCTCTCGGTTAGACACCTCTGCT
Source organism: Panax notoginseng (assembly GCA_016801055.1). Lineage (NCBI taxonomy): Eukaryota > Viridiplantae > Streptophyta > Magnoliopsida > Apiales > Araliaceae > Panax > Panax notoginseng. Next base: position 20,616,365 of record CM029021.1, read on the forward strand.
TGACCATTACTCTGCGGATGGTAGGATGTAGAAACCTTATGTAGAACATTGTATTTCTTGAACAAAGCCGCTAACACCCTATTGCAAAAGTGGGTTCCGCGATCACTAATGATGGCTCGTGGTGTTCTAAACCTGACAAATATGTTAGTCCTAACAAAATCTACAACAACTTTAGAATCGTCAGTCCTAGTGGCTTTAGCTTCCACCCATTTTGAGACATAATCAACAGCCAATAGAATATATAAATTCCCAAAGGATGAAGAAAAAGGTCCCATAAAATCTATACCCCAAACATCAAAAATCTCAATAACTAATATAGGAGTTTGGGGCATTTAATTTTGTTGAGAAATATTTCCCGTCCTTTGGCAATTAACACATGTTTTACAAAACAGATAGGAATCTTTTAAAAGCAATGGTCAATAAAAACCACTTTCCAAAACTTTATTAGCAGTTCTTTTTGGACCAAAATATCCTCCACAAGCATAAGAATGACAAAAGGAAAGAATATATTGAAATTCACTGTTAGGCACACATCGTCTAACTATCTGGTCAGCACAAAATTTCCATAAGTATGGATCATCCCAAACATAGTGTCTAGCATCACTTTTTAACTTTTCCTTTTGGGATTTGGAAAATTCTTTAAGAAAATATGCACTTACCAAATAATTCACCGTATCTACATACCAGGGAATCTCAGCATGAATGGAAAGTAACTTCTCATCTGGGAAAGAATCATGTAACGGTAGTTCCTCCTCGTCTCTCAATAACCTACTCAAGTGATCCGCTACTAAGTTGTCCGCACCTTTCTTATCCTTGATCTCTAAGTCGAATTCTTGTAGGAGCAGAATCCATCGAATAATCCTTGGTTTAGAATCCTTCTTGGTGAGCAAATACCTGAGAGTAGTATGGTCAGAATAAACTATAACTTTAGTACCAAGAAAATATGAATGAAATTTATCTAAAGCAGAAATCACAGATAAAAGTTCTTTTTCAGTTATGGAATAGTTTGTCTGAGCCTCATTCAAAGTCCTCGAAGTATAGTAGATGACATGAACGGCTTTGTTAATCTTTTATCCCAAAACAGCCCCCACTGCATAGTTACTTGCGTCACACATGATCTCAAATGGCAACTTCCAATTTGGCGGTTGAATGACAGGAGCAGAAGTTAATAATTTCTTTAAAGTGTTAAAAGCCTCCTTGCATTCATGATCAAACTGAAAGTCCACATCATTTTGTAGCAACTTACATAAGGGTAATGCAATTTTCGAGAAGTCCTTGATAAATCTTCGATAAAATCCTGCATGACCAAGAAAAGAGCGAATCTCCCGCACGCTGATGGGGTAACGCAAAGCAGATATAACATCTATCTTAGCTTTATCAACTTCAAGACCTTTAGATGACACAACATGACCAAGTACTATCCCCTGCCAATTTAAAACAAGGTTAGTTTCCATGCATCTATCTAGAACACGATTTAAATTATTTAAGAATGCATCCAAAGAATCACCATGAATTGTGAAATCATCCATAAAAACCTCGATGCATTCTTCTAAAAGATCCAAAAAATGCTTACCATGCATCGCTGAAAAGTACCTTGGGCATTACACAGTCCAAAAGACATCCGTCGGTAGGCAAAAGTACCAAAGGGACATGTAAATGTGGTCTTCTCTTGGTCCTCGGGTGCAATCACAATCTGATTATATCCTGAAAAACCATCTAGAAAATAATAATGAGTGTGCCCAGCTAATCTCTCCAATATTTGATCAATAAAAGGAAGAGGAAAGTGATCTTTTCTTGTTACAGCATTCAATTTTCTATAATCTATACACACTCTCCACCCTGTTTGCATTCGTGTGGGCACCAACTCATTATCATCATTCTTAACAACGGTGATTCCGGATTTCTTTGGGACTACCTGCACTGGACTCACCCATTGACTATCGAAGATGGGATAGATGATACCGACATCAAGCAGTTTGAGCACCTCTTTTTTCACCACCTCCATTATAGGTGGATTCAATCTCCTTTGGGCATCTCTTGTAGGCTTAGCTCCATCCTCTAACAATATCCGATGTATGCACATGGCAGGACTAATACCCTTGATATCCGCTATTGTCCAACCAAAAACTATACCATGGTCCCTTAGGACTCTAAGCAATTTTTCTTCCTGCACCTTGGTTAGATTACTAAAAATAATTACAGGCAAAGTGTCATTAGTCCCCAAATATGCATATTTCAAATGAGCAGGTAATTGTTTCAATTCTAGAGTTGGGGCTTGTACAACAGAAGGTAATAACTTTTGATGAGAAATATGAAATTGAATAGAATGTACTGCTAACTTATTTGAGAATTTTGGCAATGAATGTAATGCAGCTACATTCTCCTTCAATTCCTGGGTTTGCGCAATCTCTCCTTCCCTGTCCATGTCCAAACTGTTGGTGATTGCAATCTCCAAACAGTCCCTATGTAGTTGTTCAAAAGCTCTATGCACCAAGAAGTCTCTCACATCGATAGCAAAAGCCTGTCTTATATCACTAGGGTACCTCATGGCATCATAGATGTTAAACTGAATCTTCTCGCCATCAAACTCCATAGTCAAGGCCTCATTATGCACATCAATCATGGTTCTTGCTGTTTTCAAGAAGGGTCTTCCTAACAAGATGTGGGAAGGATTTGGCGATGTATCATTTTCCATATCCACAATGTAAAAATCTGCAGGAAAGATTAGTTCGTTCACCTGCACTAAGACATCTTCAATTACCCCTCGGGGGTAGGTGTTAGTACGATTTGCCAATTGGATAATCACACCAGTATTTTTCAAAGGGTCTTGATTTAAGGAAATATAAACAGATAAAGGCATAACATTAATTGAAGCTCTTAAATCTGGCATGGCTTTTTCAAATATGGTGTTTCCTATTTTGCATGGGATTGTGAACATTCTTGGATCTTTACATTTAGGAGGCATTTTTCTTTGAAGAACAGCAGATACATTTTCTCCAACTGTGACTCTTTCATCATTTTGCAATTTTCTTTTATTAGTGCATAATTCTTTTAAAAATTTAGCATACCGTGACACTTGTTTAATTGTATCAAGGAGAGGGATGTTCACTTCTACTTTTCTAAAAGTTTCCAAAATTTCTTTTTTTTCATCTTTCTTTGAGGTTTTAGAATTTCTGGGAGGAAAGGGAAGAGGAATATTTTTAAGCTGATTAGGAGGGTTAGGTTGTACCTTGGATTTTTCTTTTTCCTCCTTAGTTGCTTCCTCCTCAAACTCTACTGGGGTCGGTGGTGTATCCAACTGTGTTCCATTCCGTAAAGTTATGGTACTTGCATTCTCCCTTAGGTTGACTACTGTTTAAGATGATAATTTTCCTGAGCCTCTGGATTCCAATATCCCCATAGTTGTAGCCAGTTGTCCTACTTGGTTCCTCAAATCTTGAACCAAAGTTTTTGTCTCTTGCTGGAACTGCTATGTCTAATTCATGAACTGTTGTGTTTGTCCCATGAATTGTTGTGTCTGTCCCATGAATGCTTTGAACATATCCTCCAATGATGTTCCAGTAGGTGCAGGGACTGCTTGCTTCGGTTGATATTGAGGTTGGGCTGGTTGGAAGCCCTGCTGCCTAGGTGGAAATACAGGTGGTGGTGCCGCTTGCCTGCTCCCATAACTCAGATTTGGATGATCCCTCTATCCTGGGTTATACGTGTTTGAGTACGGATCATACTTTTTCTGAGGTTGTGACTGATAATTTCCCATTGCATTAGCTTGTTGCATAGCATCATCATCTTGTAATGTTGGGCATTCATCTGTATTGTGATTTGGTTGTAGACATATTCCACAAACCTTTGCAATTGGCAGTTGACATGTAGCTAATTGTCTAACCATAGCAGTTAATTCAAAAATTTATTGACCATAATCATAAGTGCTTACCTCGCTCACCCTTACTGGTGCATGATTTGTTCTAGTGCCATATTGTTGCGAGTTTGCTGCCATGTTTGCAATTAAATTCCTTGCAGCCTCTAGGGTCTTGTCAACTAGTGCTCCTCTGCTAGCTGCATCGATCATGCTTCTATCCATCGGTACCAACCCTTCGTAGGAATATTGGATTAGGTGTTGTTCATCTATTTGATGTGGTGGACAGCTAGAACAAAGCTTTTTGAATCTTTCCCAATACTCGTATAGTGTCTCCCCACTGAATTGTCAAATCCCACATATCTCCTTCCTTATGTTGGCTACTCTTGAGGCTGAAAAGTATCTCTTCAAGAATAACTGCTTCATGTCATTCCAAGACTGTATTGAACCTGAGGGTAGGTAGTACAGCCAATCCTTTGCCAAATCTACTAGGGAGAATGGGAATGCTCTCAGCTTGATTTGCTCTTTGGTGATTCCGTGTGGTTTCATGGTGGAGCACACCACATGAAATTCCTTTAGATGTTTGTAGGGGTCCTCACCTGCAAGACCACGAAAAGTAGGCAGTAAATGGATTAGTCCCGATTTAAGTTCAAATGAAGCATCTAAATTAGGATATTTAATGCACAGAGGTTGTTGATTTAAATTAGGAGTTGCCAACTCCCTGAGAGTTCTATTGTTGTTTTGAATCGTCATCTCTTCTTCTTTATCGGATTCGATGGATGCCGTCTAAAGCATGTTATAATTGTCGAAGAGAATGACATTTAGCTCGATTTTGTTGTTTACCAAAAATAAGTTCAGCCAGGATGGAGACACCAAAGGCCGTTCCAGAAAAGTCAAAACTGGTAGTGCAAGGGAGAGCGTTTGTTGTGACCTCCCAAAAAGCAAGGAACCCGAATGAGGTCATCACGGGTAAGCTTATCATAAACTCTAACAAAGTCTATACTTTATTTGATACCGATTCTACCCATTCTTTTATTTCTCCTACTTGCGCTCATCGATTAAATTTGACTCCGGAGAAATTAGACTTTGACTTATCTGTTGAAACTCCATTGGGAGAAACTTTCATTACATCCACGGTTCATAAGTCTTGTTTGGTTCAAGTTGGTACCCACACATTACCTGTCGATCTTATTTCATTAAAAATACTTGTATTTGACGTGATTCTAGGGATTGATTGGTTAACTACTCATCATGCAATTGATTATTTTCGTAAGGTTGTTAGCTTTCATATTCCTAATCGACCAATTATACGAATTCAAGCAACTAAACCATTAAAATCAATCGCTGTCATCTCAAGCCATAAAGCTATTCATTTATTGAAAAACGGATGTCAAGCTTTCTTAGCTCATGTCACGGATCTAAATAAAAATACGTCAGTTTTGAATGATATTTCTATTGTTAATAAATTCCCTGACGTATTCCCTGAAGAACTTCATAGCCTACCCCCAGAGCGTGAAATTGAATTTTGTATCGACCTTGAACCCAGTACAAAACCCATTTCCAAAGCCCCATATCGAATGGCTCCTATTGAACTTCAGGAGTTAAAGATCCAACTGCAGGAATTGTTAGACATTGGCTTTATTCGTCCTATTACTTCTCCTTGGGGTGCTCCTGTGCTATTCGTGAAGAAGAAAGATGGAAGTATGCGACTTTGTATTGATTATCGGGAGTTGAATCATGTCACCATCAAAAATAGGTACCCATTGCCACGTATTGATGACCTGTTTGACCAGTTGCAAGGAGCACAATTCTTTTCAAAGATCGATCTTCGTTCTGGATATCATCAGCTGAAGGTTAGAACTGAGGATATTCCAAAGACGACTTTCAGAACTCGGTACAGGCATTATGAATTTCTAGTCATGTCCTTTGGATTGACTAATGCTCCTGCTGCCTTCATGGATATGATGAACCGGGTATTCAAGGAATATTTGGATCACTTTATGGTCGTCTTTATTGATGACATCCTTATTTATTCCAAAAGCCGTGAAGATCATGAGCAACACTTGAGGCTGGTACTCCAAAAGCTTCGTGAATACAAGTTTTATGCCAAGTTGAAGAAATGCGAGTTCTGGCTGGAGGAGGTAGCATTCCTTGGGCACGTAGTATCAAGTCGTGGAATATTTGTTGACCCGACAAAGATTGAAGCTATTCAAAGCTGGGAGCAACCTAAATCAGTGACCGAAGTACGTAGCTTTCTTGGTTTAGCTGGTTATTATCGGAGATTCGTGGAAGGATTTTCTCGAATCGCTACTCCATTAACTCAGCTGACTCGGAAAGATACAAAGTTCGGTTGGAGCGAAGAATGTGAGAAGAGTTTTCAAGAACTCAAGAGGAGACTCATTTCAGCATCTGTTCTAACAATACCATCTGGCTCGGAGGGATTTGTCATCTACAGTGATGCTTCGAGCAAAGGGTTGGGATGCGTTCTCATGCAACATAGAAAAGTCATAGCCTATGTATCAAGACAACTCAAGGAATATGAGAGGAATTATCCTACTCATGATCTAGAGTTGGCATCTGTTGTCTTTGTACTTAAAATTTGGAGGCATTACTTGTATGGGGAGAAGGTGGAGATCTTTATGGATCATAAAAGCCTCAAATATTTCTTCACTCAAAAGGAACTTAACATGCGACAATGACGTTGGCTTAAACTGTTGAAAGATTATGATCATACCATTCAATACCATCTTGAAAAAGCGAACGTGGTAGCTGACGCATTGAGTAGAAGATCGTATGCAAGTACGAGTGCGATATTGTCAACACAAAGGCCCATTTTGTGTGACTTGCAAAGGATGGAGATAGAGTTAAAGACTCCAGGGACCCATGTGATGATGGCAAATATACGAGTAGAACCAACTTTAATCGATAAAGTTAAAGCTGCTCAAGCTACAGACCTGGAGCTGATGCGTATGAGGAAGAAAGTGCAAGAAGGTGCTATGCCAGAAGCAAGAATCGATGAAGAAGGAATACTTCGAGTCAACTCCAGACTTTGTGTTCCTAACAACCCTGATTTAAAGTATAAAATCATGATGGAGGCGCACAACACACCATTTACAATCCATCCTGAAAGTACCAAAATGTATCATGATCTTCATCATACATTTTGGTGGAGCAATATGAAGAGAGAGATAGCGCTATTTATCTCAAGGTGTCTAACTTGTCAACGAGTCAAAGCGGAGCATCAAGTACCAAAAGGTCCATTGCAACCACTTGAAATTCCAGAATGGAAGTGGGAGCACATTACCATGGACTTCGTTACCGGTCTTCCTAAGGTTTCTCAAGGTATAGATGCAATTTGGGTCATTGTTGATAGATTGACCAAGTCTGCTCATTTCTTACCAATACGAGAAACTTATACACTTGAACGTCTTGCTCGTATGTACATAAACAAGATTATAAGACTGCATGGTATACTAGTATCCATAGTTTCTGATCGAGACCTAAGATTCATTTCACGATTTTGTGTTAGTTTACAAAAAGCTATGGGCACGGATTTACGATTTAGTTCAGCATATCATCCTCAGACGGACGGACAATCAAAGAGGACTATTCAAACTCTTGAAGATCTATTTAGACTATGTGTCCTTAATTTTAAGGGAAGTTGGGATAAGTTCTTACCATTGGTGGAGTTTTCCTACAACAACAGTTATCAAGCAAGTATTGGCATGGCTCCATTCGAAGCATTGTATGGAAGAAAATGTCGTTCTCCAGTATGCTGGGAAGAGGTGGGTGAAGCAACGTTGTTGGGACTGGAGTTGGTACGTATAACTACAGAAAAGATTCAAACAATCCGACAACGTATAAAAACCTCACAAGATCGACAAAAGAGTTATGCTGATCTTCATCAAAAGGACGTGGAATTTGATATAAGAGATCATGTGTTCTTACGTGTTGCTCCATAGAAAGGAGTTACGAGATTTGGAAAGAGAGAAAAGTTCAATCCTCAATTCATCAGTCCATTTTTAATCCTCGATCGATTAGGAACTGTGGCTTATAGACTCGCTTTACTGCCAAGTATGTCTCGTGTTCATAACGTTTTTCATATATCCATGTTACGTAAATATGTGGAAGACCTGAACCACATTATTGAGTTAGAACCAGACGAAATAGCAGAAGATTTGACGTATGAAGAAGTTCCTGTTCAAATCTTGGATAAGAAGGAACATATTCTACGCTCCAAGGTTATACCTCAAGTCAAAGTTTTGTGGAGAAACCACGATGTTGAGGAAATGACTTTGGAGTTAGAATCTGAAATGAAATCAAGGTATCCTTACCTCTTCGGCATACCAGGTACGTACCCTAATTTTGAGGGTGAAATTTCATAAGAAGGGGAGGTTGTAAGACCCCAACTTTTATAAATAAAGATGAATTTTCTATAAATATCCTTATTGAATATTATGGAGTTAATTTGATATAATGTTATAGTTGTGGGAAATATTTATAAATTTTGTAAAGTACGCAAGTTGTTATATAATATTCGATTGGTCGGGAAATATTCGTTTTAACAGGGAATATTCGTACAACGGCACAATCATTGGTGGACCCCACAACAGAATTATTGTCGGATTGAGAAAACGACAAAAATATTTTATTAAAAATAACGGCGGAAGTTTTACCATTGATAATGTTGAACTACTCGGTAGTAAAAGTACAGTAATACGTGTGGTTGCATAGTAACACACGGTATTGATTATTAATACTTATGTGAGAAGTCACTCAGTTTGATTCAATTATTGTCAGTTAATAATATGAATTATTTAACGATAATGAAGTTTTGTTTTATTCGTATTATTAATGTAATAAAACAGAAACATCTTTTTATATAAAACAGAATACTTTATTAAAGTTATTATATAAATAGAATATATTATATTTTATTTAAAAGATTTTTCTTTAAATATGGACCGTCAGATTAAAGTAAATCAATTGGACCGTTCATGGATTAGTTACTATGCAGTCCATTCTTCTATAAATAGCAGCTCATTCCTTCATTATTTCTTACGAATTCACTGAACTCTAGAGAGAGAAACTATAGAGAGAAACTATAGAGAGAGAGAAGAAAAGTATTTTGCTACTTAACTACTTCCTTATTTCAGTTCTTCTTTAAAACGGTAAGGGGTGTTATTCTTTCTTATTCATGAAGAGAACTGTTGTTATTCTATTTCTTATTATTCTGTTGGAATAACCTGTATACGCGGTCTACCCTATACTTGGTGACATTCTTCTATTATTCTGTTGAAACATCTTGTCTGTGTGTTTTACACCGGACCTGGTTCCGTCTTGTTATTATTCTGTTAGAACATCCTGTCTGTGTATTTTACACCGGACCTGGTTCCATTATTTATTATTCTGTCGGAATATCCTGTCTGTGCGTTTACGCCGGACCTGGTTCCATTATTTATTATTCTATCGGAATATCATGTCTGTGTGTTTACGCCGGACCTGGTTCCATTATTTATTATTCTGTTGGAATAACCTGTCTGTGCGATCTATCGCATGCCGGGTGATTTCTTTTGTTATTCCATTCTTTATTATACTCAGTTGGTTAAGTTTTAACTTCTATACTCCATGAAATTAGTGAAATATCCTTGATAATTGCGGTTCATCCAGTATCTCTTCATGAAAATATTCTTCTAAGCATTCTTGAATTTTACTCCATAAAGCAGTATCATGTTGACAATTTGGACGTTGTTAATTCTTGGATAAATTAATTCTTGAACTTGTTTTATTGAATTCTTATATCATTGTCATCATCCTCATGTTTATAAAATGTTGAAAGTCATCTGTGGCCAGTAGTGCATAGATGGACTTGGTATGATTATGACCGGGGATTATTCGGTATAATCATGACCGTAATGTTACAAATATTGTGGTAAAAGTCCTCATTGACCCGTAGTGCATTGATGGACAGTTGTTGGCATGATCATGACCATTAATGAGTACATAAATATTCTTGGCCCGTAGTGCATGGATAATTGTGATCGTGATACTAAAGAATATCCTTAGCCGTAGTGCAGGGGTGATTCGATGATGTGGATTATTTTATTAAACTGAGTCCCAGCGGTAACAGTGTTGAAAAACCTTTTAAATCATAAAAGATAGTAGATTTTATTCTCTACTTGACTCTTTTAATGGATTGCTTGTTCCGCTGCAGTTAAACTTGATGTTCGTTATATTTTATCAGTTTAACACTGTTGAAGGCTAATGATAATTTATTCTGTATTATCTTAGTCATAATATTTCTTACTAGGCTAGTTGAGCTCATCCTTTCTTTCACTGTTCTCTTCAGGAAATGAGAATATAGTTGGGACGAGTCGGGAAACGGAGTGATGAACCAGATGATAGTATTAGTAGTCCTCACTATTCTATTAAATAGTGTGATAATAATTGTAATGAAGACTCCTTTTGAGTTTGTATAGTCTCTAGTAGACAATAATTGTATTCAAACTCACAGTTATGTTTTGTCGTATTGTACACGACAGTTGTATTAGTAAGTTGTATTTGTATTCTGTACCATGTATCTGACGACCCAAGATGGGTGATGTATACCTAATTTTGGGGGCGTCACATTTAGTGGCATCCATTAATATAAAAATTTAAAGTACATGTAACCTTATATAATCTTATGGGATCACTAACGATAAATTTATAATTTTTTCTCTCTTTTCTCTAATTTATTTTTTTAATGTATATAAATTATATTTTGTTCGTCTTTTTAGAAATAGAGGGGAGTAGAATTTTAAATACATGTAAACTTTTATACCATAATTTAAGATTATGAAGCGCAATTATTATGATCTATCTCCTCCAATCTATTTATTTACTTTAACTTTTGTATATTTGAAAGAGTATGGTATAAAGCAAGTATATGTTTAATGGTTCAAATTTGATTATTCTTTAATATTATAAATTATTGATATATATAAATTATATAAGTATTTATATATATTTATATTTTGGTATATTCTTTACATATGTATGATTGGTTATTTGGAATATTAAGTGAAAATCAAAATCACTTCATAGTCTTTAGTCTCTACACATGTTTTATTTTTATTAAATTAAATAATACTTTAGTCTTTTGTACTCTACACATGGTTTTAATTTAGGAAAATGATATATATTGCGAATGTTTAGGTTGATTTTTGATTGTTAGTGATGTAAATAATTATTAAAGAGATGTGTAATAAATAAGACTCTTATAATTTTTATCAATATCGTATATTGATAAATTTCGTAATTATTATTTGACGTAAATTTATCACAATACATAGCTCCTCTATTAATAAAGTGGCTCCATGAGTAGTTGATGTCATGGAATTTTTATGTCACGCGTTTTATTTTACTTACGTTTTTTGCCCTTATAAATTTAGTTTTGGAGTATTACTATTTTATCTTTTCAATTTAAAACTTTTGTATTATTCAATCATTTGAGATTTATAGAAAATATCTCATCTCTATATTATTTACACACGCAATGCATGTCATTATGTACTAGTATTTCATAATTGTTAATTCTTTGTAAAAATGGAATAATTTCATTCATTTTTATGTTCACCATAATTATAGGGCTCTAAATTTTAATATTATTACATTAAAAATAGAAATAAACACTTATGTGAATAAAAAGATAATTCAAACAAATATCTTATATACCATATTACTATCTTCATTCTAATAGTCATTTTAGTCTCATGCACATTAATTAAGAAAAGTTATTTAATACTGTGACGCCCTCAAAATACGTCCACAACTCATTTCGCTCGTCAAAATACATCACTACAAACACAAATTCTCTTATTTAAATTATTACCATATCGTATATAGTACTACATTATTCACACTCAAATTATTACAATGCCATATAAAATACATCAACAAATATTTCAAGTCCTCAAAGGGACACGAGAAGATTTTTGTCCTTCTCATTCTAATGGGGTGCATATTCGACACTTCTAAATTTGGGTTCACATCACCCTATTTGGTTCACCAAAATCAATTATTAAATAACGTATAAAATATGACATACACATTTTAAGTTCTTAGTACAATTATTATGCCACACTGTTCTATAACTTGATGAGGACCGTGACTAATTCAAAACACCACTTTATACCCATGTTCTCTCTATTAGTCCCAGCTACACCTTTATTTCCTGAAAGGAATTGTGAAGCAAAATAGTGAGCAATAATAGCCCAGTAAAGAATATCATGACTAAGATAACTAAATTATCAATAGCTTTCATCAGTAATAAATTAGATATTTAGAACATATGGTAGATGATAAAAAAAATTCAACCATAATTGCAGTGGAATCAACAATCCATTAGAAGAGTCAAGTAAAACATGTTGGGAGTTGCATATTTAAATTTGATGTTGGAATAAAAACACGTACATGCATTATCAAAAATATAAAGTCCTTATTAGATTACATGTGCAAGGACTTAGATTAAAAATCAGAAATTTTAAGTTGATCTGAGCTAAACGATTTTCATCTTTATCTTCTTGTAAAGTCTTTTGAATTAGAAAGATAATGATGTACAAGGACTATATAATAGAAAGGTCAAACTTGTTAGGTTGAGACTATAAGTTGTAATAGATAGGCCAGAACTGAATCGTAGTTTGTCTAGCCAGCCAAGAAATTGCAGAAGTCAAGGCAAAATCTTAGTATGTCGAGTATGCCACTATCAGAATTGTAGAGACCGTCTGCCGAGCTAAAACAAGAATCGTAGGTTTCACTCAAAATCGTGGAGTTTACAAGTCATCGCCAATTAAAATTGCAGTCAGTCAAGCGTTTACAATGCTAAGGCAGAACCATAGAGTATTCTACGATTCTCATCAGATAAGCAATCTAGACTAAATTTCCTGTAAGCACTCATCAAGACACGATGATCATAGTAGCAAGACAATGATCGTAGTGCTCATCAGTCAGTATCAGAATTGTCAGACTCACCTATCTGATAAGAGAGGATCTCTAACAGTGAGGACTAACATATGAACATTGATAATTGAGAATCCCAATACTATCACCAATATCCTAGGCTGAAGCGAAGAAACAAAAGGAAAAAGAAAGTGACTTCCAACTAGTCTACTGAAAATGACATTTCAAAGGTGTTAGGTGAGAAAGCAGTCTGTTGTATCAGGTAAGTCAGAAAAGAGTGTACACAGACCCAGAATGTCAACATCAAGATCTCAAAATAGCTGAAGGATTAAATGCTCCAGATAAAGCATTTCAACGGGAAGATTTCAAAGGCTCCTACATAATGCAAACGGATTAAAGATTTAAAATAAGCAAGAAAGCACAAATCATAAGAAAATTTGTCAAAGCCTCAATCTACAAATCAGAAGAAATATCTTGCTTTTTTACTCAGTTCTTCAGAATTTATGTTTAAGGCAACTGAGTAGCACAACAACAAATAAACTCTCGTCACAGAGCAACCAAGTCTGCTGGGCTTGAAGAGTTCTTAGTGAACAAAAGTTCCAAGTCTGCTGGTCTTGAAGGAATCTTAGTGATTCAAAGTTGTAACTATATCCTTAGTGGATTTCCTACTCGTGGAGTAGAAGAGTGGATTAGGAGTCTTGAGTACTCTAAATCACTTAAAACAACTGTTTCATTTACTTTTAGTCACTTCTTAACTGCCATATCTGCTATATCTGTTATAACTGCTAATTAAACTATAACTTCTGTTTTTATCTTAAAGGGGATAATTAAATCATACATTCCGCTGTGGTTAATTAATTAATTTATTAACAAATACGCTAAGCTAATTTTTGAAAAGAAAAAGTTTTTAAAAATATATATTCAACCCCTCTTCTAGATAACTTTCGTGCATCCAGGAACTAACAATTGGTATCAGAGCAGGTTCTCTCAACTAAAGCCTACAAATCTTGAGTAGATCAATGGCACACATCATAAGCGAATCTAAGCTTGGTGGAGGCAACAAACAACCAATGTGCAACAAAGATAAATTCTCTAATTGGAAAGTTCGAATGTAAGCTTATATGGATTCAATAGATGACGATCTATTTGAAACAGTGCTTAAAGGGCCCTACATACCTACAAAGCTTGCACCAACTCCTGACGATCCAAACTGAACTCAAATCAAGATAAAGTCAGAATAGACCGACAATGAGAAGAAAGATGTCCAACTGGACAACAAGGCCAAAAACATTTTGTTCCAGTCTTTAGAAGATGATCTGTTTGGAAATGTGGTCAACTACAAAACAACAAAGGAAGTATAGGAAGCATTACTGAACATGCATGAAGGAGCATAAGAAGTAAGAGAGAACAAACAATCTTTACTTACTCAGCAATATGAAATGTTCACTCACATACCAGGAGAGAACATTACTTCCACATATGAAAGATTTAATGTACTGCTCAACTCTCTCTGAGCCTTCAAAAATACCTATCCTAACAAAGATCTCATCATCAAGTTCATGAGGGCCTTACCGAGCAAGTGGGATGCAAAGACCACGACCATCAGAGAATCAAAGAACCTTCATAAGATAACTGTGCAACAATTGTATGACAATCTTCTCACCTATGAACTGGAGCTGACTCAACGAGTAGAAACCCTATCAAAAGGAAAGAAGAAGGAAAAAGGAGTTGCCCTCAAAGCAACAGAAGCCACCTCTATGGCTCGAGTCGATAATGAATCTGACACTAAAGAAAATGATGATGAAGATATTGCTATGCTTGTCAAAAGGCTTAAAAGATTCATGTGTAAAGGAAGAAGCAGCAGACCCAAAAGATTCAGCAACAGTAGTAATCAGGAGCAGAATAAAGATCTATGCTAAAATTGCAAGAAGCTAGGTCATTTCATTGCTGAATGAAAAAAACCTCTTATAGAAGAGCTAAAGAGGAAATCAAACCCGAGAAAAGAATTCAAAAGCTACAAGAAGCTTCATAAGAAAGACAAAGGCCTTGTAGCTGGAGGATCATAGACTAACTCAGATAACGATACAAACTCTAAGTCAAGTGAATATGAAGAACCTCAAATGGCCAACCTATGTTTGATAGCCAAAGAAGCCAAAGACGATAAAAGCACTGACCATTATGAAATTAGCATTGGTGAGGTATTTGATTTCAACTATTCTAATGTAGATATTGATGATTTAAGAACTGCATTGCATGATATAACCTTTGATCTGCATCAATACATGAAATGGTTTAGAGTTCTGTTAAAAGATTATTCTCTTCTTCAACAAGAGAAAGAGAAAGTTTAAGCAGAACTGGAGACAAATCTTTAAAGCACTTTTTCTCTCTCTAATCTTGAAGCTGAAAATAAAAGCTTAAAACAGACCAATGAGCTCAGTGTACAAAGAGAGTTAAACCTAGCTTCTAAAATTAAGGAGCTAGAAAAGACAATCCTGATGTGGAAAAGGTCTTCTTCATCAATGGACTCTCTAATCTCTAGTCAGAGAAATTCTTCTAATAGATCAGGTATAGTCTTTGGGACTCTCCCTCAGAATCATATGTGGAAAAATCACTAAAAACTAATATCAACAGTGCTTCGAATCTCAATAGAAGTATTACATTCGAGAAATCCACACAGAGCATAGAGCCGATGAATCCTTGCTCTTCTAATCAAAGTAATGTCCTTAGACATAACGGATCCCATACTGATCTAGGATTCAAAAAAGTCAAGAGTAAATCAACTGTTACTTTCTAACCTCGAAAGGTCGAAGAGCCAAACAAAACTGGCTCCACGAACCAACCAGGAAAGAATTATAGAGTTGAGGTTCACTCTACAAAATCTTCGAATCACAGAGCAACATGGAAAAAGAAGAATCATCATTAGAAAAAAGGTGCCATATATTCATACATGTCAATGTTAAGAAAGAATCCACACACACACACACATGCATGCATCATTTTAGATGTTTTGTATGTGATAAATATGGTCATAAAGTTGCAGCATGCTATTATAACCCTGTAAACCATAGACCTAAAATAAAGTTAATTTGGGTCCCCAAGGGAACTAACAGAGTAGGACCCAAGCAAGTCTGGGTACCGAAATGAAAGCTGAATCTTACAGTAGGTACAGAACTCCACTATAACAACCTGGTATCTTGATAGTGGATGCTCAAGGCATATGACTGAAAACAAAACTCTCCTTTCTAACTTCAAACAGAAGGAGGGTCCTACAGTTATTTTTGGTGACAATGGCTCTGGAAAGACTAAAGGATATGGCTCAGCTGGGAATGGTGTTGTGTCTTTCAACAAAGTAACTTATGTTGAAGGGCTAAAGCACAACCTCTTGAGTATCAGCCAACTATGTGACAAAGTTCATCAATTCACCTTCCTTAACAATCAATGTCAAGTCAGAGATCTGAAGACCTCTTCACTAAAGCTAACTGGAACCAGAGAAGGAAATGTCTATGTAGTCAACCTTGCTGAACTAAGTTCTGATAAGACAATGTGTTGTCTTGCCAAAGCCTCAAAAGAAATAAGTTGGCTATAGCATAGAAGATTATCTCATCTGAACTTCAAAAGCATGTCAAAACAAGCCTCCAAAGACCTAGTAGCAGGTTTGCCTAAATTCAACTTCGTCAAAGAAAGACCCTGCAAAGCTTGTCAACTAGGAAAGCAGACAAGGAGCTCATTCAAAGGCAAAACAGTCAACTCAAATGATAAGCCCCTGCAGTTACTTCACATAGATCTTTTTAGGCCTATCCCAACTGTAAGCCTTGGAGGAAAGAGATTATCATTGGTGGTAGTAGATGACTACACCAAATTCACATGAGTATTCTTTCTGAATTCTAAAGATGAAACTAGCTCAAAACTTATCAAGCTATTCAAGCTAGTCATGAATGAGAAAGGAGAAAAGATCAAGGCCATTAGAAGTAATCATGAAAGAGAATTCGACTTCTCTGAGATGGACCAATTCATTGAAGATAATGGCATAAACCACAACTTCTCAGTTCGAAGAACTCCACAGCAAAATGGAGTAGCTGAAAGAAAGAACAATACCCTTATTGAGGCAGGAAGAACACTACTTGTAGCAGCTCATCTACCTGAGTACTTCTGGGAAAAAGCTATTAACACTGCTTGCTACATTCAGAACAGGTCCCTTGTTCACTCTACACTAAAAAAGACTCCCTACGAGCTATGGAAAGGACGAAAGGCAAGTGTCAACTATTTCCATATTTTTGGTTGTGCTTGCTACATTCTCAATAATGGAAAATAGTATCTGACTAAATTCCAACCAAAGTCGGATAAAGGAATCTTTCTTGGGTATTCCACAGATAGCAAAGCCTATAGAGTGTTCAACAAGAAAACTCTAAGTGTTGAAGTCTCTATTCACGTCACTTTTGATGAAACAGACTCATCAGGCAAATCTGTACCACTCAACACTAATATCATCAAATGGGACACCACGATCGATGTGGTCAAGCCAAACACTATGATCGCAGGCTTGGAAAACCGAATCATGGAGCACATAAAAGAAATCGTGGAAGGCACTACACCAGACAATGAGCCTATGCAACAAGAACCAAAGGTCAACCTTGAAGTATTCAGACAAGAAGGCACTAGAACAGACATTCCAACAGGAAGCAGAGATATAAATGCAAGAATCAAGACAAGATCAGCTACCCAAAATGAATGTTTCTACTTGAGCTTTCTGTCCCAGATGGAACCTAAGAAGATAGAGGAAGCCTTGAAAGATTCAAGCTAGATAGAAGCTATGTAAGAGGAGTTAAATCAATTTGAAAGAAGCAAAGTGTGGAGATTAGTTCCTAGACCAAAGCATCACCCAGTCATTGGCACCAAATGGGTATTCAGAAACAAGATGGATAAAGATGGGGTGATCACAAGAAACAAAAGCAGGTTGGTGGCTAAAGGTTACTCTCAAGAAGAAGGCATTGACTATGACGAAACTTTTGCTCCGGTTTCCAAATTGGAAACAATCAAAATATTTCTTGCTTTTACTGCACACATGAAGTTTAAAGTCTTTCAAATAGATGTCAAAAGTGCATTTCTAAATGGAGAACTTCAAGAAGAAGTCTATGTGGAACAACCTCCAGGTTTAATCAATCTAACTCTCTATAATCATGTCTATAAACTAGATAAAGCTTTATATGGACTAAAACAAGCACCTAGAGCATGGTATGAAACTCTAACAAACTTTCTTATTGAAAAAGGGTTCACTAGAGAAAGAGTAGACACCACACTATTCCTTAGGAAGCATAAAGATAAAGTTCTGTTAGTACAAATATATGTAGATGACATTATTTTTTGTTCTGCTGATAAAAAGCTATGTGAGAGATTTGCCAAAATTATGCAGAGCAAATTCGAAATAAGCATGATGGGTGAACTGAATTTCTTCCTTGGACTTCAAGTGAAGAAGACTGATGAAGGTATCTTCATTAACCAAGACAAATAGAGCAAATACTTACTTGAAAAGTATGGCATGGAATCAGCTTCTCCCATGAAAACTCCAATTGCACCAGCAACTAAGCTTGACAAAGATGAGAAAGGTAAATGTATTGATATTACTCAATACAGAGGTATAATAAGATCTCTCCTTTACTTAACTGTTAATAGACCAGACATTATGTTTGCTACATCTATATATGCTAGATTTCAAGTTAACCCTAAGGAATCACATTTAACAACTGTGAAAAGGATTTTCAGGTATCTAAAAGGCACACCTCACTTGGGACATTGGTACCCCAAGGAGTCTTCCTTTGAATTAACAGGATACTCAGATGTCGATTTTGAAGGTTGTAAAATTAATAAAAAGAGTACAAGTGGCACATATCAATTGCTAGGAAACAGGCTCGTGTCCTTGTTTAGCAAGAAGCAAAACTCTGTATCAACCTCAACAGCAGAAGCTGAATACATTGCAGCTGGCAACTGTTGTGCTCAAATACTATGGATGAAAAATTAACTAGCTAACTATGGGTTTGACTTAAAATCTAATCTTATTCATTGTAATAATACAAGTGCTATAGCAATAACTCATAATTCTGTCATGCACTCTAGAACAAAGCACATAGAAATAAGATATCATTTCATTAGGGATCATGTTCAAAATGGAAATATCTCTTTACATTATATCCTAACTGAAAATCAACTTGCTGATGTCTTTACAAAACCTTTAGATGAATTCAGATTTAATAAGTTATTAAGTGAGTTAGGAATGTTAAATCTGCATCCATAAATATCATGTTAGCTACTAACTCTATAGAAAGAAAGCTATGAACGATCGTAGAGTTAGCAGAAAGAAACGTTAATGGTATGGAAACAACGATCGTAGAAGGAAACACAAGCTCAGGGGTAGCTAAGGGTAATATAGTCTTATCCATCTTTTAAGAAGATCGTGGCTCCATTCAAAATAAGACACGTACCCTACTTTGCAAAAACTAAAGAGGAAAGTTACAAATACTTCTAAAAATTTATCTATATACTTTCACTCTTCTGAATTTCAAATAATCTTTGTATCTCTCTCTTCTTCTCGCTAAAACCCTAAATCAAGCGTACTCAGTTAATCCCAATTTTTTTAGGAAACTTGCAAAGCTCAATGGCCTCTTCAAGTGTCATATCTGGAAATCAACTATGCTTCGAGGAGTTCAAGACTGTTGAGCCATAATTTCATAAAATTCTCTATTTACTAAAGAAAATAGGACTTTAAGAAGCCCTCAGTACTAGCACGAGGATTTATTCCAAGTTGGTGAGAGAATTTTACATCAATAGAGCTTACAAAGACAACATTTTTACAACAAAGGTTAAAGGTGTATCTATTCTGCTCTATGCTGTAGATATAAACATGGCCTTAGGGTTTAAATCTAAGGGCCTTACTTCTCTGAACTACATCGACTTATCGAAGGGCTGGGAAGGATGCATCACAAGAAGAAACCAAATCTCAGAGGCTACAAGAAGAAGGAATTCCCTCAGAAGTACGAATTCCTAGCTGACATTGTTGGGAAATGCATTTGCTACAAAAACTCAGGTCATGATTCTGTCAATGAAGTTCAACTAAAAATTATGACAACAATTGTCTTTAAATCTCAACTAAATTATGGGGCTCTTCTCCTAGAATGGATTGTGAAATGTATTCTCAGTTCTAAGAAGGCAAAAAGCTCGAGTAAGATGTTCTACAGAGGATTCATCAGCATCATTCTCCAATCGACTCTGGGAGATAAAATTAAAGATAATGAAGATAAAGTTGAAGAAGAAACTACTCTTTCAGATGCTCCATAAGAAAGGAAAACTCAGTCTGCTTTAAAGAAGTCTTCTCTAACTACGATCGTGGAGTACACAAGCTCACCGATCGTAGAGTCCCGACTTATCAGTCACACTAAAAAGGATGCTGGGACGGCCACTCAGTCTGAGCAAATAATCGCTAATGAAGATGAACAGATTGCTAAAGAATCTGCTGAGCATGAGCCTAAAAGGGTGAGGAAAAGACTAGTCAAAAAAGCTGATCTTGAACTTAAGAAAGCGATGCTAAAGATAAAGGAAGAAGAAAGAAGAATGATGGACCAAGCTAAAGTTGATGCTGGTTCTCACAATGAATCCTTGGAACAAACCAGGATCATTGAAATAGTAATTGCTACCCTCAATTGTGCAGTTAGTCCTAATGCATCAGATCAGGCATATGTCCCAACTAAGGGGGAGTAACAAGAAGATGACAAGCAACGTCATGCTCAAATTGAGGAAGAGATAGTCAAAATCCCTGGGCCAATAAATGCTCTAGCTAAGGGGGAGCAATCAAAAGCTCATCATGATGTCCCCTCTGCCCCTCAAGAAAGTAAAGTACATGAAAAGAACCATGAAAACCCCTCTGCCTCTGATGAGGTTACAGAAATGATGGAGGTTTTTGATAAAGATGATGAAGAAAATGAATGGGAAGAAGGAGTAGAAATCATTGCTAAGTTTAGGAGTGAAGAAAGGTACCTCAACTACAATCGCCTGTTCTCCTACCTGTCAATGATGTCCTACCACAGAGCCCTAATTCTCAATTCTTGGGACCATATGTTTTGCACATTCAAAGCTTATCCAATAGTGTTTGTGCTTGCCCAAGGGTTCCCAAGAAATCTCACCTTTGCTCAAAAGATGATCACATACAATACTTCTCCAAGAAGTGAGCAACATGTATACTTCATTCCCACATCTTTCAAGCTCAATCACTCTCCTTCATCAAATTTCTATCAGTTTGAGGAACTGCCTAGAAGGATTGAGGTCATTCTTGATCCAAGAAACTAATTTCCAGTTACAAAGTCCCAAAAATATGTAATTGATGGACCAAATAAAACTAATTCTTCTATTGTAGTACCATTTTTAGTCAACCCCTCAATTTACTCCACGGTCGTTGAACATCATGACACTACGATGGTCGATCAAATCAATCTTCCTACCCCAAATGTAGAATTATACGCTGAAGTAGCCTCCTCCCCCATACATTCAACCAATACCCCAATAACGTAATCTGATGTTCCCTCGCCCTTCAATAATGAATATTTTGATCTAGCCCTTGCTCTCTCAAACGTGAAAAATGAGAAAACAAAAGCCTCTCCATCTGATATTCAGAAGATAATCAAGTTTCTTTCTCTCCTTCCAACCAAAGATGAGCTAACGGAAGTGTCAGAGAAAGTGGCTAAGGAGACGGAAGAAAACCTTGAAGCTCACTCTTTCATTATTCATCAACGTTTCGACAATTTGATCGAAGCTGCCAATACCCTTCCTAGTAACTTGGGATCTGAGCTCACAAAGAAGCTAAGGGAGATCATCAAGGAGATGATAGCGAGCATTAAAGAAAGGGATCAACTACGTACACTTCCAATCCATGACTGATGAGTGGGTTTTATACCTATGAATCGGCTTCTAATTCGAGCTTAAACTGTGTTGATCCTGTATATTTATGTTCGTTTTTACTTGTTTATGTTTGTTTTATGTTTAGGTGGCATGGCGTAGCATTCGTGGCATGAAGGTGGCGTTATGACAGGAAGTGGAATCAAAATGAGCAAAATGTGCAGCTGCAGAACTACCTCCCGCCGGGGCGGGCATTATACAAAGGAAACCCCCCGCCGGGGCGGGGGTACAAGACAAGGAGCAGAAGACCCCCCCCCGCCAGGGTTGGCCTCTATAGAACAAAAACCCCCGCCGTGGCGGGGGTACGGGGCAAGAATAGGAGTTTTGTTTCAATTAAAGTTCTTCAACACCGTGAACGGGAACAAGTTGGCATGGCTTGGGACTTCGATTAGCGTCAGTTTATGAACAAAATACGTGAATGGTGATAAAATAACAAGAATCAACGAGAGAGAGAAAAAAACAATCAATCAAGGAGTAATTTTAACCAATAATTTGAGTGAAGGACATTAGAGGAAAGAATTGAAGGTCAGAGTCACGAAGATTACGAAGTGGAGCAAAGAAGAAGGGTGGTTTGTATCTATTCTACTTCTTTAATTCAGTTATTGTAATTGGGATGATGGATTCTTTTATGATTTCATTTTTTATTTCATTTATGATGAACTAACTTACTTTTTAGGTTTATGATGGATCTTTATTGTTGAACGATGATTATTATACATTGAATTCAGTTTAATAATTTATCCATTCAGTTTATCTATTGTGATTTGTGCTTTAATTTATGAATTTTTTTATCACCAATTTTGTGTGGATTTGTATGGATTTGAGAGATGATGTATGAATCTATACTTAGTCACTTTAGCATGTGTTCTTGAATTTTGTGTTTGAATGGAATCTTGATGAATGTTAGGATAGAGATATACCTAGCATCGCATGTAATCAGGTAGAGAACTTGAATTTAAATCTTATTTGATTTTAATTCACATAGAGATATAGTGAGTTAGTTAATTAGGGTGTTTGGCTTAATTCTATTGAATTTGTGGATTTAAGTTAATATGGTGTTAGTGCATTGAGAGATGGCTAATGCTACATAAGTGTTCTTGATTAATAAACTGAGATAGTGAATTGAACTGGATTAAGGTGCGATAATCGAAGTGAAACTTAAAGTGAAGTTGTAAGCCTAATTCTCCAATATTTGCTTGAATTTACGGTTTTTAAGTTGTGTTGATTGATTGGTATTTCTAGTTTATTAGTTTTTCTTAATTATAATCATTGATTTGGATAGTTTAATAAAATTGGGTTAATATAAAACTGGTAATTGATAGGTTTAATTTCTTACTATTCTTTGTGGGACGATACTTAACTTATCACTGTATTACTTGTTGACCACGTGCACTTGCGTGTGAGCGTAATAAGATTTTGACCAACGAGTTTTTGGCGTCATTGTCGGGGATAGTATTGATTTTAATATTTTTCAATATCAGTTTAATTAGTTCAGTTTTACTTAAATAATTTTTCATTTATATTGCTCTTTCCTATTTCAGGTTCTTTGAGTAGTTTATGCAAACTCGGTCTAAGATGCCAGACTGGCTTCCTTTCGAGGACGATATCGAGAAACGGTTTCAAAAGCTAAGTAAGTGGATTAAAGACACTAAGGAAAACTTTGAGAACTCTGAGAAGGAAGAAATAATGGCTACAAAAGATCAAAAAGTGCTCAGGGATTATATATGCTACTCCCAAGGTGACTGAGCTTCAGTCAAGTATCACCAGGCTGGCGATTGCTATAAACACTTTTGAGATCAAGCCTGGGACCATTCAGATGATTTAGAACTCAGTTCAGCTTGGGGGATTAGCCAACGACGATCCGA
This sequence comes from Panax notoginseng, assembly GCA_016801055.1. Classification (NCBI taxonomy): domain Eukaryota; kingdom Viridiplantae; phylum Streptophyta; class Magnoliopsida; order Apiales; family Araliaceae; genus Panax; species Panax notoginseng. Next base: position 20,639,963 of record CM029021.1, read on the forward strand.
ATGAGCACTTGGTTAGCTTTTTGGAAATCTGTGACACCTTTAGATACAATAGGGTATCAGATGACGCAGTCAGACTTAGCTTGTTCCCGTTTATACTGTGGGACAAGGCAAAGAGTTGGTTACACTCACTACCGCCAGGTTCGATTACTACATGGGACAACCTTGCTCAGAAATTCTTGGCCAAATTCTTCCCACCAGCCAAGACTGCGAAGATGAGAAATGAGATCACCATGTTTGAGCAGCAGCATGGGGAATCATTATATGAGGCATGGGAAAGGTACACAGAACTATTCAGAAAGTGCCCACATCATGGACTACCTAAATGGCTACAGATGAATATGTTCTACAACGGGTTGAATGGGAATCTCAGGACAAGCATAGATGCAGCTTCGGGTGGAGCGTTTATGGCTAAGAGCTATGAGGAGGCATATGAGCTAATAGAAACAATGGTAGACGGGGGTAACAGCGTTGGTGGCACAGATTTCAGCATTGTCAAAAAAAATGGATGCTCTGACAGGTGCACAACCACAGCAGGTGGCATATGTTTGTGAGTTATATGCAGGAGACATCCTATAGAACAGTGTGCCATCAACCCAACATCGGTACAGTTTATGGGCAGCTACAATAGGATTCCGCAGAACATGTATCAAAATGCCTACAACCCAGGGAATAGGAACCATCACAACTTTTTGCGGATTAACAATCAAAATCAGCAGGCTCCACGACCTTCTTATCCCCCGGGGTTACAAAATTAGCATCAACAAGCAGCTCCACAGTAAGAGAAAAAGGCAAATTTGGAGGAGCTTTTATTGAAATATATATTGGGAAATGAGGCGGCGATTAAATCACAAGCAGTGGCCATCAAGAACTTAGAAAATCAGATGGGACAGCTTGCCTTAGCGTTGAATAATAGGTGTGACAACCCCAAAATAGGTATACATCACCCATTTTAAGTCGCCAAATACTTGGTACAGAAACAAATACAACTTCAGTAATACAATTGTCGTGCAGAATACGACCAAACATATACTGTGAGTTTGAATACAAATATTGTCTACTAGAGAGTATACAAACTCAAAAGGAGTCCTCATTATAATTATCACACTATTTCACAGAATAGTGAGGACTACTAATGCAACCATCTGGACCGTCAATCCATTCCCCGACTAGTCCCAGCTATATTCTCATTTCCTGAAGAGAACAGTGAAAGAAAGGGTGAGCTCAACTAGCCCAGTATGAAATATTATGACTAAGATAATGTACAACAAATTATCTTTAGTCTTCAACAGGGAAAAATCTGATAAAATATAATAGACAACAAGTTTTAGATCAACAACTGCAGTGGAAACAGCAAACCATTAGAAGAGTCAAGTAGAGAATGAGTTCTACTATATTCTAAGATTTAAAAGATTTATCATCAATTTTATTGCTGAGATTCAGCTTAATAAACAATCCACATCATCGAATCATCCCTGCACTACGGGCCAAAGATAATCGTGTTTTCATCAACGGTCATGATCATGCCATAAAATAATTCATCTTTGCACCATTGGCCGAAGAGAATCCATGGCCATAATCATATCAAAAATTGTTCATCAATGCACTACGGGCCAATGAGGACTTTTACCACATCATTTGTAACATTACGGTCATGATTATACCGAATAATCCCTGGTCATAATCATACCAAGTCCATCTGTGCACTACAGGCCACAGATGACTTTCAACAGAATATAAACATGAGGATGATGACAATGATATAATAATTCAATTAAACAAGTTCAAGGATAAATTTTAAAGATTTATAATTTAATTTATCCAGAAATCAATAACGTCCAAATTGTCAACATGATACTACTTTGTGGAGTAAAATTCAAGAATAATACTCAGTTGGTCTTGTTCATCTCAACACCTGTTCATCTTTGCACTACGGGCCAAAGATATTCATCAGGTAATCATTCATCTTTGCACTACAGGCCAAAGATATTCAGTAATATCATTATTTAGGACTGAGGATGATGAAAAATATCTTAAAGAAAACGAATTCAGTGAGATAAAATAACTAATATTTGGGATTCGTATTACAGTTTATCCAAGTTCAATAATACTCCAAAATAACTAATTTTGAAGAAGAATTCCATAATAATGATCAAAACATGGATACAATCAAAGATAGTAACCATAATAGACATCTTGGTCAAAAAGGAAAATTTTCATTTTTTGGTGAATAGTGCCGTATTCGTGAATAGTGCCGTATACGTGAATAGTAACCCCAACACAAAAAGTTTCAAATTTGATAAAAAGTTCAAACCAATACTTTGGCATAATGATATTGAAAGAAATAATATCATTTACGAAGAAAATAACATCCCTTACCTCAGAATAACCGTACTTCTGACTGAATTTCTGATATAGTGCTGACAGAAACTTGCGCTGAATAGCAACTCTCAAAGTATCTAAATACTCACTAAAATACGCTCAAGAATATAGAGAGAGAAAGAGAGAAAACTTATGAATTCTGGTGTGATTTTAAATTCTAACTTAGCCCTATATTTATAGAAAAATGTTAGCACGCCGAAGCAGACTTGACCTACAACCTGATGGCTTTACCTGCTACTATTCCCACCCACCACATTTGAATAAAATTTTTAGCACATTTCTCACCAACTAAAAGTGGGGCCCACTCAATTCTAGAATTTTCCACCAAAATGATAAATTCTGAAACTTCAACAATTTCTGAACCAGTCATCTCTTAAAATTCATAACAAACCATACGTTTATTTTTAACGGTTCAAAATTTGTGGACATATACTCAACTTATATATGAATAACATATCCAAAAATTACAACGATCCAACGGTCGGATTAAAAATTATAACTCACGCAATATAACTCAAAAATACTGGTTTGATTTTTAATACCTCCATTCCGACAGAAATACTGATAAAATACCTTAACATTAATTCTTTCAATAATAAGCACATAAATAAATCCATCATTTATATCCACATCAAATAAATATTTCCTTATCATATAAATCAATAATTAATTATTCACAAATAATATTACAGAATCACAATTATAACAACTAGGCCGTTCCTAGGAAAGAGGGAGTTTTCTAATAAGAATTTCTCCTTACTGGCGCATAATTAGATGACCAAACCTCTCCTTAGATAGAACTTTCTAAACATTGCCAATAATGTTATCTAATAATATTATTCAAATAATATGAATTATTGATCTGATAATAGAAAATACTGTGCAGGAATAATTATTGAAATAACAATAATATAAAATATCAACGCAGCAATTATTGAATCAATAAAATGAAATATTGAACAGTAACTACTGTAACAATTATTGAGTAGTGCCTTCTTATGTAAAAATCAATAATTGGTGCAATACCGTGTGCTACTGTATTTTAACTACCGGGTATTCCAACAGTATTAACGGTAACAACTACGCCGTTATTTATAAAAACTCAATTTTGTCATTATCTTCATCCGACCATTTTCCATTATGGGGCCCATAAATAGCTGCGCCGTCGTACGAATATTCCCCGACAGAAAGAATATTCCACGACCAAACGAATATTTCCCGACAACAATGAGTATTTTATAACCACTTGTTTATTTTGCAAAAATTTACACATTTCACAACCAAAATATTTTATCAAATTAACACCCTATTATTCACAATAATAATTAGAGAAAATTTAATTTTATTCATTAATAAGTTGGGGTCTTACAACCTCCCCTCCTTATGAAATTTGTACGTACGTGATATGCCGAACTGATGGGGATACCTCGTCAAATTCTAACTCTTGAGGTATAACCTTTGAGCGTAGAATATATTCCTTCTTATCCAAGATTTTAACGTGTATCTCCTTATACGTTAAATCTTTCGCTATCTCGTCCGGTTATTAATCAATAATGTGGTTCGGATCATCCATATATTTACGTAACATCGATACGAAATAAACGTTATGAACACGCGACATACTTGGCGCTTAAAACGAGTCTGTCGGTCACAGTTCCTACTCGATCGAGGATTTCAAATAGACCAATAAAATCGAGGGTTGAGATATCCTTTCTTCATCGACTCTTGCTCCTAGAATAGCGTCCTCTTAAACCTTCTTCTTCACATTCATCAGCTCTGAGTTTGTAGCTTGAGCGGCTTTAACTTTATCGATTTAAAGTCGGTTCTAATCGTGTATTTGCTATCTTTACGTAGGTTCGTATATTCGCACTCGTAAATGCATACGATCTTCTGCTCAACGCGTCAGCTACCACGTTCGCTTTTTCCACGATGGTATTGAATGGTATAATCGTAATCTTCAACAGCTCGAGCCAACGTCTTCAGCGCATAATACGTTCGTTTTAGGTGAAAAAATATTTTAAGGGTTTTAGAAATGGGTTTTATACTGGGGTCAAATTTAAACGTTGGGCGCAAGTAGGAGAAATAAAAAAATATGTAGAACCGGTATTGAATAAGGTATAAACTTTGCGAAAGTTTATGATTAACTTACCCGTGATAACTTCGTTCGGGTTCCTCGACAAACGCTCTTACTTAAACTACCGACTTTGACTTGTCTGAGACATCCTTTGGCATCACTATCCCCGCTGGACATGACTTCACTACAGAACAAAATCAAGCTAGGTGACCTTCTCTTCCGCAATTGAAACACACTTTGGGTTACTGCGTACTGTGAAACCCCAGATTTTATGAATAAATATTTAATTTTTCTCGAAATAATTTTTTTTATATTATTGTGTGGATTTGATATAATAGTTATGGGTAGTATTTATAAATTTTGCAAAGTATGCAAGTTGTCATATTATATTCGATTGGTCGGAGAATATTCTTTTTGTCGGGGAATATCCGTACGATGGTACAATTATTGGTGGACCCCACAACGGAATTATTGTCGGATTGAGAAAACGACAAAAATACTTTATGAAAATAACGGCGGAAGTTTTACCGTTGATACTGTTGAACTACTCGGTAGTAAAAGTACAGTAATACGTGTGGTTGCATAGTAGCACACGGTATTAATTATTAATGCTTATGTGAGAAGTCACTCAGTTTGATTCAATTATTGTCAGTTAATAATATGAATTATTTAGCGATAATGACGTTTTATTTTATTCGTATTATTAACGTAATAAAACAGAAACATCTTTTTATATAAAACAGAATACTTTATTAAAGTTATTCTATAAATAGAATATATTATATTTTATTTAAAAGATTTTTCTTTAAATATGGACCGTCAGATTAAAGTAATCAATCTGGACCGTTCATGGATTAGTTACTATGCATTCCATTTTCCTATAAATAGAAGCTCATTCCTTCATTATTTTCTTACAAATTCACTGAACTCTAGAGAGAGAAACTATAGAGAGAGACTATATAGAGATAGAAGAAAAGTTTTCTGCTACTTCACTACTCTTATATCCAGTTCTTTTACGGTAAGGGGTGTTATTCTTTCTTATTCATGAAGAGAACTGTTGTTATTCCATTTCTTATTATTCTGTTGGAATAACCTGTATACGTGGTCTACCCTATACTTGGTGACATTCTTCTATTATTCTGTTGGAACATCCTGTCTGTGTGTTTTACACCAGACCTGGTTCCGTTTTTATTATTATTCTGTTGGAACATCCTGTCTGTGTGTTTTACACCGGACCTGGTTCCGTTTTTATTATTATTCTGTTGGAACATCCTGTCTGTGTGTTTTACACCGGACCTGGTTCCATTATTTATTATTCTGTCGAAATATCCTGTCTGTGTGTTTTACACCGGACCTGGTTCCATTATTTATTATTCTGTCGGAATATCCTGTCTGTGCGTTTACGCCGGACCTGGTTCCATTATTTATTATTCTGTTAGAATAACCTGTCTGTGCGGTCTATCGCATGCATGGTGATTTCTTTTGTTATTCCATTCTTTATTATACTCAGTTGGTTAAGTTTTGACTTCTATACTCCATGAAATTTGTGGAATATCCTTGATAATTGCGTTTCATCCAGTATCTTTTCATGAAAATATTCTTCGAAGCATTCTTGAATTTTACTCCACAACGCAGTATCATGTTGACAATTTGGACGTTATTAATTCTTGGATAAATTAATTCTTGAACTTGTTTTATTGAATTCTTATATCATTGTCATCATCCTCATGTTTATAAAATGTTGAAAGTCATCTGTGGTATGTAGTGCATAGATGGACTTGGTATGATTATGACCAGGGATTATTCGGTATAATCATGACCGTAATGTTATAAATGATGTGGTAAAAGTCCTCATTGGCCCGTAGTGCATTGATGGACAGTTGTTGGCATGATCATGACCATTAATGAATACACGAATATCCTTGGCCGTAGTGCAGGGGTGATTCGATGATGTGGATTATTTTATTAAGCTGAGTCCCAGCGATAACAGTGTTGAAAAAACCTTTTAAATCATAAAAGATAGTAGAGTTTATTTTCTACTTGACTCTTTTAATGGATTGGTTGTTCCACTGCAGTTAAACTTGATGTCTATTATGTTTTATCAGTTTAACATTGTTGAAGGCTAATGATAATTTATTCTGCATTATCTTAGTCATAATATTTCTTACTGGGCTAGTTGAGCTCACCCTTTCTTTCACTGTTCTCTTCAGGAAATGAGAACGTAGCTGGGGCAAGTCGGGGAACGGAGTGATGGTGCGAATGATAGTATTAGTTAGTAGTCCTCACTATTCTATGTAATGGTGTGTTAATAAATGTAATGAGGACTCCTTTTGAGTATGAATACTCTCTAGAAGATAATATTTATATTCAAACTCACAGTTTATGTTTTGTCGTGTTGTACACGACAGTTGTATTATTAAGTTGTATTTATATTCTGTACTATGTATCTGACGACCCAAGATGGGTGATGTATACCTAATTTTGGGGGCGTCACAGTTGGTATCAGAGCTTAGGGATATGATCCCTGGCTAGGATGTGAAAATAGAACTAGGAGGGGAGAGACGGGGAATTCCTTCGCTAGTATGACCTACTTAAGTTTATTTGGTATTTAATTGGTCGGTCAAAGTATATGGATAATATGTTATATGTTAATTAACCCTTGTTTTGTTGCAGTATTTGCAAATGGCATCCGAAAATATTGAGATAAACAATGAAGCACATGAGACCATTGAATCACCAACGATCAATGCTCAGGGTAATGTGCAACCAGAGGATAATAATCCTCATGAAAATAATAACACCGATGAAATGGTGAATGATGGGATGGTCAGAGACTTTATGCAATTCATGCAACAACAAAATAACTCTCGGACGGTCACCGCTAAGCAGTTCAAGGAGCAATTCATGCAACAACGGGCGAGAGCGGCTCTTATCCAAAATGAAGGAGGAAACAATGACAACCCACGGTTGGTCACCGCTAAGCAATTCAAGGAGCTAGGACCACCGGAGTTTTTGGGAAAGCCAGAACCACTTAAGGCGGAGACGTGGTTAAAGCAGATTACCAAGATATTTGATGTCTTGGGATGCTCCGAGAAGCAAAAGGTTCTCTTTGCCACTTTTATGTTGCATGAAGAGGCAGATTACTGGTGGGAATATGTAAAACGTACCCAGCCTGACGCACTCAAGATGTCTTGGGAGAAGTTCCAAGAACTGTTCAATGACAAGTACTTTCCCAAAAGTATTCGTCACATGAAGGAGGTGGAATTTATCAAGTTGGAGCAAAACAACATGACCGTGTCGCAGTACGAAGCCAAGTTTGCCGAGTTGTCCCGATTTGCGTCCCACTTGGTGGATAATGAAGAGAGAATGACGCGAATGTTTTTGCGAGATTTGAAACCTGAGATACGTCAACATCTTATTTCTCATAAACTGTGTTTGTATTCAGATGTTGTGAATAGGGCTCAGTTAGTGGAGCGCGATAACGAGTCAACGCAATCAAAAGAGAGCAGTCGGCAAAATGATAATACTGGTGATAACAGTCATCAAAGCGGTGACAATAAGCATGGAGGGAATCAACATGTCAGAAATGGTAACCACTTCAATGGTAATCATGGCCAAAACAATAAGAATGGACATTTCAAGAAGAGGAAATTCAACAATGATGGAAAGACGTCAGCACCAGCACCCGTTGTTAAGGAAGGAGAACGACCACCTATCATATGCTTCAAATGCGGAGGGGAGGGACACATCAGTCCAAACTGCGCGATACCATCCAAAGCATGTTATAATTATGGAAGAGAATGTCACTTAGCCCGATTTTATCGTTCACCGAAGACAAGTTCAGATAGGATGGAGGCACCAAAGACCGTCCCAAAAAAGCCAAAGCCAGTAGTTTAAGAGAGAGTATTTTTTTTTTCGTGACGAGGAACCTGAATAAAATTATCACGGGTATGTTAGTCATAAACTCTTGCGAAGTCTATACCGTGTTAGATACCGGTTCTACTCACTCTTTTATTTCACCTAGTTGTGTTAAATGTTTGAAGTTAACTCCGGAGAACTTAGACTTTGATATGTCTGTTTAAACTCAGTTGGGAGAAACCTTCGTTATCTCTACTATTTATAAATCTTGTTCAAATCAACACTTTCACGTTACCTATCGATCTTATCTCTTTGAAAATACTTGCCTTTGATGTGATTTTTTTGAAACGATTGGTTCACTACTCATCATGCTTCTCGTAAGGTTGTTAGCTTTCATACTCCTAACCAACCTGTTATGCAAATTCAAAGTAACCAAACCACTAAAGTCAATCATTGTCATATCAAGCCATAAGTAAAAATCCCCGTTCCTTTCGCTGTTGACTTCCTGGTGTGGAATGCACCGAAGCTAGACTTTCCGTAGGAGACGTTGTAAATGATGATGGCAAGTTGATAGGTATCAATGTGACGTGTTATCCAAGTCTTGGATGAGGGTCACAGTTTTGAACGATATTTCTATTGTTAATAAATTTCTTGACGTATTCTTGAAGACTTCTTAGCCTACCTCAGAGCGTAAAATTAAATTTTGTATTGACCCCAGTACAAAACCCATTTCTTAAACCCTCAAATATTTCTTCAACTAAAACGAACGTATTATGCGCCAAAGACGTTGGCTCGAGCTGTTGAAGATTACGATCGTACCATTCAATAACATCGTGGAAAAGTGAACATGGTAGCTGACGCGTTGTGTAGAAGATCGTATACGGTTACAAGTACGAATATTCGAACCCACGTGAAGATAACGAATATACGATTAAAATCGACTTTAATCGATAAAGTTAAAGCCGCTCAAGCTACATACTAAGAGCTGATAAATGTGAAGAAGAAGGTTCAAGAGGGCGTTATTCTAGAAGCAAGAATCGACGAAGAGAGAAAATCTCAACTCTCGATTTAATTGGCCCATTTGAAATCCTCGATGAAGTAGGAACTGTGGCCTATAGACTCGTTTTACCGCCAAGTATGTTGCGTGTTCAGAACATTTTTTTTTCGTATCGATGTTACGTAAATATGTGGACGACCCGAACAGCATTATTAATTTAGAACCGGACGAAATAGCGAAAGATTTAACGTATGAGGAGATACGTGTTAACATCTTGGATAAGAAGGATCATATTCGATGCTTAAAGGTTATACCTCAAGAGTTAGAATTTGAAGTGAAGTCAAGGTATCCTCACATGTTCGGCATACCAAGTACGTATGTAAATTTTGATGTTCGGCATACCAAGTACGTACGTAAATTTCGAGGGCGAAATTCCATAAGGAGGGGAGATTGTGAAACCCCAGATTTTATGAATAAATATTTAATTTTTCTCGAAATAATTTTTTTTATATTATTGTGTGGATTTGATATAATAGTTATGGGTAGTATTTATAAATTTTGCAAAGTATGCAAGTTGTCATATTATATTCGATTGGTCGGAGAATATTCTTTTTGTCGGGGAATATCTGTACGACGGTACAATTATTGGTGGACCCCACAACGGAATTATTGTCGGATTGAGAAAACGACAAAAATACTTTATGAAAATAACGGCAGAAGTTTTACCGTTGATACTGTTGAACTACTCGGTAGTAAAAGTACAGTAATACGTGTGGTTGCATAGTAGCACACGGTATTAATTATTAATGCTTATGTGAGAAGTCACTCAGTTTGATTCAATTATTGTCAGGTAATAATATGAATTATTTAGCAATAATGACGTTTTGTTTTATTCGTATTATTAACGTAATAAAACAGAAACATCTTTTTATATAAAACAGAATACTTTATTAAAGTTATTCTATAAATAGAATATATTATATTTTATTTAAAAGATTTTTCTTTAAATATGGACCGTCAGATTAAAGTAATCAATCTGGACCGTTCATGGATTAGTTACTATGCATTCCATTTTCCTATAAATAGAAGCTCATTCCTTCATTATTTTCTTACGAATTCACTGAACTCTAGAGAGAGAAACTATAGAGAGAGACTATATAGAGATAGAAGAAAAGTTTTCTGCTACTTCACTACTCTTATATCCAGTTCTTTTACGGTAAGGGGTGTTATTCTTTCTTATTCATGAAGAGAACTGTTGTTATTCCATTTCTTATTATTCTGTTGGAATAACCTGTATACGTGGTCTACCCTATACTTGGTGACATTCTTCTATTATTCTGTTGGAACATCCTGTCTGTGTGTTTTACACCGGACCTGGTTCCGTTTTTATTATTATTCTGTTGGAACATCCTGTCTGTGTGTTTTACACCGGACCTGGTTCCGTTTTTATTATTATTCTGTTGGAACATCCTGTCTGTGTGTTTTACACCGGACCTGGTTCCATTATTTATTATTCTGTCGGAATATCCTGTCTGTGTGTTTTACACCGGACCTGGTTCCATTATTTATTATCCTGTCGGAATATCCTGTCTGTGCGTTTACGCCGGACCTGGTTCCATTACTTATTATTCTGTTGGAATAACCTGTCTGTGCGGTCTATCGCATGCATGGTGATTTCTTTTGTTATTCCATTCTTTATTGTACTCAGTTGGTTAAGTTTTGACTTCTATACTCCATGATATTTATGGAATATCCTTGATAATTGCGTTTCATCCAGTATCTTTTCATGAAAATATTCTTCTAAGCATTCTTGAATTTTACTCCACAACGCAGTATCATGTTGACAATTTGGACGTTATTAATTCTTGGATAAATTAATTCTTGAACTTGTTTTATTGAATTCTTATATCATTGTCATCATCCTCATGTTTATAAAATGTTGAAAGTCATCTGTGGTATGTAGTGCATAGATGGACTTGGTATGATTATGACCAGGGATTATTCGGTATAATCATGACCGTAATGTTATAAATGATGTGGTAAAAGTCCTCATTGGCCCGTAGTGCATTGATGGACAGTTGTTGGCATGATCATGACCATTAATGAATACACGAATATCCTTGGCCGTAGTGCAGGGGTGATTCGATGATGTGGATTATTTTATTAAGCTGAGTCCCAGCGATAACAGTGTTGAAAAAACCTTTTAAATCATAAAAGATAGTAGAGTTTATTTTCTACTTGACTCTTTTAATGGATTGCTTGTTCCACTGCAGTTAAACTTGATGTCTATTATGTTTTATAAGTTTAACATTGTTGAAGGCTAATGATAATTTATTCTGCATTATCTTAGTCATAATATTTCTTACTGGGCTAGTTGAGCTCACCCTTTCTTTCACTGTTCTCTTCAGAAAATGAGAACGTAGCTGGGGCAAGTCGGGGAACGGAGTGATGGTTCGAATGATAGTATTAGTTAGTAGTCCTCACTATTCTATGTAATGGTGTGTTAATAAATGTAATGAGGACTCCTTTTGAGTATGAATACTCTCTAGAAGATAATATTTGTATTCAAACTCACAGTTTATATTTTGTCGTGTTGTACACGACAGTTGTATTATTAAGTTGTATTTATATTCTGTACTATGTATCTGACGACCCAAGATGGGTGATGTATACCTAATTTTGGGGGCGTCACACGTACAGTTTGGACGGATGTGTCCTTCCTGTCCGCATTTGAAACATACGACCGGTGGTCGTTCTTCTTCTTTTGAAACGAGTGCTGGTGTTGCTGTCTTTCCATCATTATTGAACCTCCTCTTCTTGAAATTTTCACTTCTATTATCTTGGCCATGATTACCACCGAAGTGGTTACCATTCTTGGCATGATAATTTCCTCCACGATTGTTGTCACCGCTTCGATGACTGCTACCACTGGTATTATTATTTTTCCGGCTGCTTTCTCTTGGTTGGGTTAACTCGTTATCGCGCCCCAATAACTGAGCCCTGTTTACAACATCTGAATACAAACACAATTTATGAGAAATTAAGTGTTGACGTATCTCGGGTTTCAAACCTCTTAGAAACATTCGCGTCATTCTCACCTCGTTATCAACTAAGTGGGACGCAAACCTGAACAACTCGACAAACTTAGCTTCGTACTGCGACACGGTCATATTATTTTGCTCCAGCTTGATGAATTCCACTTCCTTCATGTGATGAATACTTTCGAGAAAGTACTTGTCGTTGAACAATTCTTGGAACTTCTCCCAAGACATCTTGAGTGCGTCAGGCTGGGTACGTTTTACAGATTCCCACCAATGATCTGCTTCTTCACGCAACATAAAGGTGGTGAATGGAATCTTTTGCTCCTCCGAGCATTCCAAGACATAAAATATATTGGTGATCTGCTTTATCCATGTCTCTGCCTTAAGTGGTTCAGGCTTTCCCAAACACTCCGGTGGTCCTAGCTCCTTGAACTGCTTAGCGGTGACCAACCGTGGGTTGCCAGTGTTTCCACCTGCATTATGAACAGGAGTCTCTCTCGTTTGGTGTTGCATGAATTCTAAAAAGCTCCAAAACATACCGTCATTCGTCATTTGGTCGGTGTCGTTGTTCACCTGAGGATTGTTGCCTTCCTGATGCACATTATCCTGAGTATTGATCTGTGGTGACTCAACAGACTCCTGTGCTCCATTGCTATTCTCAACATTCTCGGATGTCATTTTCAAATACTGTCACAAAACAAGGGTTAATTGACATGCTATATATTATCCCTATATTCTGACCGACCAAACAAATACTAAATAAACTTAGTCAGGTCATACTAGCGAAGGAATTCCCCGTCTCTCCCCTTCTAGTTCTTGTCTCACATCTTAGTCAGGGATCATATCCCTAAGCTTTGATACCAACTATGACAACCCCAAAATAGGTATACATCACCCATTCTGAGTCGCCAAATACATGGTACAGAAAAAAATACAACTTCAGTAATACAATTGTCGTGCAGAATACGACCACACATATACTGTGAGTTTGAATACAAATATTATCTACTAGAGAGTATACAAACTCAAAAGAAGTCCTCATTACAATTATCACACTATTTCACAGAATAGTGAGGACTACTAATGCAACCATCTAGACGGTCAATCCATTCCCCGACTAGTCCCAGCTATATTCTCATTTCCTGAAGAGAACAGTGAAAGAAACGGTGAGCTCAACTAGCCCAGTAAGAAATATTATGACTAAGATAATGTACAACAAATTATCTTTAGTCTTCAACAGGGAAAAATTTGATAAAATATAATAGACAACAAGTTTTAGATCAACAACTGCAGCGAAAACAGCAAACCATTAGAAGAGTCAAGTAGAGAATGAGTTCTACTATATTCTAAGATTTAAAAGATTTATCATCAATTTAATTGCTGAGATTCAGCTTAATAAATAATCCACATCATCGAATCATCCCTGCACTACTGGCCAAAGATAATCGTGTTTTCATCAACGGTCATGATCATGTCATAAAATAATTCATATTTGCACCCTTGGGCGAAGAGAATCCATGGCCATAATCATACCAAAAATTATCCATCAATGCACTACGGGCCAATGAGGATTTTTACCATATTATTTGTAACATTATGGTCATAATTATACCGAATAATCCCTGGTCATAATCATACCAAGTCCATCTATGCACTACAGGCCACAGATGACTTTCAACAGAATATAAACATGAGGATGATGACAATGATATAATAATTCAATTAAACAAGTTCAAGGATAAATTTTAAAGATTTATAATTTAATTTATCCAGAAATCAATAACGTCCAAATTGTCAACAAGATACTACTTTGTGGAGTAAAATTCAAGAATAATACTCAGTTGGTCTTGTTCATCTCAACACATGTTCATCTTTGCACTACTGGCCAAAGATATTCATCAGGTAATCATTCATCTTTGCACTACAGGCCAAAGATATTCAGTAATATCATCATTTAGGACTGAGGATGATGAAAAATATCTTAAAGAAAACGAATTCAGTGAGATAAAAGAACAAATATTAGGGATTCGTATTACAGTTTATCCAAGTTCAATAATACTCTGAAATAACCAATTTTGATGAAGAATTCCAAAATAATGATCAAAACATGGATACAATCAAATATAGTAACCATAATAGACATCTTGGTCAAAATAGAAAATTTTCATTTTTCGGTAAATAGTGCCGTATTCGTGAATAGTGTCGTATACGTGAATAGTAATCCTAACACAAAAAGTTCTAAATTTGATAAAAAGTTCAGACCAATACTTCGGCATAATGATATTGAAAGAAATAATATCATTTACGAAGAAAATAACATCCCTTACCTCAGAATAATCGTACTTCTGACTGAATTTTGGATATAGTGCTGACAGAAACTTGCACTGAATAGCAACTCTCAAAGTATCTAAATACTCGCTAAAATACGCTCAAAAATATAGAGAGAGAAAGGGAGAAAACTTATAAATTTTGGTGTGATTTTCAATTCTAACTTAGCCTTCTATTTATAGGAAAATGTTAGCACGCCGAAGCAGACCTGACCTGCAACCTGATGGCTTTACCTGCTACTATTCCCACCCACCACATTTGAATAAAAATTCCAGCACATTTCTCACCAACCAAAAGTGGGGCCCACTCAATTCTAGAATTTTTCACCAAAATGATAAATTCTGAAACTTCAACAATTTCTGAACCAGTCATCTCTTAAAATTCATAACAAATCATACGTTCATTTTTAACGGTTCAAAATTTATGGACATATACTCAACTTATATATGAATAACATATCCAAAAATCACAACGATCCAACGGTCGGATTAAAAATTATAACTCATGCAATATAACTCAAAAATACTGGTTTGATTTTTAATACCTCCATTCCGACAGAAATACTGATAAAACACCTCAACATTAATTCCTTCAATAATAACCACATAAATAAATCCATCATTTATATCCACATCAAATAAATATTTCCTTATCATATAAATCAATAATTAATTATTCACAAATAATATTACAGAATCACAATTATAACAACTAGGCCGTTCCCAGGAAAGAGGGGGTTTTCTAATAAGAATTTCTCCTTACTGGCGCGTAATTAGATGACCAAACCTCTCCTTAGATAGAACTTTCTAAACATTGCCAATAATGTTATCTAATAATATTATTCAAATAATATGAATTATTGATCTGATAATGGAAAATACTGTGCAGGAATAATTATTGAATCAATAAAATAAAATATTGAACAGTAACTACTGTAACAATTATTGAGTAGTGCCTTCTTACGTAAGAATCAATAATTGGTGCAATACCGTGTGCTACTGTATTTTAACCACCGGGTATTCCAACAGTATTAACGGTAACAACTACGCCGTTATTTATAAAAACTCAATTTTGTCGTTATCTTCATCTGACCATTTTTCGTTATGGGGCCCACAAATAGCTGCGCCGTCTTACGAATATTCCTCGACAGAAAGAATATTCCACGACCAAACGAATATTCCCCGACAACAATGAGTATTTTATAACCACTTGTTTATTTTTCAAAATTTGCACATTTTACCCATAACCAAAATACTATATCAAATTAACACCTTATTATTCACAATAATAATTAGAGGAAATTTGATTTTATTCATTAATAAGTTGGAGTCTTACAATAGGCCGCAAGGGACTTTACCTAGTGACACTAAGAAAAATCCGAAGGGAAATCATGAGCAGTGTCAAGCAATCACTTTGAGGAGTGAAAAGCATCTTGAAGGGAAAGATGCAGAAAATTTAGCTAAGAAGGATGTCAAAGAGAATGAAAACAAAGTGGTTGAAGGGAAACAGGGTGAGGAAAAGCAAGATGACAAGACCAAGTCAGATGTTGAGCCAGTTGTATATCCTCCGCCACCATTTCAGCAGAGAGTCCCAAAATAGAAATTAGATAAGCAATTCTCCAAATTTTCAAGAAACTTCAAATCAATATTCCTTTCGCAGAAGCCCTAGAGCAAATGCCAAGTTATGCCAAATTTATGAAGGGTATTTTGTTAAGGAAGAAAAAGTTAGAGGATTATGAAACTATGGCTTTGACGGAGGAATGCAGCGCAGTTTTACAGAGAAAGTTACCTCCAAAGTTGAAGGATCCGGAGAGTTTCACCATACCTTACACGATCGGTAACATAGCCTTCAAAAAGTGTTTGTGTGACTTGGGGGCAAGTGTAAACCTCATGCCATTATCTGTTTATCCTGAATTGGGTCTACCAGTTCTGAAACCTATAAACATATCGTTGTAGTTAGCAGATAGATCGATAACTTATCCAAGAGGAATTGTGGAAGATATTTTGGTTAAGGTGGACAAATTTATTTTTTCAGCAGATTTCATAATTTTGGATTATGAAGAAGACAAGAACATCCCAATCATCTTAGGGAGACCATTTTTGGCTACGGGTAGGACTCTCATCGATGTTCAGAAAGAGGAATTAACCATGATGGTTCAAGACCAGGAAGTCACGTTCAATGTATTTAAAGCCATGAAGTTCCCTATTGATGAAGAAGAGTGTTTTCGGGTGGATGTCATCGACCGGATAGTTAATGAAGACTTGGTAAAAAGTTTGGTCAGTGATCCGTTGGAAACCACACTACTGGGGGATAAGGATTTGGATGATCAAGAGTTCGTGGATTACTTACATATGCTAGATTCTTTACCTCGAGTTAGTAGATTCAAGGTTCCGTTTGAGCCACTTCACACGGAAGAAAGAGCTTCAGCTCGTATGAAACCTTCACTTGAGGAGCCACCCACTCTTAAGCTCAAACCACTTTCTAATCACCTTAGGTATTCTTATTTTGGTTATTCAAATACTTTACCTGTTATTATTGCATCTGCGCTTAACGAATTACAGGAAAGTAAATTACTGAGGATTTTGAGGGAATACAAGTCTGCAATAGGCTGGACAATTGTCGACATAAAGGGAATCAGTCCATCCTTCTGCATGCACAAGATTCTCATGGAAGAGGATGCAAAGCCAATAGTGGAACAACAGAGACGGCTAAATCCAATCATAAAAGAAGTGGTAAAGAAAGAAATACTGAAGTGGTTGGATGCGAGAATTATATACCCGATTTCAGACAGTGCATGAGTCAATCTAGTACAGTGCGTGCCGAAAAAGGGTGGAATGAAAGTGGTTAAGAATGAAGATAATGAGTTGATTCCAACGAGGACAGTGACTGGATGGAGGGTTTGCATAGACTATAGGAAACTAAATAAGGCAACCCAGAATGATCACTTTCCTCTACCCTTCATTGACCAGATGTTGGACCGATTAGCTGAGCATGAATACTATTGTCTACTATATGGATACTTGGGGTACAATTAAATAGATATAGCTCCCGAGGATCAAGAGAAGACCGCCTTTACATGCCCATACGACACCTTTGCATTTAGAAGGATGTCATTTGGGCTATGTAATGCACCAGCTACGTTCCAAAGATGTATGATGGCCATCTTATCGGACATGGTAGAGAAGAACGTGGAAGTTTTCATGGACAACTTTTCAGTCTATGGAAACACTTTTGATAAGTGTCTAGAAAATTTGGGCATGGTCCTAAAGCGATGTGTGGAAACTAATTTGGTGCTTAACTGGGAGAAGTGTCATTTTATGGTTGAAGAAGGAATAATTCTGGGGCACAAGGTCTCTGAAAAAGGCTTGGAGGTTGATAAGGCAAAGTTAGACACGATTAAGAATCTTCCACCGCCGAATTTAATAAAGGGAATCCGCAGTTTTTTTTGACATGTCGGGTTCTACAGAAGGTTTATAAAGGATTTCTCTAAGATTGCAAAACCATTGTGCAGTCTCTTAGAGAAAGATGCAGTGTTCAGTTTTGATGAGGAGTGTAAAGCAGCGTTTGAGTAGTTGAAAACCAAGCTGACTACAACTCCAGTGATTGTCGCACCGGATTGGACTATGACTTTTGAGTTAATGTGCGATGCTAGCAACTATGCGGTAGGGGTTGTTTTGGGTCAACACCGAGAAAAGATATTCCATGCCATATACTACGCAAGTAAAACCCTTACGGATGCACAATTGAACTACACAACCACCGAGAAGGAGTTACTTGCAGTATTATACGCCTTTGAAAAATTCAGAGCCTACTTGATTGGAACAAAGGTGGTGGTATACACGGATCACTTGGTGATTCGTTATTTAATTTCAAAGAAGGATGCTAAGCTTAGACTAATTAGATGGATTCTACTCCTTCAGGAATTTGACTTGGAAATAAAGGATAGGAAGGGGACAGAAAACAAAGTGGCGGATCATCTTTCAAGGATGGAAAATTCGGATAAGGATGGAGCGAATAAGTGTGTAATTAATGAATCATTTCCAGATGAGCAACTTTTTGGGGTCAACTCAGAATTTCCATGGTATGCAGATTTTGCCAATTACTTGGTAAGAAAAATCCTTCCCCCTGATCTGACACGTCAACAGAAAAAGAAGTTCCTATATGACGTCAAGTGGTACATGTGGGACGAGCCATACTTATTCAGACAGTATGCAGACAAGATGATTCTGAGGTGTATGTCGTACAATGAAGTAAAGAATATCTTACATGAATGTTATTCATCTGCATATGGGGGACATTATGGTATTGAGCGGACAGCGGTCAAGGTACTACAAGCAGGATTTTACTGGCCTATTGTGTTCAAAGATGCCCACCAGTTCGTGAAAAATTATGACAGATGCCAAAGGGTGGGAAATATATCAAAGAGGAATGAGAGGTCGCTCCACACTATCATGGAAGTTGAGATTTTTGATGTGTGGGGGATGGACTTTATGGTACCGTTTCCTCCTTCATTCAATAACTTGTATATCTTACTAGTTGTAGATTATATGTCAAAATGGGTTGAAGCTGCAGCACTCCCTATAAATGATGCCAAGGTGGTTCTTAAGTTTTTACAAAAGAATATCTTTACAAGGTTTGGCACGCCAAGAGCAATCATAAGTGATGAGGGTAGTCACTTCTGCAACAGATCATTTACAGCTCTCTTGGTGAAGTATGTGGTCAATCATAGGGTAGCTACATCATATCACCCCCAAACGAGTGGTCAAGCTGAGGTTTCCAACAGAAAGAGGTGAAGAAAATTTTAGAGAAAGTAGTAAATCCAAACAGAAAAGATTGGTCTCTAAAGTTAGATGATGCACTATGGGCTTACAGGACAGCATACAAGACGCCAATTGGGATGTCTCCGTATCAGTTGGTCTACGGGAAAGCGTGTCACCTCCCGATGGAATTACAACATAAGGCATATTGGGCCATTTAAAAACTCAATTTTGATCAAGTAGCAGCAGGAGAGAAAAGGTAGCTCCAATTGAACGAACTCAACGAATTTCGACTGCAAGCGTATGAGAACTCAAAGTTGTACAAGGAAAAAGTCAATAAGTGGCACGACCAAAAGATTATGCAGAGAAAGTTTGAACCGAGACAATCAGTGTTATTTTTTAACTCACGACTGCGGTTGTTCCCAGGAAAACTCAAATCCCGATGGTCGGGGCCATTTACGATTAAGAAGGTTTTTCCACATGGCGCCATTAAACTATACAGTAGAAATCCACTGGAAACATTCAATGTCAACGGTCAACGGTTGAAGCACTATTGGGGTGGCGACATCGACAATGAAGCCACCACAATCACACTTGCCGATGCGCCATAAACAGGAAGTAGTCAGGCTGAAAGACTCAAAAACAAGTGCTAATTGGGAGGCAACTCA
Source organism: Panax notoginseng (assembly GCA_016801055.1). NCBI lineage: Eukaryota > Viridiplantae > Streptophyta > Magnoliopsida > Apiales > Araliaceae > Panax > Panax notoginseng. Next base: position 20,660,065 of record CM029021.1, read on the forward strand.
ATTTTACTTTCATTTACAATATTTTTATGTATGATAGTCAATTTGTAGTTTAGAGTGTAATTTTAGTATCAAGTAAGTTTATTTTGGTCCATTAGGTAGTTAGTCAAGTCATGATTTGTAGTAAAGTAGATCTTACATATTCAATTTTCACGATGTTATCTTATACTTATGATTTCAATGTGTTTCAGGTACTTGGGAAGCTTTTGGAGATGTGTTTGATGAGAGGAAGTGGAAAAATTAAAGCCAGCTGCAGAATACCCCCCCCCCCCCCCGCTGGGGTGGGCTTTTTGTGAAGGATACCCCCCGCCGGGGCGGGGGTCTTAAGTCAAAAAGTAGAATACCCCCCCCCCGGTCGGGGTGGGCATCTGCAGTACAATTACCCCCCGCCGGGGCGGGGGTACGGGACTTTAAGCAACTTATTTTTTGCAGTTCGTGGCCAACCTCTCTACCTCTCCACGTTTATTCTTCCATAACTGAACCTCAACCCACTCTCTAACCCACGATATTGCTACAATTATCTCCACTAACCCACAAATTTAAACACCCATATATCTCTATATAAATACAAGCCCTAACTCCATCAATCTCACACCAATTCATCTTTAAATTTTGAATTTTCTCTCCATCAACCAAGGGTTTGTCTTCAATTGGGTTTGCAATGATCAAGTTTGGGGAAACTTCAAATTTAGTGCTACTACTGCAAAATCATCATCAACAAAAGGGAAAACAGTGGGTAAGCTAGTTGTGCACTTTGTCATCACACTTTGAAATTCTAGTTGTCAGTTGAGGGTATTGTGATAGAGTGCACACCAAGTGTTCAACAAATTGTGCAAGAGAAAGGTTGGGGGAATTTGTGATCAATTTGACTACCATGGCACCAAAACACTATCCAAGCGACAACGGGGCGAAGGTTCAGGGTCTATACCACCTACAAGGGCCTTTGACCGGTGGAAATTTATGATTGCCAACGCCACCTACAAGTACGATTATTTAGTGCCCAAAGCACTAACTCCTGAGCGAGGCTTGGCACCAGACAATGTCAAATGGCAAATGAAGAGGCAAATATATGAGAAAGGTTGGGATAGGTTTACTGATGAGCCAGAACCAACAATAGTCAACGTGGTGAAGGAGTTTTATATAAACGCTGAGGATAGGGCCCCGTTCAGTGCATTCGTGAGGGGTAAACATGTGTCCTTCAATCCTGAGGCTATCAACAATTATTACAGCATGCGAGCACCTGCGGTATGCCATTATACACAATTACGTGACAGTGGTCCCGATTATGATCAGATTCTAGCTGAAATAACTAAGTCGGGCACTACATGGGTTAAAGGATGAAAGGGTGGCACAATCTTCCTCAGCAAGGACTTGAGCCGCTATGGCAAGATATGGTATGCGTTCTTGTGCGCAAAATTGTTCCCATCCGTACATACCACTGAGGTGACGAGGGAGAAAGTGCTTCTGCTGTACGCAATTGTGCAAGACTTCCACATCGATGTTGGCAATTATCAACTTCTTTATACGGCGATGCCTACGAGGGCCATTTTCTGGCAGCCTGCCATACCCATCCCTCATCTGTGGGTTGTGCAAGCAGGCTGGCGTTAGATGGTCTGGAGATGAACCTACCTAGTAGCCTCTCCAACTATTGGGAGTATGATTGCACGCTACACGGTATGGCCTGGGGGGAGTCCCACCCAAGAGGCGTCGATTTTATATTCCCACTGGCTTTGGAGGAGAAGGAAGAGGCTGAAGACACATCCGAAGATGATCACGAGTTTCAAGCTGATGAGATCACTGGAGAGCAGGAGACTGCAGAGAGTTAAAGGACGGGCAGATTTATGTTCAGCAACCAATTTTGCAGTCTCTAGTGCCTGGTGGACAAAAGGGACAAAGAAGCCAACCGATAGATGAGGCGACTGGTGGCCAGGCAGGACCAAATGCTCAATGCCATGAACACGTCATTTGCCTCTCTAAATGCGGCCTTACAGACTCTGAATCTAGCCGCAGCCGACCAATTTCCATACCAGCCACCAGAACGCATGCCATAATTTCCACCATCTGATTCTGACAATGAAGAGCGCCGAGTTTATGAGCCACGACCACCATCACCTCAACCTTAGATTATTACAGGGAAGTCCTCCTACAATTACTGCTATATTTTTATAATGAGGACATTGTAGTTGTTAAGTTTGGGGGAGTTTAGTTTAGTTTTATTGCAAGTTTAGTTTAGTTTTTGCATATGTTGTCATGTTTAGTTTTAGGTTCATTATATGTTGCATTCATGTAGTATTATTGCATAATAGTTTGCATAGTAATGTAGTATTGTAAATAGTTTTTATTAGTTTCTATTTCTGTTATTTTTATTCCATATTGTAAAAAAAATAAAAATAAAATAAAAATCACAAAAATTTTAATTAAGTTCTGTGTTTATCTTGCATGAGTCCAGTATCTTGCATGAGTCCAGCTGTTAGATAGTACAGTCTATTTTGCCCAATGATGAGACTGGAATTGAGTAGACAAGTATAGTACTGACTATTAGAACTTTGATGTGATTTTCTGTTATGAATTGAATCTTTTCCTGTTTGAAACTGGTATAATAAGGTTAGCACAGTAATAACAACTATGTTGACTGATTAAGTTCAAATTGATACATAATGGACCTCTAAAGGATAATGCTAGTTTGAATGAAAGAATGACAAGGATAGGCAGTGAAGGCTAAAGTTAAGCGAGAACCTAAGTTTGGGGGAAAATTTGTGGTATATAAGCTATATCTAAAAAAAGAATAAACACCATGGCATGCTTGTTTTGTGGCCTTCGTTACTTGAGTAAGTAAGCCCGAGGGGATTGTCTTTACACCTAGCACCCTAAGGCCTTAAAGGTATGGGAGTCGTTGGTCGAAAGCTCGTTAAGGTTGCATTAAAAAGCCTAAGGGAATAAGACATTGCACAACCATGTGTATAAAAAAAAGAGAAAAGAATAAAATGGGAATTAAGAGCAAAAAGCCCTCATAAATGAAAAATAAAGCATAAGTACCCTATTTTGACTCTCGATATTGGTAATTATTTAATTTTAGTTGGATCTTAACTGTTTTTGAAATTTCTAAGTTTACACTGCATGATGCCTTCAAAGAGACCTGTTATGTGTTAAATTTGATTTTGTATATCAATTAGCATGGGTGTTGAGCACACACGCACTATATCAGTGATAACAGTTTAATATTTGATGATTGATTGGGAAATTACTGATTTGTTTTGATATGAGGTATCATCATGTTTACTTGATTTCTCTGAGGCGGGTTGAATAAATTTGTTTCTATCATTACTGCTGGATTCGTAGGCATATAGATTAGTGCATACCATTGCATTGCATTGCATTTTTGTTTTATTTTGTGCTCTAGGACTAGCACGGGTTTAAGTTTGCAGGAGTTTGATGAGTGGGTTTTATACCTATAAATCGGCCTCTAATTCGAGCTTAAACTGTGTTAATCCTGTATATTTATGTTCGTTTATACTTGTTTATGTTTGTTTTATGTTTAGGTGGAATGGCGTAGCATTCGTGGCATGAAGGTGGCGTTATGACAGGAAGTGGCATCAAAATGAGCAAAATGTGCAGCTGCAGAACTACCCCCCGCCGGGGCGAGCATTATACAAAGGAAACCCCCGCCGGGGTGGGGGTACAAGACAAGGAGCAGAAGACCCCCCCTCCCACCAGGGTTGGCCTCTATAGAACAAAAACCCCCGTCTGGGCGGGGGTACGGGGCAAGAACAGGAGTTTTATTTCAATTAAAGTTTTGTAACAGCGTGAACGGGAACAAATTGGCATGGCTTGGGACTTCGATTGGCGTTAGTTTATGAACAAAATACGTGACTGATGATAATATAACAAGAATCCACGAGAGAGAGAAAAAAATAATCAATCAAGGAGTAATTTTGAGCCCTAATTGGAGTGAAGGACATTAGAGGAAAGAATTGAAGGTCAGAGTCACGAAGATTACGAATTGGAGCAAAGAAGAAGGATGGTTTGTATCTATTCTATTTCTTTAATTCAGTTATTGTAATTGGGATGATGGATTCTTTTATGATTTCAGTTTTTATTTCATTTATGATGAACTAACTTACTTTTTAGGTTTATGATGGATCTTTATTGTTGAACGATGATTATTATGCATTGAATTCAACTTAATAATCTATCCATTCAATTTATCTATTGTGATTTGTGCTTTAATTTACGAATTTTTTGATCACCAATTCTGTGTGGATTTGTATGGATTTGAGAGATGATGTATGAATCTATACTTAGTCACTTTAGCATGTGTTCTTGAATTCTATGTTTGAATGGAATCTTGATGAATGTTAGGATAGAGATATACCTAGCATCGCATGTAATAAGGTAGAGAACTTGAATTTAAACCTTATTTGATTTTAATTCACATAGAGATATAGTGAGTTAGTTGATTAGGGTGTTTGGCTTAATTCTATCGAATTTGTGGATTTAAGTTAATATGGTGTTAGTGCATCGAGAGATGGCTAATGCTACATAAATGTTCTTGATTAATAAACTGAGATAGTGAATTGAACTAGATTAAGGTGTGATAATCGGAGTAAGACTTAAAGTGAAGTTGTAAGCTTAATTCTCCAATATTTGCTTGAATTTACGGTTTTTAAGTTGTGTTGATTGATTGGTATTTCTAGTTTCTTAGTTTTTCTTAATTATAATCATTGATTTGGATTGTTTAATAAAATTGGGTTAATATAAAACTAGTAATTGATAGGTTTAATTTCTTACTATTCTTTGTGGGACGATACCTGACTCATCACTGTATTACTTGTTGACCACGTGCACTTGCGTGTGAGCGTAATTAGATTTCGACCAACAACGATCAAGCATAAGGAAGCAGATATCCTCCTTCAGAAGACTCAGGAGGCTCAGAACAAGCTTCTCTCTAAAAATCTCGCTAGCCTACGTTCCTCCCTGACTGAATTTAATTAAAGAGTACTCCTTAACTCAGATGAGGCAGACAGACGATATCTTGGCCATAATACATCAACAAAATTTACAGACTGACGCTATGGTCTAAGAAAATTGTGATGACATTGCTCAGTTGCGCTCTCAACTGCACGAACTGGTGTAAGGGATGAACCGTCTGTCTCAAGAACTTCGAACCTAAGATTTTGACATAAAGGGGAAGAAGAATATTGTAGGGGAGAAAAGCAAAGGGAAACAGGTAGCACATTCTTCAAGGAGCAATCAGCCTCGCAATCAGTCTCCAAGAGCAGAGCAACACCAACCAATAATAATGGCAACCCCACTGAGGAGCCAAGGTCCTACTCCTTTCAGTCTGGAAGGAGTCTCTCGCACTGTCCTAAGTATGCCCATTGGAGATCCTGCCTTCATGAATAGACATGATCATGATGAACCTCTTGAGTAAAGTGAACTAAAGGAAATTATAAGGAGAAATGAGACGAGCAGGAAAAAGAGAGTTGAAGAATATGTGAATCCTCCAAGGTATAAGAGACCGAGGAGATAGAAGATATGTTCATGTTTCTTTTTATTGATGTATCATTTATCAACTATAATATCCTTTAAAGAATATTAATAAATTCATGCTTATTCTCTAGAATTTTAGTTGCTCACTGAAACTTAAGTCATGTTTATCTTATAGCAATCTGCATTAGAAATTGATGATATGATGCAAATCTATTTGGTTATGTCAACATCAAACAGGGGGAGATTGTTGGGAGTTCCATATTTAAATTTGATGTTGGAATAAATAAATGTGCATGCATTATCAAAAATATAAAGTCCTTATTAGATCACATGTACAGAGACTTAGATTAAAGATCCGAAATGTTAAGTTGATCTGAGCTAAACAATTTCCATCTTTATCTTCTTCTAAAGTCCTTTGAATTAGAAAGATAATGATGTACAAGGACTATATAATAGAAAGGTCAAACTTGTTAAGTTGAGCCTATAAGTTGTAATAGATAGGCCAGAACTGAATCGTAGTCTGTCTAGCCAGCCAAGAAATTGTAGAAGTTAAGGTAAAATCGTAGTCTGTCGAGTATACCGCTCTCAAAATCGTAGAGACCGTCTGCTGAGCTAAAACAAGAATCGTAGGCATCACTCGAAATCGTGGACTCTACAAGTCGTCGCCAATTGAAATCACAGTCAGTCAAGCGTTTACAATGCTAAGGCAAAATCGTAGAGTACTCTACGATTCTCATCAGATAAGCAATCCAGACTAAATTTCCTAAAAGCACTCATCAAGACACGTAGTAGCAAGATAATGATCGCAGTGCTCATCAGTCAGTATCAGAATCGTCAGACTTACCTGTCTAATAAGAGAGGATCTATAACAATGAGGACTGACATATAAATGTTGATAATTGAGAATCCCAATACTCTAACCAATATCCTTAGGCTGAAGCGAAGAAAAAAAGGGAAAAAGAAAGTGACTTCCAACTAGTCTGTTGAAAGTGACATTCCAGAGGAGTTAGGTGAGAAAGCAGTCTATTGTGTTAGGTAAGTCAAAAAAGAGTGTACATAGACCTAGAATGTCAACATCAAGATCTCAAAATATCTGAAGGATTAAATGCTCCAGATAAAGCATTTCAACGGGAAGATTTCAAAGGATTCTACATAGGGCAAACAGATTGAAGATTTAAAATAAGCAAGAACACACAAATCATAAGAAAATCTATCAAAGCCTCAATCTACGAATTAGAAGAAATATCTTGCTTCGCTACTCAATTCTTCAGAACTTATGCTTAAGGCAACTGAATAGCACAACATCAAACAAACTCTCATCACAGAGCAACCAAGTCTACTACGCTTAAAGAGTTCTTAGTAAACTAAAGTTCCAAGTCTGTTGGGCTTGAAGAGTTCTTAGTGAACTAGAGTTCCAAGGCTGCTGGTCTTGAAGGAATCTTAATGATTCAAAGTTGTACATATATCCTTAGTAGATTTCCTACTCGTGGAGTAGAAGAGTGGATTAGGAGTCTTGAGTACTCTGAACCACTTAAAAAATTGTGTCATTTACTTTCAGTCACTTCTTAATTGTCATATCTACTATATCTGTTATAACTGCTACTTGAACTATAACTTCTACTTTATCTTAAAGGGGATAATTAAATCATACATTCTGACGTGGTTAATTAAGTTATTAATTAACAAATATGTTAAGCTAATTTTTGAAAAGAAAAAGTTTTTAAAAATATCTATTCAACCCCCCCCCCTTCTAGATTACTTTCGATCCTACGGGAACTAACAGAACTTAATGTTTACTATCTTAACCAAATTAAAAATCTATCAACAATATTTTATTCCTGTAACACTAATCCACAATTCTTTGTTGCACCCAAGACAAAGAGAACTTTCACCACTTGTCTTTACCTAAAACTTAAAATATCATGGTTATACCAATTCGCAGTTCATATTTATAATTGTGCCATTAAATTCATCTTTGCACTCCGAGCCAAAGATATTCAATTGTAACACCAATGGTCATGCCAATTAATAGTCCGTCTTTGCACTACGGGCCAAAGACGTATAATTGTAAAACCAATGGTCATGCCAATCAACAGTCCATCTTTGCATTACGGGCCAAAGACATACAACTGTAAAATCAATGGTCATGATCATACCAATCAACATTTCATCTTTGCACCCCTGGCCGAAGAGAACCGATGGTCATGATCATGCAAAACAACAATCCCTCTTTGTACTCAGACCAAATGGAAATTTCACTACAATGATTATAACAATGATATATATGATAAATGGATAGAAATAATCAGAATAATAAGATAAAATAGATCTTAGTAATTTTTGACTTAATTATCCAGAGTCCAAATTGCCAAAACGATATCTAGAAAATCGATTAGAATTCTTGATAGAATATAAAGTTCAAGTAAATGTAAAGTTCCCGGCTCAAATAGAATAAATTAAAGATGAATAGAAAGATTCAGGTCAAGATATTAGATGAAACACAAACTATTAAGGATATTATAATCATTTAAGAACTTTTCATCATTTAATAATAAGCTAAAAAATGAATAATAATATCTTACTATAATATGGAGTATGAAAGAAAATGATATCCCTTTATAATATTATAAAAAAATGATACCCCTTACATTAGCACATGACTAGATGATGCTTTCTATGAAATTGATCAACCCTGAACAATGTTTGCACTCTTTATCAACATTTGGAGTAACCTTACACTCAAAATAAATACTTACATTATTGTAGTTAAAGAATTTATATTTTTTGTGTAGTAATCGTGTGTTTTGTTACTCAACTAAGCTATATATTTATACTAAAAATTTAGGAGACAACTAACACACACACACTTTAACAAAATAACCAAATGAGGTATATAAAAATACTGGTAGTAGAATTTGTGGTCCCATAGAGAAAATTAAAACAACTTGTACACGTTTTAACAATAATTGAATTGTGGTCCAGACTACTTTAGAAAAAGTAGAGTGTTGGCAAGTCCTACCAAACTTACTTTTGTAAAAAGAAAATAATTGAACAAATATTTGTATATCATACTTATCTTTTGTGATGTCCCCAAAATAGGTCCACACAACCCATTCTGAGTCGCCAAATACATGGTACAGAATCCAAATATAAACTTCATTTATACAACTATTAATTATCGTGTAAAATACAACAACACATAAGCTGTGAGTTTCAATACAAATAACAGTACTCGCATTCCAAACCAATGATACTTTACATAAAGGTACAGTCGATAACTGTTTTAGGAATTAAAATCTATGAAAAATGTTCAAGGAAACCTTCATACCATGCATCTAAGTTATAATAGATATCATAGGTCTTGAGCATTAACCTTGGTTGACCCAATAGACCCCAAAGAAGAACGAAAAGATTACTATCTTGTTCATTCCAATGGTGTGTATCTTCTTGCCATATAATTATCTATATTGTCTTAAACTGAGGATTATATTCCAACCATACTCTAAGATTATATAGATAATGCTCATAGATATAGTCAGCAAGTGGATGTGCACAACTATATCTTAAGATAACACGAGTGTGTATGTGGTTAGACATCATGTATGATAGTGGAAACACACCCTTTAAGCTCTTAGTACAATTATATCCTCCTCATTCTAATGGGGTGCATTTTGATGCTTTCAAAGTCAAGTTCTCATCACCCTATTGTTGTTCACCAAAATTAAATATTAAATGTCGAATAAAATAAAACACACACACTTTAAGTTCTCAATACAATTATATATTGTCATGCTATTTTATAATGTATTGAGAAACTTCAATAGTCATCGACCATCCCTTTACTCCCTTGTTATCTCCGCTCGACCCAGCTACTCTCTTATTACTTGAAAGAAATTGTAAAGCAAAAGGGTGAACTCAACTAGCCCAGTAAAGAATATTATGACTAAGATAATGTAGAATAAATTATCCTTAGTCCTCAACAGTGAAAAATCTAATAGAATACAATAGACAGCAAGTTCTAGATCAACAACTGCAGCGAAAACAGCAATTCATTAGAAGAGTCAAGTAGAACATAATGTCTACTATTTCCTCCAAATTAAAAGTACATCATTAATTTTTCATCCCTGTAATACCCATCAACAGTTCTTTGTTGTACCCAAGACAAAGAAAACTTTTATCACTTATTTTCACCTGAACTACCAAAGATTATAGTTAATTCACAATTCATGTTCATAATAATGTCTTAAGTGCTTAATAGAACTTTCACTCAATATCATTTCCCCAAAGGCTAAAGACATTCAAATGTAATAACAATGATCATACCAATCAATTGTTTATCTTTGCACTACAGGATAAAAATATTCAACTATAAAACCAATGGTCATGATCATTTCAATCAATTATCTGTCAGTGCACTACGGCTAAAGATATTCAACTGTAAAACCAATGGTCATGATCCTGCCAAATAATAGTCTATCTTTGCACTACTGGTCAAAGATATTTATTTGTATCATTAGTGGTCATGATGATGTCATACACCTGTCCATCTTTGCACTACGGACCAAAGCTATCAATCAACAATTCATCTTTGCACTACGCGCCAAAGACATACAATTGTAAAACCAATAATCAATTGTCCATCTTTTCACTATGGGCCAAAGATATACTGTAAGACCCCAATTTTTATGAATAAAGATTTAATATCCTCTAAATATCATTTTAAGTAATATGGTGTGGATTTGATATAATATTATAGTTGTGGGTAATACTTACAAATTTTACAAAGTAAGCAAGTTGTCATAAAATATTCGATTGGTCATGGAATATTCGTACGACGGCACAATCATTGGTGGACCCCATAACGGAATTAATGTCGGAGTTAGAAAATGACATAAATAACTTTTTATAAAAATAACGGCAAAAGTTTTACCGTTAACTGTTGAAATACCCGGTGATAAAAGTACAGTAATACGCATGGTTGCATAATAGCACACGGTATTGCACAGTATCTTTGATTATTGATGTTTATGTGAGAAGTCACTCAGTTTATTCAATTATTACATAATAATTGCTGCATAGTATCTCACATTATTGATTCAATTATTGTCACAATATTTTATATTTTTAAATCAATAATTGAGATGACAAAGTTATTCATATTATTATTTGTATTATTGACAATGTCTAAAAAGTTCTGTCGAGAAAAGGGGTTTAGTCACCTAATTGGGCGCCAATAAGGATAAATCCTTATCGAAAAGCCCCCTCTTTCCTGAGAATGATCTGGTTGTTAATATTACAAGTTATGATATTAATGATGAATAAATATTACTAAAAATGTGTTTTGAGAAGCCAAGTGAATTGAGATAAATAGAAGGGTATTTTATGAAGTATTTGTTATAAATTTGACTTATTATATGGACCCCTACTTATAAATTTTTTTAAAATCGTCAATAGAAAGTTATCTCAGTTTTGTTTTATATATGTATATATGTATAAGTTTTAATTTTTATATAAAATAGAATATATTATATTTTATTGTTTGCATAGTATTGCATAGTGTGTGCATAGTGCAGTATAGTAAAATCAAAAATTTTCTTTCGATTTCCCGTGAACTTTGCCCGTGGATTTCCCATTGTGCAGTCCGTGATTTTATTTTCTAAATAGTATCTTGTCATTTTCCTATAAAGAGGATGCTTAGTTTAGAAATGAAAATCACACCAGAATCAGAGAATTCTTCTTCTATAATATTGAGCGTATTTCTTTAGAGTTTAAGGAAGCTTTGAGTGTAGAAAACAGTGCAAGTTTTCTTCAAGAATATCCCCGCTATACCAGTCAGAAGTACTCTCTTTTTAAGGTAAGGGATATTATTTTTGTTCAATATTCGTAAAAAATAATATTTTCTTTCATACTCTGTAGTATGTAAATAATATTATTTCGTTTCATATTCCTAATTCTACACTTATTTTGTTAAGTATTGCTTCTATACTCCTTGATATTAGTAGAATATCCTTAAAATTTACGCTTCATCTAGTATCTTTTTACGGAAATATCATTCTGAACATTCTTGTTAATTTTTAATCTTTACATGTCGGAGTACTATTCACGGGGTACTATTCCTGAAGTATTATTCACGAGATACTATTCACTCGAGTACTATTCAACTGGGATACTATTCATGATAAAAATTGATTTCTTTTCTGTCCAAATCATTTTTGATACAATATTATTCTTGAATTTTACTCTACAAAGCAGTATCATGTTGACAATTTGGACATTATTGAATTCTGGATAAATTGAATTATAAATCTTTAAAATTTATCATTGCTCTCATCATCATCATGCTTATATTGTGATGAAAGTCATCTTTGGCCCGTAGCGCATAGATGGACTATTGATTGATATGATTATGACTATGTATCGGTATAATCATGACCTGTAATGTTACAAATAATGTGGTAAAAGTCCTAATTGGCCCATAGTGTATTGATGGACAGTTGTTGGCATGATCATGACCACTGGTGATAATAACGAATATCCTTGGCCCGTAGTGCATGGATGATTCGTGGATGTGATACTAATGAATATCCTTAGCCCGTAGTGCATGGATAATTCAGTGATGTGGATTATTTATTGAGCTGTGATACAGCGATAAAATATTAATGATGAACTTTTAAATTATAGAAGATAGTAGATATCATGCTCTACTTGACTCTTCTAATGGATTGCTTGTTCCGCTACAGTTAAACTTGTTTATTGTATTCTATCAGTTTAACACTGTTGAAGGTTAACGATAATTTATTATGCATTATCTTAGTCATAATATTTCTTACTGGACTAGTTGAGCTCACCCTTTGCTTTCATTATTCTCTTCAGGAAATGAGAACGTAGCCGGGACTAGTCGAGGAATGGAGTGACGGTTTGAGATGGTGGCTGTAGTAGTCCTCACTATTCTATAAAATAGTGTGATAATAATTATAATGAGGACTCTATTTGAGTTTGGATATTGTCTACGAGACAATATTCGTGTTAAAACTCTCAGCTACGTTTTGTCGTATTGTATAAATAAAGTTTGTATTTAAATTTTGTACCATGTATTTGGAGACTCAGAATGGGTTGTGTATACCTATTTTGGGGGCGTCACAGTTGGTATCAAAGCTTAGGGATATGATCCATGGCTGAAATTTGAGGCTAGAACTAGGAAGGGAGAGACGGGTAAATCCTTCGCTAGTATGACCTACCTAAGCTTAATTATTATTTAATGGGTCGGTCAGAATATAGGGATAATATGTGACATGTCAATTAACCCTTGTTTTGTGATAGTGTTTAAAAATGACATCTAAAAATGTTGAGATAAGCAATGGAGCACATGAGACCGTTGAGTCACCACCGATCAATAACTAGGATAATGTGTATCAAGAAGGCAATAATCCTCAGGTGAACAACAACACTAACCAAATGATGAATGATGGGATGTTCAGAGGCTTTCTGCAATTCATGCAACATCAGGTAAGAGAGACTCCTGTACAAAATACAGGTGGAAACACTAGCAACTCACGGTTGGTCACCGCTAAGCAATTCAAGGAGTTGGGACCACCGGAGTTTTTGAAAAAGCCAGAACCACTTAAGGCAGAGACGTGAATTAAGCAGATCACCAAGATATTTGATGTCTCAGGATGCTCCGAAGAGCAAAAAGTTCCCTTTACCACCTTCATTGGTGGGAATCTGTAAAACGTACTCAGTCTGCCGCACTAAAGATGTCTTGGGAGAAGTTCTAAGAATTGTTCAACGACAAGTACTTTCCTGAAAGTATTCGTCACATGAAGGAGGTAGAATTCATCAAGCTGTAGCAAAACAGTATGACTGTATCGCAGTACGAGACTAAGTTTGTAGAGTTATCCAGATTTGCATCCCATTTGGTAGCTAATGAGGAGCATATGACGCGAATGTTTCTAAGAGATTTGAAACCTGAAATACGTCAATGCCTCATTTCTCACAAACTTTGCTTGTATTCAGATATTGTGAATAGGGCTCAGTTATTAGAATGCGATAATGAGACAACCCAACCAAGAGATAGCAGCTGACAAAACGATAATAGCAGCAGTAGTAGTCATCGAAGTGGTGACAACAAACGCGGAGGAAATCAACATACCAGAAATGGTAACCATTTCGGTGGTAATCCTGGCCAAGATAATAGAAGTGGAAATTTCAAGAAGAGAAGGTTCAACAATGATGGAAAGACGTCAGGACCAGCACCCGTTGTTAAGGAAGGAGAACGACCACCGGTCGTATGCTACAAATGCGGAGGGGGGGACACATCAATCCAAACTGCACGGAGCAACCCAAAGCATGTTACAATTGTGGAAGAGAAGGTCACCTAGCTCGATTTTGTCGTGTAGTGAAGTCAAGTCCAGCTGGGATGGAGACACCAAAGGTCGTCCCAGACAAGTCAAAGTCAGTAGTTCAAGGGAGAGCGCTTGTCGTGACCTCCCAAAAGGGTAGGAACCCGAATGAGGTTATTACGGGTAAGTTAATCATAAACTCTTGTGAAGTTTATACCTTATTTGATATCGGTTCTACCCATTCTTTTATTTCTCCTACTTGCGCTCAACATTTAAATTTAACTCTGGAGAAATTAGACTTTAACTTATTTGTTAAAACTCCGTTGGGATAAACCTTCATTACATCCACTATTTATAAATCTTATTTGATTCAAATCGGCACCCTCACGTTACCTATCGATCTTATCTCTTTGAAAATACTTGCATTCGATGTGATTTTAGGGATTGATTGGTTAACTAATCATCATGCTAAAATTGATTGTCTTCGTAAGGTTGTTAGCTTTCATATTCCTAACCAACCTATTATGCGAATTCAAGCAACCAAACCACTAAAGTCAATCACTGTCATATCAAGCCATAAAGCTATTCATTTATTAAAAAATGGATGTCAAGCTTTCTTAGCTCATGTCACAGATTTAAACAAAAATACGTCAGATTTGAATGATATTTCTATTGTTAATAAATTTCTTGACGTATTCCCTAAAGAACTTCCTGGCCTACCCCAGAGCGTGAAATCAAGTTTTGTATTGACCTTGAACCCGGTACAAAACTCATTTCTAAAACCCTATATCGAATGGCTCCTATTGAACTTCAGGAGTTAAAAACCCAACTGTAGGAATTGTTAGACATCGATTTCATTCGTCCTAGTATGTCTCCTTGGGGTGCTCCTGTTTTATTTGTAAAAAAGAAAGATGGGAGTATGCGACTTTGTATTGATTATCAGGAGTTGAATCATGTCACCGTAAAAAATAGGTACCCTTTACCTTGTATTGATGACCTGTTTGACCAGTTGCAAGGCGTCAAATTCTTTTCAAAGATTGATTTTCATTCCCGATATCATCAGTTAAAGATTAAAACTGATGACATTCCAAAGACTGCTTTCAGAATTCGGTACGGACATTACGAATTCCTAGTCATGTCTTTTGGATTGACTAATGCTCATGTTGCATTCATGGATATGATGAGCCGAGTATTCAAGGAATATTTGGATGATTTTGTGTAAGTCTCCAACTTTTATGAATAAAGATGAATTTTTTATAAATATCATTTTTGAATATTATGGAGTGAATTTGATATAATGTTATAGTTGTGGGTAATATTTATAAATTTTGTAAAGTACGCAAGTTGTTATATAATATTCGATTCGTCAGGAAATATTCGTTTTAACAGAGAATATTCGTACGACAGCACAATCATTGGTGGACCCCATAACGAAATTATTGTCGGATTGAGAAAACGACAAAAATATCTTTTTATAAAATAATGGCGAAGGTTTTACCGTTAACTGTTGAAATACCTGGTGGTTAAAATACAGTAATACGCGTTGTTGCACAGTAGCACACGGTATTGCATAGTATTTTTGAATTATTGATTCTTACGTAAGAAGGCACTACTTAATAATTGTTACCGTAATTACTGTTCAATATTTTATTTTATTGATTCAATAATTACTGCGTTGATATTTTATATTATTGTTGTTTCAATAATTGTCACTGCACAGTATTTCCCATTATCAGATCAATAATTCATATTATTTGAATAGTATTATTAGATAGCATTATTGGCAATGTCTAGAAAGTTCTGTCAAGGAGAGGTTTGGTCACCTAATTGCGCGCCAATAAGGAGAAATCCTTATCGAAAAGCCCCCTCTTTCCTGGGAACGGCCTGGTTGTCATTATTGTGATTCTGTAATATTATTTGTAAATAATTAATTATTGATTTATATGATAAGAAAATATTTATTTTATGTGGACATAAATGATAGATATAAAAATATTAATTTTATGTGGTTATAAATGAAGGATTTAATGTTGAGGTGTTTTATCAATATTTTATCGGATTGGATGTATTAAAAAATTAAATCGGTGTTCTTAAAGTTCTATTGTGTGAGTTATAATTTTGATCCGACCGTTGGATCATTGTGATTTTTAGATATGTTATACATATATAAGTTGAGTATATGTCCACAAATTTTGAACCGTTAAAAATTAACGTATGATTTGTTATGAATTTTATGAGGTATTTAAAATTGTCCGTTTGTAGATTTTGAATATTTTTTGTTTGGAATTTGGAAAAACTTAAAGCTATAAAGTTTTAGAGAATTCGATTTCGTGTGGAATGGACATAAAATTCGTATTTTTCTGATAAAAGGACTATTTTATATGAATTACTGAAGTTCCGAAAATAAAATAACTTTTATTAAAATTGGATGGGACCCACTTTTTTTAACATGTGGGCTGCCAAAAATTTTCAGAAATGGCTGCCCAACAATTTAACAAAGCATGCATAGAAATTTTGTATAAATAATAATATTATTTTATTATTTAGTCTCCTTTGGCGTTCTAGCATTTTTCTATAAATAGGCGCTTAAGTTAGAATTAAAAATCACACCAGAAATAAGTTTTCTTTCTCTCTATATTATCGAGCTTATTTTTGTGAGTATTTAGATACTTTGAGAGTTGATATTCAGTGCAAGTTTTTTTCGACTTTACATCCAATATTCCGATCAGAACTACTGTTATTTTGAGGTAAGGGGTGTTATTTTTGTTCAATATTCGCTTGAAATAATATTTTCTTCCATACTCTGTAGTATGTAAGTAATATTATTTCGTTTCAGATTTCGAATTCTATACTAGTTTTGTTAAAGTTTTGACTTCTAAACTCCATGAAATTAGTTGAATATCCTTGATATTTGTGCTTCATCCAGTATCTTTTTATGAAAATATTATTCTGAGCATTCTTGATAAGTTTTAACTTTTTCATGCCGGAGTACTATTCACGGGGTTACTATTCCCGAAGTACTATTCACAAGATACTATTCACTCGAGTACTATTCACTCGGGATACTATTCATGATAAAAATTGATTCATTTTCGGTCCAAATTATTTTTGGTACAATATTATTCTTGAATTTTACTCCACAAAGTAGTATCATGTTGACAATTTGGACGTTATTAATTTTTGAATAAATTAAATTATAAATCTTTAAAAATTTATCCTTGAACTTGTTTTATTGAATTCTTATATCATTGTCATTATCCTCATGTTTATATTCTGTTGAAAGTCATCTGTGGCCTGTAGTGCATAGATGGACTTGGTATGATTATGACCAGGGATTATTCGGTATAATCATAACCGTAATATTACAAATGATGTGGTAAAAGTCCTCATTGGCCCGTAGTGCATTGGTGGACAGTTGTTGGCATGATCATGACCATTGATGAAAACACGAATATCCTTGGCCCGTAGTGCATGGATAATTTGTGCTCGTGATACTAATGAATATCATTGGCCGTAATACAGAGATGATGTGGATTATTTATTAAGCTGAGTCTCAGCGATAAAAGTGATGAAAAACCTTTTAAATCATAGAAGATAGTAGATTTTATTCTCTACTTGACTCTTCTAATGGATTGCTTGTTCCGCTGCAGTTAAACTTGATGTTTGTTATATTTTATTAGTTTAACACTGTTGAAGGCTAACGATAAATTATTCTGCATTATCTTAGTCATAATATTTCTTATTGAGCTAGTTGAGCTCACCCTTTTTGCTTTCATTGTCCTCTTCAGGAAATGAGAACGTAGCCGGGACTAGTCGGGGAACGGAGTGACGGTCCAGATGATAGCATTAGTAGTCCTCACTATTCTATGAAATAGTGTGATAATAATTGTATTGAGGACACCATTTGAGTTGAATACTGTCTAGAAGACAATATTCGTTTTACAACTCTCACTTTATATTTTGTCGTATTTTACACGACAGTTGTGTTACTAAGTTGTATTTAAATTTTGTACCATGTATTTGGCGACTCAAGATGGGTTATATATACCTATAAATAATAATATTATTTTATTATTTAGTCTCCTTTGGCGTTTTAGTATTTTCCTATAAATAGGTGCTTAAGTTAGAATTAAAAATCACACCAGAATCAGAGAATTCTTCTTCTATAATCAAAGAATCAGAGTCCATACGCTCTAGGGTGACGTCTCCTCTTTCAATGATCTCTCTGATCAAATGAAACCGCTGCAAAATGTGTTTGTATTTCTGATAGGACCTGGGTTCCTTAGCCTGCGCAACAGCTCCGGTGTAGTCACAGTATAAGGGCATTGCTCCTCTAATGTTAGGAACCACACCAAGTTTGGTTATGAACTTCTTCATCCAAACAGCCTCCTTTGCAGCTTCACTCGCAGCTATGTACTTTGTCTCTGTCACTGAATCAATAATTATTTGCTATTTGGAACTCTTCCAACTCACTGCGCCACCGTTTAAGGTAAACACATACCCCGAAATGGATTTACTGTCATCTTGGTTAGTTTGAAAACTTGAGTCTATGTAGCCCCCGAGTTTCAATTTAGACCCACCGTAGACAAAAAATATATTATTAGTTCTTCGTAAATACTTTAGGATATTTTTCACTACCTTTCAGTGCTCTTCTCCAAGATTCGACTAATATATGTTTGTTACACTAAGTGCATGAGTGACATCCGGTCTAGTACATATTATACCATACATGATAAATACTATTGTTGAAGCATAAGGAATCTTACTCATATGGTCTCTTTCTTCAGGTGTCTTTGAGGCCTGTTTCTTAAAAAGATGTATTCCATGGCTCATCGGCATGAGACCTATCTTGGAATATTCCATGCTAAGCTTCTTTAGCATCGAGTCAATGTACGTTCCTTGGGACAAGCCGAGCATCCTTTTAGTATATCTTTATCCTCAAAATATAAGATATTTCTCCCAAGTCCTTCATGAAGAAGCGTTTAGATAACCAGATTTTTATCGATTGTCGCATAGGAATATCATTCCTTATCAGTAATATATTGTCAACATATAATACAAGGAATGAAACAGCGCTCCCACTAACTTTCTTGTACACACATGGGTCATCCTCATTTTTGATAAAATCAAACTCTTTGATTGTCTCGTTAAAACGGATGTTCCTTCTACTAGAAGCTTGTTTGCTTCAATCCATAAATGGATCGTTGCAGCTTACAGACTTGATATGCTTCAACCGTTGAAATAAATCCCTATAGTTGTGTTATATACACATCCTCCTCAAGTTTCCAATTGAGGAATTCTGTTTTCACGTCTATTTGCCAAATTTCGTAGTCATAATAAGCTGCAATCGCAAGCAAAATTTGAATGGACTGGAGCATAGCTACTGGTGAGAAGGTTTCGTCATACTCAGCTCCTTGTCTTTGTTTGAAACTTTTTGCTACTAGTCGGGCCTTATAGGTCTCTACCTTGCCGTCCGCTCCAGTCATTCTTTTAAAGAGCTATTTACACTCAATAGGCTTAATGCCTTCAGGTGGTGAAACCAAAGTCCATACTTAGTTTTCATACATGGAGTCCATCTCGGATTTCATGGCATCTAGCCACTTCTCTGAGTCTTTACTACACATAGCATTTTCGTAATTCAATGGATCATCATCATCATCTATGATGCATACCTCATCATCATCCTCTATGACGAATCTATACCTATCAGGTATCTTTGGTATTCTTCCATATTTATGAATAGGGTGTGGTACAATAGGTTCTTCCACTTGGTTAGGTACATGACTTTGATCTGAAGTATTTTGTGGTTCTTGAACTTCTTCAAGATATATCTTACTCCCACTGACCCTTCAAGGATAAACTCCTTTTTCAAGAAGGCAACATGTTTCGCTACAAACACTTTTTGATCAGTTGGATGATATAAATAATACCCTGATGTTTCTTTAGGGTATCCCACAAATCTACACTTGTTGGATCTAGTCTTTAGCTTATCTTTTTCAAACTTTTTGACATAAGTTGAATAACCCCAAGTATTAACATGCTTAAGATTTGATTTTCTCCCTGTCCATAACTCAAATGGGGTCTTTAGGACAGATTTGGTAGGCACCTTGTTAACTAGGTATGCAACCAATTCTAGGGCATATCCTCAGAAGAAAACTGGAAGATCGGTAAAGCTCATCATGGAACGAACCATGTCCAACAATGTTCGATTTCTCTTTTCAGATACACCATTAAGCTGTGGCGTCCCTGGTGGAGTTTATTGTGAGATTATACAATTTTCATTGAGACAATTGAGAAACTCACCACTTAAGTATTCACCACCTCGATCTAATCAAAGAATCTTAATACTTTTCCCAGTTTGTTTCTCTACTTCACTTCTGAACTCTTTGAACTTTCAAATGATTCAGATTTGTATTTCATTAAATACACATATCCAAATCTTGAGTGATCATTAGTGAATATAATAAAATAAGAATACCATCATCGTGCAGTCGTTGTCATAGGTCCACATACGTCTGTGTGTATCAACGCTAACAACTCTGTAACTCTTTCTCCTTTTCCACTAAAAGGAGATTTAATCATTTTTTCCATGAGACAAGATTCACAAGTTGGATATGATTCATAATCCGATAGTTCTAGGAGCCCATATTTATGTAAATTGGATAATCTTGTTTCATTAATATGACCGAGTCCACAGTGCCACATGTAGGTATAATTAACATCTGTCTCTTTTCCTTTTCTTAATTTGTTCAATTTGAAGTATATTTTTATGTAAGTCAAGTATGTAAAGTCTATTTCGCAATTTTCCAACACTATATAAAATATTTTTATTATAAATAAAGCAATTGTTGTTCTTTATTATAATATTAAAACCATCCATGTCTAATACAGAAATAGAAATAATGTTTCTAATGATAGTTGGAACAAAATATCATTTATTTAAACTAATGGTTTTGTCCGTAGGCAATGCTAAACAATAAGTCCCTACAGCTAATGCAGCAACCTTTGCTCCATTTTCCACTCGTAAGACGACCTCACCCTTGTTCAGCTTTCTACTTCTGACCAGTCCCTGCATATTATTACATATATGAGAACCACAGTCGGTATCCAATACCCAAGTAGAACTTTGACTTTTAGAAAAATTAATTTCAATCATGAACAAACCTTGATTAGGAGTCGAAGTTTCTCCAAGCTTCTTCTGCTTTTGCTCCGCAAGATAATCCTTGAAGTTTCTCTTCCAGTGACTCGGCTTATTGCAATGGAAGCAAATTTCTTTGGTAGCTGGATCAGGTTTTTTTTATCCTTCACTTTCGCCTTACCCTTAGCCTTCTTAGATTCCCTTGGACCTCTTCCTTTTCTTGAAAGAATCATCCACTATTAAGACATGGTCCTTCTTGGATGGGAAGTGACCTTCAGTAGTTTTTAAAGTGTAAAGTAATTCAGGCAAGCTGACATATAACTTATTCATGTGAAAATTCACAACAAATTATGAGAAGGTGTCAGGGAGTGACTACAAGACTAAATCTTGACTTAATTCCTCATCCATGATGAACCCAAGTTGTCCAAGACGTTCAATCAAATTAATCATCTTGAAGACATGAGTCTCAACAGTAGTGCCATCGGTCATTTAAAATCGGAAGAGCTCCTAATATAATTCATATCTAGTAGTCCTACTTTGCTCACCATACAACTCTTGGAGATATAGCAGTATAGTAAGAGAATCTATGGTTTTATACTGACGTTGAAGCTCGTTACTCACGAATGCAAGCATGATGCATTGAGCCACAGACGCATCATCTTGCCACTTCTTAAAAGTAACAATCTCTTCCTCAGAGATTGTTTCTGCAACATTTGCAAGGATAGGTGAATTTAGGACATAAGAAATCCTTTCAGCAGTGAGAACTATTCTCAGATTCTTTAACTAATCTGTGTAATTTGGTTCGGTCAGTTTGTTAGCATAAAGTATGCTACGCAGTGAAATTAGTTATTTTGACATTTTAAAATTTCTGCATGTGAAAAATAACATTTTAGCAAACATTCATTTTATTAATTAATTTTACCAAAATAAATTAGGTCTTATTTTAAATTGGTACCTCCCACTTTTTTCTTCAAACTACATTACCCTCAATTATATAGTTCGGCAAAATCTAATTAAAAATTTGCTAGTGAGAATAAGGATCTCATTTCAAATATATACAACCTTGTGGTGGCACAACAAACTATATATAAATAAATAGGTAGACAACTCTTTGTCAATTACATCATCATGTAACTCCTTATCTTTTGCCTCTTAGATTATTTTGATCAGGTGGTGACACATCCGAATCAAAATTATCTAAGTTAAGCCCAACCTACCACTTCCATATATTCAAAAAAGAAAACCATAGTCATTTTGGTGACACAACAAAACAACATTGTTCAATTTTCTTTATAAGCATCAAGTTTGATAAAATTAACATCTTAAATATTTAATACTTGCCTTGTGGTGACGCAAAAAACTCATATTAAATATTTAATGCTCTATTAATTTTATCATTCTAGAAGGCGACGTTCGATATTCTAAATATCTTTGAACGCTTAGGACTTAATATAAATTTTTTTAAGAGATTTGTTATTATTAGTCTCATCTTGTTTAGCGCGCATGCACACACACACACACACACATATATATATATGTATATAATACGCGTCATATTATTTAACATGCGAAGCATGTTAGGATAATATATAATATATATAGCATCAGCATGCAGATATAGAATACTATATTATACCCGGATTATGAACTTTTATTCTAGTTTAGTTAACTAGAGTCACCAAGTGAACCAAAGGGTCAAACCCTAGGGTGCAAGAATTAAAATTTAAATATAACTATTACATTCAAACCCGGGCTCCATTACAAACGAGTGTTCAAGCGCTCCTTGCTCCTTGATCTTCGGTTCTTCAAGAAATTCTAACTAATCCTATTACATAAACAATTTAATTTAAATAGAAACCCTAATCAGTAGTCAAGGAAAA
Organism: Panax notoginseng; assembly: GCA_016801055.1. Classification (NCBI taxonomy): domain Eukaryota; kingdom Viridiplantae; phylum Streptophyta; class Magnoliopsida; order Apiales; family Araliaceae; genus Panax; species Panax notoginseng. Next base: position 20,682,909 of record CM029021.1, read on the forward strand.
GTATATAGGAGAGAGATTGAATTTACATCAAGAAAAAAATCAAAAAGATGAGTTACGCAGATCTCATTTAATAAAACTCATACATTTAAACATACATTCAAAATAAAATCCAATCACATTGATCAATAGTTTATAATCAATCTCATTTATTATCATGCATATTACCATATACATCAATAAATAAACATTCATCTCATGAATAATAAATATTCAATATGTATATATATATATATATATATATATATATATATATATATATATATATATATATATTGATATCGATTTAATGGGCAAATTTAATTAACATCGATTCCAATTATGATTTAAAATAAACTCTTTTATTTAATCAACATGAAATCATATTCTAAATACAAAATAAAAAACTTTATTTTAATTTAGAATTACTAGAAAAAATATAAAATTCAATTTTAATTTTAAATAAACTTTTTATTTAAATTAGAAATCATATTAATAAATAAAAATAAATTTATATTTAATTCTGGTTACCGGCGCTACAGCACCCCAAATGAACTGTATTTGGGTGTTGCTGTGCCAGATAACCTGTTTTTCAAAAACCCAGTCCTGGCGCTGCAGCGCCAAATTTATACTATTTATAGACGCTTCAGCGCCGGATCACCCATTTGAAAACCCGAACCTGCGCTGCAGCGCCCGTTAGCAGAATCAGTTTTCCAGTTTCGCAAATTATGCAGTTTTTCTCCAAAAACTCAATTCCATGCCAATTTTTATGCCCAAAAAATTTGTTCAAAACACATATCAATATATATATATATCAAATCTAAAAAATTAATAACTTGCATAAAGGTATGGCTCTGATACCACTGTTAGGTTTGTAAGATCCATGAACACAATCAAATTGTATAAAATAGTGGAAGCATGCATGGCAAAATAAGATTTTAAATTTTTACAAATCAATTACCCGGATCAGCATTTATGCATAATTATTAATTAATGAAAGAGAGGAAGTTATAGAATCATACCCTTGTAGATCTAAGCTTCCAAAGGTACGAGTTCAACTCTAAATCCTTCGCACGATCAACTTGAATTCATCGGGATTGATTCCTTCCTTTGATCAACGTTAGCCACCCAAGCGTTTGGCCTCTAGAGGTGATCCACCAAGGAATAAGAAGAAGTCAAGAAGAAGGGTGTGTGGCTAAACCCTAGTTTCTGTCTCTACAGAAAACTCTGTACTCTCCTAACAATTGATAAAACACGTTATACTAATATCTAACATAAGACTTTTCTTATATAGATATTAGTTAACTCTAACTTAATTAGGAATAGGGTTTTATTTAATTAATTAAATTTCCTAATCTCTATTAGGAATAATTAATTAAACTCCTTTAATTAATTTACCCTCCTAATCTAATTCAGAATATTTAGAGAGTACACATATTAAATTAATTCTCAAACTCCTTTAGGAATTAAAATAATAATAATAATAAGACTCCTCTTATTAACTTATATTTAATATTTTTAAAATATTAAATAATAAATATTAAGCTATTTGATTTATTCTATCATAGATTAAATTAAATACTCTAAACTTATTGTTACGATTATGCCATTAACTTCTTAAATAATCATTTTTCCTTTTGCGATGTGACCTTTTAGGTTCTCCATATTAAATCGGCTGTGAATAAATAAATTAGAATAATTCTAATCTTATTTAAATAAATAAATTAAATTATTTATTTATTTAAATAAATAATATTTATTCTACAATAAGGAGAATCTCCCTTAGCAATCAATGACTTTCTAGATAATACAGATTTCAATATTAATAATAAAAGAACCTTTGAGTAAATAGTTATCGTACAATTCAATCTTTCCACTACACAATGTTCCAATTAAATATAAGACATGAAATTTTTGTTAAGTCTTATTTTATTTAATTATATGTATTTTGATTCTCAAATGCACAACTCCAAATGAATGCAAATTAGAAAAGGAGTTATCATTTATCGAATTACATATGACATATCTCTTCTTTTACTATAAGTGGTAGATTATTCATTGATCATTTATTATCTCCATATATAATTTATTACACCCAAACATACCATTTGATATACCCTAAGGGTCTTAAGGGACATGTCAAAGTATAACTTATTATATACAAGATACTACGATGATCTCAAGTCTAAGGATCACTTGTACTACTATCACTACAATAATTCTATTAACTGACAAGTAAAACTCCATTAGGTATTCCTTATCAAGTCACGTTCAGTGAACTTATTCTCGAATAAGCACCTACATACTTGTTTTAGTGTCTCCACACAAATGATCATGAGATCAATCATCCTCGTCCAATAAGCAAGAAACGTATGTACCAATCTATCCGGATTCACCAATCCCCTTTTTAGTGATCCAATTATTGGGAACAATTTTAGTTTTAAGCTATCTAAGAATTTAGATCTCATTAGCATAATCTCATCATGATTCTAAAAGCATTGCATAAAACTATGAGTTTATCACATATTATAAAAATAACACCATGTAGATAATAAAATGCCTTTAATAAATGAATTTTTTTATTAATAAATGAATAAGATTGTTTACAAAGTATATTTTTTATCATAATACATGATTGGCTTGTATGTATAATACTTTCATAATTGACATCGTAGCAAGGGTAGTAATTGAAAGTTGCATAAATGGAAGTCACGAGTATTAATTAGTTAGGCCGACTCATTATTTGAAAAACATTAATATCCGTGAATCGTGATATTAATACATTAAGTCAATAATGTAGAAAACGGATAAAATAATGATAATGGAATAATCTTTTTGATAATGAATTTATCTTTTTAAATAAATATTAATAATAGATTATTCTTTTTGAATAAATAATGATAATGAAATAATCTTTTTGATAATGAATTTATCTTTTTGAATAAATATTGATGATGGATTTTTTTTTTTGAATAAAGTAAAGATAATTGATGAAAATGGGTAATTATTATGTTTAAAATAAAGATAATGGATGAAAATAGGTAATCATTATGTTAAAGATAATGGTAATGGATGAATCATATATTTATAAAATGTGAGATATTTTGGCTATAAATAAGAAGGCTTAACATAAGAAAATTCATAAATTTCTTGTTTATACTTCCTTGCACTCTCTAAAAATTTCTTATTATAAATTCTCTTTATGTGTGCTAGGCTATCTCGAGTGTTTGTGAAGATTAGTCAGAGTACACGTATTGTTCAAGTAAGTGTTTCTATAAAAGTTGGTCAATCACTCACACACATCACACGGTGTTTAAATGTTTTTTTAGACGAGTTATTTTGAATAAAAACTTCCTTTGAAAGATTTTATTTTGAAATATTATTTTGAAAACTTATTTTGTACACTACACCAATTTATACTATATAGTCATTTTTGATAATTTCATAATATACGAATTAGTGTACACTACATGTAATTGTTGCTAATTATACATATATTTAATTAGGTTGATAAACTTCATAGAAGTAACATCCAATCACTTGCTAATTGAGGTAAGGGATATTATTTTCTTTCATACTCCAAAATCTAAACTTATTATGGTAAATATTACTTCTATAATTCTTGAAATGATTAAAAGTTCCTTTAAGGTTTGCACTTCATTTAATATCATTTCACTTAAACTTTTTATTTACATGAACTTTCGTATTAATTTTAAATTGTTATCTTGAATATCATTATTGAATTTGGATCCACGTTTTGGTCTTCATGTTGGCAATTTGGATATTATTGGACTTTTGACAAATTAAAAGTCAAATCTCAAATGTTTATTTTGTTTATCTTGTTATTCTTACAACTTTCGTTCATCCTTTATATCATTGCTATTAAAATCAAGTTATTGTGAATATCTTTGGTATGGGTGCAAAGATAATATGTTGGTGAAAATCTTTGGCTTGGGTGCGAAGACGATATAATTGTTGAATGTCTTTGGTCTGTATGACAAGGACACGTGGTGAAAAGTTCTATTTGGCCCGTAGTGTGCACAGATGGATTGTTAATTGACATTATCATGACCATTTGTGTTATAATTGAATATCTTTGGCCTGTAGTGCAAAGATGAAATGTTGAATTGCATGATTATGATCAGTAACTATTGACTGATGTTACATGGATAAAATATTGATGATAAACTTTTAAATCGGAAAAGATTGTGAACATCATGATCTGTTTACTCTCCTAATTGATTGTGTATTTCTACTGCAATTGTTGATCTAAAACTTATTGTGTATTATATTCTATCAGATTTTTTACTGTTAAAGACTAATGATAATCTATTATTCATTATCTTAGTTATGAAATTCTTTATTGGGTTATTTGATGTCACCTTTTTATTTTTGTTCCATTGTTTTTCTCAGAAAATGAGAGTGTAACTGGAACTAACCGGGTTGTGGAATTATGATCCGAGATAGTTTCTATAGTTGTTTTCACTATGTTGTAAAATAGTGTGACAATAATCATATTGATGACTTGTAATATGTTTTGTCGTATCTTATACGACATTGTAATATTTTGAGTGTGGATATTGTCGTATTATCTACGACACTGTATTAAGATAACGTATGGTTGTGGTATACATTTTGGCAATTTAGATTGGGTTGTGTGGACCCTATTTTGGGGACGTCACAAGGGGTTATACAGAAAAGTAAATAATTTATTCTTTTAAAAATTTGTAAATAACAAATAAATTGAAATAATTTTTTTTTTTAAAAAGTCAATTATTATGGAATGGAAGTAGTATATTTTTTTGATCATAAACACAACAAAATTAATATAAAATTAAAATAGTATCCTACATAAACATAAACTTTCTTTCTCTTTATTTATAAAATCACTAACAAGATAAAAGAAAACTTTAAAATTTTATTTTTTACCCATCACAATTTTTTTTTAATGTTTTTTCCAAATCTTAAAAAACAAGTCTCCCATTGCACAAAAGGATCTCTCTTTCCTATCCTTCACAAAATTTCCCTCTCTTTCTTCCCCCTCACATTTTAAAATCCTTTTGGTGTGAGAGAGGAACTGAGAGCACATTGGACCCCACAGCAGCCTGGGAACAAAAAGTAACCGTAGCCTCATTAAACCACTGATCCTAAAGGAGTATAAATTACAGATTTGAATGTTCAATCAGTTTATTCACTCAAAATTCTCTCTCTTTCGCAACTAAAAAAATGGCAGAGATTCAAGTATTCAAAAGCTGCACAGAAAACCCAATTTCCAGTTCTTCAATCAGGGTAATTGATTTGGTCAAAGATTTTGAAGAAAGGTCTTCAATTGGACAATGCAACCATTCTTGTGATTACAAAGACGAAGATGAATTTGATGATTCTGTAGTTTTATGCGTTTCGGGCTCCAGACTTGTTCGATCAGGCTTCACGAAAATTGGTTGTACAGGTTCAGTGAATTTTACTATCTCTTACTTGTTAATTTGATTGCAGAAGATGGTGATTTGTCTGTTGGGTTGCTGAGAAAATGTCGGAAAGGGGGTAAAAGAAACCCCCAAGAACTTGAATCCTGGATTTTCTTGAATTTCCGAGTAAAAATTGAGGTCTGGAAATAGAGTTCCGTGTGATGGGAAGTATTGAAGTTTATTTTATTTGGTTTTCATGGCAGCCACATAGAGAATTAGGGTTTACTGTGGGTTTAGCAGCTTTAATCCATTTCCATTTCCATTTCAATATTTTTTGCTTGTTATTTTAATATCATGAGCATGGCCCATGGGAATGGGTTTGTTTGGTTGCAGAGAATATGTTGGAAAGAGGGTAAAGAAACCCCCAGAAAATTGAATATTGGATTGTTGGAATTAGACTTTTCAAGTAAGTTGATGTTAATTGGAAATAGAGCTACAATTTGGCATGGAGTATTGATGTTTATTTCATTAGGTTTACAAGTAGTGAAAAAGATAATTAGGGTTTACCAGCGGTTTAGCAGCTTTACACTATGTCCAATTCAATTATCAATATTTTGATGAGGGTGTGTGTTTTACTTGTAAGCGTTTTTAAATAGGTTGTTGTGTTTTATTTTATTTATGACGGTGTATTTCTATTCATTATTATATATGGGATTCAATTTTAGCCTACCCCAACTAGTTTGGGATAAAAATGGCTCTGTTCAGTTGGTGTTGATATGTTAACTGTAAGATTGTGATCGTTATGTACTTGTATAATGTTTTAAGCTAAAGTGCTACTACATAAGCTATATTTTCTTTCTTTTGAATAAGTATTGTTGTAGATATTAACTTTCTTTTGATACTTTACACATATCTCTGCTATATTAAGTTTCATTGCATTTTCTCTATTAAAATGAGTTAAGTCATCGTTCCTTGTTATCACTGTATTTCCAATGTTTTAGATTTCCATATGGAATGAACAGTAAATATGTGAGTTTTTAATTGACGGATTATTTTAACTTCAGTAATCTAATTTCATTTTCAAAATGCAACTTTGGTTGGTATAGAACATGAAGACAATGTAACTCCAAATTTTCATTTATTCTTTTATCAATTATACTTGTGAAATTTAAGCAGTCAAGTGCTCATTATATCTTGTTCCTTGTACCAGAGAACATTTCGAGGTTTATAAATGCTGGAGGTGAAGCCATAAGGGAAGTTGGAGATTCAAGTATAAACATTATGCCCGACGATGCTTTTGATGGAGGGGATGTTTTCAGAACCAATGAAAGCATAATTGATGGTGGTGATTTTGCTTCTTTTTACCAGTCAGCTCGGGTTGGAAACATTTGCTATCAGTTTGAGAACCTCTGGACCGGATACTATATTGTTGATCTTCACTTTGCTGAAATCGTAAACACTAATGGCCCTAAAGGCATGAGGGTATTTGATGTGTTTGTGCAGGAAGAGAAGGTAAATATAGTATACATCATCAATACAATTACGATTATGATGCTTATCGTATTATCTGAGTACATAATCTTATCAGTTTTTATGGTTAAAATGGCAGGTCGTATCGGATCTTGATATCTATGCTATAGTTGGTGCCAATAGGCCATTACAAATAGTAGGTGTCAAATTCACTGTGGGGGAAAGTAACAGGATACTGATCAGGTTTGAAGGAGTTCATGGAAGTCCTCTTATTAGTGGGATTTGTATCAAGGAGGCGCCAAAATTGCCTGGTGACTTGAACAAATTATCTCGGATGAAAGAAGAGTGCCCCTTTTGTCACAGTTCCACTACTCAGATGGAACTCACCACATCCCAGGTGACTTTAGTGAAGATTAAGGACAAGGACTATTGATCTGTTTATTAAATTGTTCTAAACTGATACGACTTGCAGAGTAAACTTTTGAGAAGGAAATCTACTTCCAAGTATGAGAAGAAGATAGAGGAGTTGAACAATCAGTTCCAGCTGAAGACAGATGAATGCTACCAGGCCTGGATGTCACTATCAGCTTTGAATAAAGAGCTAGAAAAAGTTCAAATGGAACTTGACAACAAATCGTTTCAAAATCACTGTCTAGGTAAGATCAGATCCTTTATACTCCCTCCGTTCTAAAATATAAGATCAAGTTTGACTTTTTTAAAGTCAGTATAAGATATTTTCATATTCAAAATTTATGTAATTCATTTAACTTTGAAAACAATCCTTTTAAGATAGTTTACAATTTTAATAATCGTATTGTCCAAAATTAAATGAATTCATATCAATTTTGAGTTTAATATATCTCGAATTGAATGGACTTAAAAAGCCAAAACTAATCCTATATTTTGGAACGGAGGGAGTATATTCAAATGACTATCTACATATCTGAAAGAGTAATAAAAAAATTCCTTTATACAGAGCTTCACTAATTGCAATATCTATTTGCTGGATATCTCAAGTTACTATACTGTCTAAAAATGTAATTTTTATCTGCTCATGCATATTTTTCATCTAGATCAAGTTATGGTTTTACAAGCAGCAAAGTTGAGGGATGCTTCTAAGAAGTATGAATGTGATAAGAATTCCTGGGCTGCGGCTATTGATGAATTAGGGAGGAAAATCAAGGTAAACTGACAAAGAATTCAAGTTGCACTGTAGAAGCATCTTGAACTCAACTTATGAACTTGTATTGATTTATTTGCAGATCATGAAGCAAGAGCATTTTCAGCTCTCCTGTGAAGCACATGATTGTGCCAATTCAATTCCTGATTTGCATGAGATGGTTTCTGCAGTTCAAGGACTTGGTAAGTTTGAATTACAACTTTACTGCATTTGGTGCGTGCTTTTTATATCATTTTCTTTTTCATTGCAGTTGCACAGTGTGAGGATCTTAAACTAAAGTACAGCGAGGAGCATGTGAAGAGGAAGAAGCTTTATAATCAAATTCAAGAAGCAAGAGGTACATTTTTTAATTCTTTTATGTGAAAAATGATATGATTTACATAATATTTTGAATATAAAAATTGACTCAAGCTTCTCTCTTTGACTATATTCCTCAGGGAACATAAGGGTATTTTGTAGATGTCGACCACTAAGTAAAGAGGAGGTTTCATCAGGGTGTGCGACAGTTGTTGATTTTGATGCAGCTAAGGATGGAGATCTTGGGATATATACTGGTTGTTCCTCAAAAAAGATTTACAAGTTTGACCGTGTTTACACGCCAAGGGATAACCAAGGTATGCAAAATAATGACAAGATTAATTTGGGAACTTCTGTAGGCTGTAGTTTATATAGACTTTAAAAATATAATGCACATGGGCTGACAATCATGTGTAACTAAATACTGATCTAAATCATGTCTTTTAACTATTTCTTCCCATTGGTATTGACTTCTTTTTCTTCCTCTTTTCAGTTTTTGAACTTTTTTTGGTTTCATTTCTGTTCATTTTAGTGTTTCTTCACTTTTCTCCTTATAATTGGTTGTCTTAGAAAAGTACTCTTTGAGTTCATTGTTGAGTATTTCTGATTAAATTATCAAAACTTGTTATTTAGATGTGTATTAGTTTGAGAATGACTCTGTAAGCAGTACTATACTACTAATTTACTGCTGTACTATATAGATCACAAAATTTAGATTTTTTTTTTTTTAATTTTCTGTACCAGTTGATGTTTTTGCGGATGCTTCACCCATGGTGGTCTCCGTGTTAGATGGCTACAATGTTTGCATATTTGCATATGGGCAAACTGGGACGGGAAAGACTTTTACCATGGAGGGTACTGAACAGAATCGAGGAGTCAATTATAGAACTTTGGAGCATTTATTTAAAGTGGTTGAGGAACGGAAAGAGACTTTTACGTACCACATATCTGTTAGCGTCCTTGAAGTTTACAATGAGCAAATCAGGGATTTACTTGCTACCTCACCAACATCAAAAAAGTAAGTTTATTCTCTTGCATTTAACTCGGATGTCTTTGAGTCAGCTTGTTGAACAACTCAACTGAACTGTTTTGTAATCTAACTAAATTGCCTAATAAATAATTACATGAGAAACTAATTTGCTTGGTTGTGCCATACACAATGTTCTCAGTATGTTTTCAATGTTCTCTTTGATTCTTTGTTTTGAAGTATCAAATAGATAGCCTATTGATATTTGAATTTGCTTGTCTTTTAGACTAGAAGTAAGGCAAGCTTCTGAAGGGGTTCATCATGTACCAGGGATTGTCGAAGCCAAAGTTGAGAACATTAAGGAGGTATGGAATGTTTTGCAGGCCGGAAGTAATGCAAGGGCTGTGGGATCAAACAATGTAAATGAGCATAGTAGCAGATCCCACTGGTTAGTCTAAATCTGTTCTGATTTTCATAGTTTTCCTTGGGGCACTGAGATGGTGTAGAAATAGTGGTTGTTACCCAAATTTTATCTCATTTGTTAATTCAGTATGTAATTTTCTTTATTTTTCATAGCATGATTTGCATAATGGTAAGAGGAAAGAATATGATGCATGGCGAGTGCACAAAGAGCAAGCTTTGGCTGGTGGATTTGGCAGGTAGTGAGAGGCTGGCCAAAACTGACGTGCAAGGAGAGCGGCTAAAGGAAGCTCAAAACATCAACAGATCACTTTCAGCTCTTGGAGATGTCATATCTGCTCTGGCCACCAAAAGTAGTCATATACCATACAGGTTTTCTTTAAATACTTCCAAGTTCATTTCTATCCACCAGGTCTCAATATTCTGACTACATCATGGGGTTTTGCAGGAATTCAAAGCTCACACATTTACTTCAAGATTCTCTAGGTAAGCGCATGAAACAGAATTTTGTATGAATGCTTTATGATTCAAATCAACAAAAGTTCTTGGACCTGATGGTACTGTATGTGTTTTCAGTAACATTTGATAACTGGAATCTAACTACCACACTAATGATATGAGCTACTTTCAAAAAATTGTACGATCACTGAAGTTTTGAACATAGATGCATCAAATGGTGGTGCCTTTAAATTCTGTAAGTAAATAAAAAAATTAAAAAAAAAAAGTGGAAGGAAGAAGAAATGGACTCATTTTATTTTTTACAAAAAAATTCTAAGTGTATTCTTTTATTTTTGTCTGGCCATTTTCCCAGCTACTTCATGTGCATGCCATAGAAATAAAGTAACTTGTTTTCTACTAGATGGTTAGAATGATTAGGTCTATTCTGGTTAGTGGATGTCTTAAAGGCTTAAATTTGACATGCTTCAGGGGGAGATTCTAAAACTCTGATGTTTGCACAAATCAGTCCTTCGGAGCTTGACATGGGTGAGACCATAAGTTCTTTAAATTTTGCAACCCGGGTTCGAGGGGTTGAGTTGGGTCCTGTGAAGAAGCAGATTGACTCGGGCGAACTTCAAAAGTTGAAAGTTTTGGTAAGAGCTTAATGATGGTTATGTTCATTATCTGTCATTAGGTGGAGTTCCTGCACAAATATACACGCACTTAGAAAGTCATGCCAAATTTTACCTCCTACGAAGAGCTCAATGAGCCGGTGCTTGTTTCGATTTTTGGAGTATGACAAAGTAACTAAGTAAGCAAGAATCTTGTTAGTTCTTCATTCTCTTTTATTAGTACTATTAAGAACTCATACATCATCTTCATGGGGTAGGGGGCGTAAAACTTGAACTCTAATTAATGCTATTGAAGGATGGTTCCTTATCCACTCCGGCAACCTTTGGTCTCAGTTCTTCACGCCTACACACACACTCTCTCTCTTGCCCTCGTACAATCACATTTATTTCACTATCTTTTGTTTCATTGAAGAGCTCAACTGATCAATATTTGTTTCCCATGATTATCATCCAAAGCTTGATAAAGCAAAGCAAGAATCCAGATCTAAAGATGAAGCTTTACGGAAGTTAGAAGAGAACTATCAGAACTTAGAATGTAAATCCAAGAACAAGGATCATTTCAGTAGAAATCAACAAGAAAAGGTTACTGAACTTGAAGTTAAGCTCGAGTCAAGGACAGAGTTCTGCAAACAATTCGAGAAGCAGTTAATGCAACAATCAGATCAACTGAAGGAGAAAGAAGAAATTTGCATGACTCTTCAGCACAAGGTTTTCTTTAGATCACTATTGTCCATTTAGTTTCTTCTGATGCATAGTTGAACTGTGATTATCTCATCTGATTGTTGTTTCTGTTAAAGGTTAATGAGCTTGAGAACAAATTGAAAGAACATGAGCTTGTGCAGTCCAAGATTCTCCAGCACAAGGTTTATGCAGCCAAATTTAACTACTTTGTCTCAATTAAATTTCAACTTTCAATTATTCATACCCTTTATTTGTTTGGGCATTCTTAACTTGAATAGCCATCCTATTATAGAATTTGGCACCTGTGCTTTAATGACCAATTTCAGTGTATCCCAAAAAGGTGCAGAAGGCACTGCTCAAATTTTGCTAGGAATGTAAATGGGATTGGGTACATTATGGTTTCTTTGCATCTCATTTGGTATAATATAATGGTCCTAAATGGATGTTACAAGAAGTTCACATCGTCCTAGTTATCCTTTAGTTGGATCATAATATCCTATATACTATTTAGACCTTACAAGTATCTTAAGTGAAAAAAAAAACAGTTGGTTTTTTATTATAAATTGAGTACAAGTTATGCCATATGCTCTGTTACTGTAGACCATTGCCTGTAGAATGATGCTAACTATTATTTTTTGTTTTTAGAGAGTTTTAGATGCTGGAAATTAAGGTGTAATATTAATTTCTTTTTTCCATGCTATAGCAGGTCATGAATCTTGAAAGTGAGCTGAAAGAAAGAACACAGGCTTTTGAGCTTCGGTCAGCGACTTTCCAAGAAAAGGTGAACCGGACATCACCATTTCCATTGAGCTTCAGTTGCTGGACCCAAGGACTTGTTGCTCTCTTTTTCTCTCACGCACACATACAAAAAGCATGCTTTATTCTGGTTTTGATTGGGAGTTTATTTTATTTACTATTTTTTTGTTGTTTATTATTATTATTATTATTATTGTCTTTTCTAGTGTTTTTGGGGTACTGAGCTGATAAAATGAGTGGGTTATATTATAGTATTTGTACTTATGGAAGCTTCAGCAGCAATCTTTTATGTTATTTTCCTTGGGTGTGGTCAACTACAAATCCTTATTTATTTACGATGTTATGGCAGATTAAGGAACTTGAGAACAAGCTGGAAAGCAAACGAGACATCAAAGGATATCTGCTGCTTCAACAAAAGGTTCTTCCCAGTCCTAATTTCTACATGCTGAATGGAAAATTATATCCCTGCATTTCCTTTCCACTAAACAAGTGCTTATCCATGACAGATTGAAGAACTTGAAAAAAAATTAAGAACGAAAGATCTGAGTGTATATACAGAACCATCGTGTTCTTCTGAAAAGCAAAAAAGCACCCCTAATGAGCGAAAAGCCTATTCAACAGCAGAAACTCCAAGTGGCATTGATAACCGGAGACTAAGAAGCCTCAATTCTATCAGTCGTCCGTCAAGCCAGGGGTCTGTCTTGCTTAAAGGACCTGATTCGATACGCGAGTTAAGGCGAAAACAAGATCTCCAAAGCAAAGGGATTGAGAATAATTTCTTGTTATCTGCTCCCTCAGTGGAGAAGAAGGTACTGCCAACTGATTCGAGTAAAGCTAGGCGCCTTGACCCGTCTAAAGCATTTGCAAGGATAACTAGAAGTAGACAAGCAGTCTCTTCTGCTCAAAGACCCTTGGCTACTAGTAATAGTTATAGAATCAATAGAGAGCAAGTCATGGGAGTCAATGAAGGAGATAATGGTACAAGAGTTTGGTCAAGATAGTGAAGAAGGAAACTAAAACATTGAATTTACCTGTCGTCGTTCTAAAGAAGAATTCAAGATCGTTGATGCCATGGGTTAATAATAACAATTGTATTAGATCTACTGTTGTAGTACTAAAGAAGGATTCAAGATTGTTGATGAATTAATAACATATATGGTGGAATTTCAACCTTGTATCTTGAGCTTTTTTTAATGAGCAAAGGTAGTATAGTATGATCATCTTATATTTTCCCTATCCTTGTATTTTTGGTGAAATTTTATAAGAAAATGATATATATTATAAATATTTATGTCAATTTTTTAATTTTTAGTAATATTTCCATAATTCATATCAACTTTTATTATTCTAAGCCCCTATTTTTATAATGATTATCATTTATATTTCTTTTTAATATGTAATTTGATGAGTTATTTTATAAATGTATGAGGTTGTTCTTTCCTTCATTAGCTCTAGTGTACTTTTCTTTCTTTAGACAACAGACCAAACTACAGAGAGCACAAGAAGTCGCTAAAAATAATTAAATAAGATACTAAAAAAATATTACCAATTCCAAAATGCAACTTCAAAGAAACTGAAGAAAACCCAAGACTGAGATTTAATATGAACTCGAAAACTACAGTCGATACCAATTCCTAAAATTAACTACATAACAAAAGAAAGAAAAAAGATTAGTAGGGAACTCGTCAGAAATACCATGCATCAATCAATTAAACACGGAGAGACTGGAGAGCTCCCTGTTGCATTAATAAATTTTAGTATACCAAAAAAGGATACACGGGAAAAAAAACAAGTTTGAGAAGAAGATTGGCAAATTTAAAAACGCCAAGAGTTTTTTGCAATAACAAATAGACTGTACAGTATATAAACATGTATCAGCTTGATTTCAAACGCCCTTTACTTCTCATCTGATGAATTTTCCTTTTGACATCATGATATTTTTATCTACAATATAACATAACCCCCCTCCCCTGTATCTTTCTTAACCCTAGCCAAACCCAAATCCTTCATTGGCTTCATGAATAGCAAGCAGCAGTCTCTCCTCTAAATGTTTCTTTGAAGGATATTCCGGTAGATCCAACTGGTTGAAACTGCATTCATCAAGTGAAATTCGGGTTTTATGTTAACAAGTTGATTAAACATAAGTAATTGGCAGGCGAAATAAGTCAAAAGCAAAAAAGAGAACGGCAACCGCCTATCTCTTACAACAATTGAACTAGAATGGTACCATGTATGAGCTGAAGGCAAATGATCTGGGCTGCCATATGCCTTGTGAATCTGAAACTTTTGGGAGCCTGAAATTCCTTGTAGTGCGCTAAACCCTTCTAAAGGTACCTGCAAGAGTTCAAAGGTACATCGTTAAGAATAAAAATTCATTTGGATTCTAAATAAAAACACAGCCCTGCCTTGCAAGCAAAAGGCATAAAGGGCAAAGGCCATCAAACAAAATGACCTTTATGAAAAGATCACAGGTAAAGAATCACTAAAATAATCGTGCACAAGTAGTATCAATTATTGGAATCCAAACAATTATATAGAAGAAAAAGTACCTTTGAGGTGCCAGTCACAAACTGTAAGAGTCGTGCCTTATCTTCCTTGCTGAAACCTTGAGCAACCTCCCAAAACCACTGGATAACAGGAGATGCTGCACTGTACCCAGAATACTCTGTATTCGCTCTCATATCATCCACTAAAAAACATAATAAAAAAGGATTTAGTTTAGGGCATTTTGATATTTCAAGTGATCAAGAAAGAAATTTGATTTTAAAATATATATATTAGGGGACTCACAATCGATATCTGGTAGCCCACTTATCAAAAGTTCCAATTCCTTATCATTAAATATAGAAATTAAATCTCGATGAATCAATTCACTAAACCCCTCCAAAAATGCATTTATTTGAGGACGAATAGCGGTGGTTAAACGATGTTCAGCAACTAAGTCAACATATTCATGCTTGTTTTCCTCTGTAACGCGAATATTTCGGCCATTTTCGCGGAGTTCATAGTCAGTTACCTGCAGCATGTAAAATTACAATTCAAAATAAAAGATTGATGAGAAATAAGCAATTAAAGGAGGACCTGAAAGAGTACATACTTGTGCTCGCTCATATAATATTAGCTTCTCTTCATCAGCATCAATGCTAAAAGTCAGGTCTAAAATATCGCTGATATCATTCTGCAAAGGTAAGCAAAGAACTAAGTACCCTGACCACTGAAAAAGTTACAGTTGTTCACATGCCAAATTTACAAGTTTAGGAGTTGTAAGAAAAATACAAGGATAGGGAAAATATCATATGATCATTAAACGCAACCACCTCAAACATCAACGTATAGAACATAGCAAAACTACAATTATGGATATTTTTAATATAAATCAGAGAGAGAGCATAAACTCTATCATGCAACAGACCTCAAGCATCCACTTCAAGTTTTTGAAGTAGTCAGGATCGATAGCTTCAATGTCATGATAAGTCACTTTAACCCCAAGGATATGCTTGTAAAAGGATCTTGTGAAATGAACATCAAGAAGTTGACCATCAAAAAGCGCTTTTCCAACCTGCACAATAAAAGCAGACATACAAGTTAAGCGCACAAAAAAAAAATCGCAACTCAACAAACCCAGAAAAAAGATACTCACAACTCGCCCAACAAACTTGAAGTACGACAGGTGTTCTGTTTGGTAAACAGAATTTGGATTTGGCTGGAAAGTTGATTCATTGCCGACTGTTGTAAATAATAGTGCTCCCTTGTCAAAAATGACCCTGGATAACAACTGATACCATTCCCTGGTAAGTCCACCTGCATCTATACCTTCCTCCCCTTGAAAGTGAACAGTTAACCTGCCCTTTAAATCTTGTCTTGACCTCATGCGCAGCTGATTATATGAATCTTCCAGAATGTAAGCTCTCCTAACAGAAATTCTCAAAGGACTGTGATGATGATCATGCTGATGCTTAATTTTAGATCTAAAATGAGCACGTTTGTTGTCAAAATCAATAAAGCGAGGAACCTTCAGCATGAGTGAGAAAGACTTCTCCAGCAACCCAGGGTTTTGCCTGATGAAAGCATTAAGGAGCTTTCTATGCTTATCTGAAAACTTAACAAAAGCCATGTGTTTTTCATCTACTTTTAGAACAGGACCTGAAGTTTTCTGCTGACTATCAGAAGTGGTGGCTTCTTCAACATCAGAAACAACAGTAACACCGAGATCCTGTCCTGCACCTGACTGCACGGGATGCAACTTCTCACACATTACAAAGAAGGATTCTATGTAAGGCAAGATATTCTGAGTACCCGCAGGGAGTGGCGGCATTACACCAGATGATTTAGATGTTGAAGCCATGGAAGATTTTGACAAATCAGGCGGGGAATCTGAATAGCTCTCTATTTTACTTATGCAGGTGCTCAGCTCCACCCACAGAGGATCTAAAGCAGCATTGATGCTCCCAACTAGAGAAAGGGCAGCAGTGTGCTCCTTTTCAGAAAGGACATAGCGATTCTTCTCTTTCACAATAAGGGAAGCAACAAGTGAGCTTAATGCCTGCAAGACCCTAAGAATTGCAGCTCCATCAGAAGATGTGGCACTAAGGAGGGCTTTCTCTACTTCTCCAAATATATGTAACTCATCCATGGCAGTTCTAGTCAAGTTTTGCACAGAACCAGATAGTTCTGTGATAAATAAATGGCAATGAATGGGTGCAATGGCCACTAACTTCTTCAATACTTCAGCCACAAGAGCATATGCATTATCTGACAGACTGTTAAAAGGATACATACATTAGCCCAAATATAAGAGATAAAGAGAAAACACATCAGAAACAAAATTAATATCATAAAGAGTAAGGAATGGAACAATCCATTTCTAGCTCTAGGTTATTGCAACAAACGGGACCAAAACTCTGAGATAGAAACCATGATAAAGCATCTATCTCATCTTACACGCACACATGGGGTGATGCATCTATCAAATGCCATCAGCACTTATCCAAATATGAACACGGAAAGATAAACCTACTTTAAATATAATGCGAAAGAATCTATAACCCACTTTCAGTGATGGGTGCAAAACATTTATATTAGTGATAAAACCAGTTTCGTTTGGTCGCTACAAACTGATCATAGATATTGAGTCGATGCAACTTGAGCAAAACCCATCATGCACAATACTCCTCTCCCTGCCCCCAAGAGGAAAGTAAAACAAAGCAAACACATGCACACACACACACACACACACACACAGAGAGAGAGAAAGGGAGGGAGGGAGGGAGGGAGGGAGGGAGGGAGGGAGGGAAAGGGAGAGGGAGAGGCAGAGAGAGTTTCAATGTCATTTTTAATTTTCAGTTATTGCAGCAAGTGAAATCACATTAAAGCAAGCAATATGTTTTATTCAGATATGGCCAGTATAAACTCAAAAGAAAAGTAGTTAATTCAGGAGCAACCATCAGACAAGAAAGACATTTAATATAATACATAGAAATTCGAAATAATAGAATAAGAAAACAATAGCAGACAAGAAAGAAGCACCAGTGACTGGAGATCATACCCCTCACGTGCAAGCAGTGAACATAGAAGTCGAAGTTCTGCTTGTGGAAGGTTAAGCAAAACATTTTCGGAGTCAAGCTTTCTGTTTGAACCAGTAGCTGCTGAGAGTTTGGAGGTCTCATCTGCCTTGGATGATCTAGCATCAGAGCCAGATGATGTGCCACCAGACCCTGTATTTATTTCGGCATCAGAGGTGGAAATCTGACCAGATACTTGTTCGGGACCAGATGGCCCAGGCTCATCGGAAGAATTTGTTTTGCTTTCAGCATTATCAATGATGACATCGAATAAATTCAGTAGCTGAAACAAGAATCCGAATCAATGAAGAAACAACACAACAGTAGCATGTTGAAAAATTTACACAAGGGATGCGAGAATAACAAAATTCATGCAATCACTACCTGTTCAAGATGGGCTATACTTCTCAAATAAAGGGGTAGATTCAAGAGGCTCAGAAGCAATGTAATGGATAAGTGTCCTTCCTGATGCAGCATTTTTTTTGTTTCATCTTCTTCAACCACCATGACGGCTTTTCCACGCGTCTGATCAAGACCCCCAGATTCTTGCACAGATGGTGGGGGCAGACTAAAATGGAGAAAAATTTTAGCCACAAAAGGATGATTTCGAGCCAAGAATGTAAGAGTTTCCAGAACACGCCGAGATACCAAAGGAGGTACACCTGTAACAGCAAATTTATTATTCGAACCATTGTGTTAAAAGTCATCTTTAAACAAACCACCCACAATCACAAATATACAGTTAACAGAAAGGTAAAATTTAAAGCAAAGAAGAAAGGCAAACCACTTTATGCCAAATGCATAAAGGAACGCCTCAAAAATTGCAAGTACAGGACTCGTAAACAATGTGTCCATTTAACGTATCTGAAAACCTAAAGTTAAGCATATGTTTCTACAACTACTTCAAGATAACTCCTGCCCGCACCATAACTACATACATAAGGCTTTATACCAGATCTTGATCTTTAAAATACAAGCAACACTATCGAACCGAAAAATTAGTTGTAGGAACCTTACCATCAAAATATTGAGGTCGAGAGTACATCACGTGGCTTTGGCAAGCATACAGCCTATATGACGGCTCAGAAGAACTCAAATGATTTGTAGGCTTTCTTATATCAAGCATCAACAGTTCCATAAGGATTTTTACCAGAGTAGTTCTAGTTTCACTATGAGCACATAAATTCAAGAGAAGCCTCTGAAGCTGACCTTTGTATAGTGGCTGCAATAAGTTACCAAATAGTTCAATATATTAAATAGGGCCACAGGTATAACATAATCATCTCATTCCACTCCAAATGAATACCTGAACAACACGAAGCAACCGAATCATTGCTTTCAGATCTTCAGTATCAACCAAAGGAGCCCCATCAGCTTCAACCGGCTTACTACCCAAAGACCTACGAGCAATAATCCCACCCGCTCTATCCAGGCTTGATCCAATACCATCACCCCGCCTAGAAGACTCCCCCCGCCGATTCCTTGGATACATACCAAAGAGTGTTCTATTATAACGGCGAGCAAACCTTTCACGCAGCATATTTGCCTCCGCAACAAGAGCAGGTGTGAGATTGGCAAGAATTGCATCAGAGGATGTTAAAAGAACCTGAGGATGTAAACGCAAGAGAAAAGTTCAACACTACAGAGAAAAGATTTTAAATAACAAATATGATGTACCTCTTCCCGTAATTCTGAAGGAAAAGTAGCAATTATTGAGACAGTGTCCATTTCCACAGGTTGTCCTTCCAATTCCTGTGACTGATGTAGCCTTTGAGCCTGTTGCTGAGCTAGAACTTCTTCTCGAATGTCTGGAGGAAGCGCTGCAAGAAATTCAGGATCAATATCTTCATTATTTTGTGGCTCTGGCTCAGCATTCGAAGGTTGCGCAACTTGACCCTGTTGAGCAGAAAGAACCTCAGCACGCAACTCCTCAGGAAGTGCATCAAGGAAAGCCGGGTCAATTGATCCAGAGTCAGGATCACCATTATGCTGCTGTTCCTCAACTGGATCACCCTGATCTGCTTCTTGACTAGGATTTTCTGAGACCTCTGTTACACTATGAAGGGAGGCATCTCTTCCACTTACTGGTGTAATGTTCCCAAATGACACATTTGTTCTTCTTGTTCGAGGGTCAGCAGTCCCTTGCCTGTCTCCACCATCATCATGGCCATCAGCACTTCCAATTTCAACATCAAGACTTCGAAGGCTCTCCCCTAACGTTGCCCCACTTCCACTACTTTCTTGGCTCACGGCTTCAACATCTCGTGCAACAGCATCATTGTGCTCATATTGCATTTCAACAGACTGAGGAGTACGTGACGAATCTGTTCCCTGTTGCAATCCATTTGCTGCTGGTCTGGTATCAGCACTGCCAGAAGTATCCAATAACGCAGAAGAGGGAGCAGGTGGATAATTGGTTTCACTGTTTCCATTGTCTCCAGCAGGAACTTCAGTCATCATTCCTTCCTGCAATTCACTGGCCTCACCTTTAGCCTGAGTTTCGACAGTTGTGTTTTGATTTGAGGGTTTCTCTACTGTTGGAGGCCTCAATTGTGACACAAGCAAATCTTCAAAGCCTTGAGGAATTGCAGATGTATTTGATCCACCATTTTGCTGGTTATCATCAGCCCACAAGTTGAGCCGGTGTCCATTACGTTCATTCCTTAGTGACCGGAAAATAGACTCCAATCGTGAGGTGCTCTCCAAGTTCCTATCAGTAAAAACATCACGACCATTCTCTGCATAAATAAAAATTCAAAAAGGAATACAAGTCAGATTACATGATTAAAGTTTGATAGTCTCAAATAATTATTATTGGAAAGATAAACCACAAAACCAGAAGATCATGCATCGGAAGTCACAAGATAGGCTTTACAAAAAAAATAAAAACCCAGAGAAAAAGCATCTACATGGCACATCTACCTGATTGTCTGGAAGGAACGCTGGGCAGAGAAGAAGTAGGTTCCACCAAAAGTGGATGTTGGGCAGGAGTAGAATTGTCACCTGTTCTCCCCAAGAGATTGTAGATGGAAGTAGTACGCCCCTGGCGTCTGGAGCCAAAAACTTCAACAGGCATCACATGGAGAGTTTCATTCGAAAAGCTATTATCTCTACCAAAGACCTCAATATGGTCGAACACATTTATTCCATTCATTCCCTCTCCCAACCTAAGTACAACACCATCCTCGTCATCCTCATCATCATCATCCTCCTCTTCCTCCATCACCTCCTCATCAAACTCGTCTTCATCAATTTCATGGTCATCTTGATCTGTGTCAGGATGCGGCAGGTGATGGGCTTCATCTTCTTCCAGATCATTGTGTTCCTCATCATCCCCATCTTCGTCTTCATCTACTTCATCTCCTTCGTCCCCTGACATATCCTCGTCATCATCTTCGTCAAGGTTCTCTTGGACATCAGGCTCGATTTCAAATCTTATCCCCACAGCATCAAGGCCATTTTCAAGACCTCTTGTGTCCTCAGAAGTTTCATGCATGTAATCATCTTCACTTGGCAGAGTAAAACCTCCATCAAAATCCTGGTCGTGTTCCATATCATCCGTGACATCCTCAGATCCACCATATGTCTGGACAGTGTTAAAAGGTTCGACGTGATCAGTTGCCGCAGAAGTCAAATTTGGCTGAGGTGTAGTTTCCATAGATTGGGATATGTTATGGCTGTTATCTGATCCTCCAGCCTGACTATGATCAGGAGGCTTTGTCGAATTGTCACCTTTCCCACTGTTAGATTCAGCGGCGTGAACATGTTCTTTGGTAACCAGCTCCAGAATTTTCACAAGTCCAGTAGCAACCTTGGGTGAATCACCATGATCCAGATCCAATACATGTAGAGTCCGAGTTAATGATCTAACCAAACCTACATCAATGAAAGTGACAGAAGCTTCTGCTGAGATGTAAGAGCCTGTAGGCGAGCGAGCAGCCAGTACATCATTGAGCAAATCGATAAAAGCCTGGATATCACTTTCTGGTGGCCTAAAACCTTTAGAAGAATCAACAAAATCACTGAAAACATTACTGATTTCCATAAACACCCTCTTCCTTGCCTCCGATGAACGAACACAAGATGCAACCAAAAACTGACAAGCCCTGCTTGCTAGTTTATGTCTCCAGTCAATATCTGGTTTCTTTTCTTTTCTAGAATGTTTGGAATATGGAAGAAATTTATGGAGGATGTGGTAAAATATTCCACCAGTGTATAAACCAGTAGGATCCCTTTGAGGAAGACCCCTGAAACTGCTAACTTCAGCATCTTTCCGCAGTAGAACATTAACAGATGAAGCATACATCAAAAGAATCTCGGATAAGAGCTTCAAAATAAATACAATCTTCGCCAAGGATGCAGAAGAATCCTGGTTTTTGATTTCACTCTCTTCAGGTGCAGAGATGATGGCTTTTCCTTTACCCTTACTCACAGAAACATCAATGTCCATATCAGTTGATGATGAGCCATCCCTTACCACTGTGTCATCATTCAAAGGAGGTAGAAAAGTAGTAACAGAATCCAAAAGAAGTTCAATTACATTTACAAAACTCTGAGGAGGTTTTCTGTGAGCTTTAGAATTTTTGGAATTTGTATCAGAAAGCTTGCCATGTGCACTCCCGCCCACATTACCCAAAGTAACCTTCCCATCAGTAGTATTTGATTTGTCCTTTTCCTCTCCCCTCTCTTTCTCCTTCTCTTTGAACTTGTCCTTCTCACGATCTTTCAGTAACACAATATATGGCCTTTCACCCACCATCTCAACTTGACACACAGTCAGTGCAGCCCGCATAAATATCAACGGATCTCGTGAGATGACAGAGGTTAAATTTAAGAGAAAATTGTGTGGTGTAAGCCTACCATTGGACTGTCGATTTGCAGCAGTCACAACACTGTGCCTTATCTCAGATTCCATTGCTTGCTGGAGAGTCTGTGGATCTTCAAGTATATGGCGGATTATAGTAGCGGCAACATTATCAAACCCAACAAACAGGCTACTTGTCGGTAAGGAAAGCAGCAAAGGCAAACCTCCCGCATCAAGAAAATTAACAGCAACAGAATAATTTCTAGTAAGTGAAGAACATAGCTGCAGAACAGCATGCGTCGTTTCAGAAGGAAGCTGGCTCCTCATACAACCACAAGCAATCTCAACAAGTCTCTTCTGCTCCATTATGTCCATATTCTTTGAAGATGACCCTAAGGTTGTCTCCAGTTTGTTTGGTTTATCCTCGTCTATTACGACAGACGTCTGAGTACCACCATCACTCTTCGTCAACAGCTCTGAAATATCAGCATTTAATTTTTGATCCACCTGAGCAAGCCGATCAATAGCAACAAAAGCTGCTGTCACCCATTTGGGAACTTGGGATATCCCCTTGTCAAGTGAACCAGAATTCCAGAGTGAAAGTAGATCTGAGGCCACTTTAACCAGACCACTCTTGGAAGCAACTTCTCGTGCTACCACATCTTCATTGAGAATTAGTGCAATAACATGAAAAAGGGATGATAGCATGTTACTGTTACCACTGTCAAAGATGGCACTACAAAGTTTCACCTGCTCTATGATAAACGAGATTACATTTGATCTATATTCACCATCATTTCGGGAACAAATCATTACAAGAAGATCCCGAACTGGAAATGCTAGGGAGTCCTTCATTTGCAGAAGCTTTCTACAGGTTGATAATAAGTCATCAACAGGAGGAAGTTGAACTTCTTCTTCGATTTGCTGAGTATTCTCAGTTGCAGTATCTTCCTTTGTGTCTGATCCGGAGTTTCCAAGGGACATGGCAAGTGCACGAGCAAGTTCGTCATCTTCTTGTATTTCCTCTGGATGTGAAAACAACCATTCCATTGCCAGCTCCACACTATTTGACCCAACCTGCCTCAGAGCCTCTTCTGCCCGGGGCCTAGAAAACCCCATCTCAACAATTGTGGAAATAGTTGTTTCATTTGGAGGAGGGCCAGATGGACGTGTTGCAGTACTGCTCACACTTTTCACTTCAACCCCAGAATAAATGTGCCGAATTATAGATACGACAGTAGCAATGAAATCATAATTGCAGTCAGTAAATTGAGGGTGCGTCCAAACAGGAAGCACTGTCTTAAGTATTGTGGATTGAAGGACCTTTACGAATGTATCAGCATCCCGAGGGAATGGAATATCTCCATTCACTAGAGGTTGTGTCAGCAAGTGTTTTGTGAATGGCACTAGAATAAAAGATGAAGTCACAAGGTGGTCCATCAGTTTACCATAGCTAGACAAGGGGCCATAAATCCATGAATGATCTGTTTCTTCTGTATCATTCGGCTTTAAGATTCCTTCATCAGTGTCCATAGGAGATGCAGGAGTCCTGTTAACCGCAAAAAGCAACTGACTGGTGGCCTCAAATGTGGTCAACACTGATTGAACAACCCCACGCCCATACAAGGAATTTAACAGAACAGGATTGCACGACTCTGGCTTCTCCAATAAAATGCCATCAATGAAATCTATAACTTTGCCAAAGTAGCGACATTTGGCTGACACAGATGCCTCCGATCCAGAAGGATTTACATGACCTCCAAAATTCATATGGTCTAGGGCGATTGAAGCAAAGGTAGAAGCCACTGATTTTGAAGAAGGAGACACATTCACCAAATCATCTCGTCGACGAGATGGAAGAAACATTGCTTTTCCCAGCTCTTGAAACAAGTGGGTAATGTGAAAAGATAGTGACTTCACCATATCACAACAAGAAGAATAATAGGATCTCTGTTTGTCATCTTCTTTTTCACCACTGCCCCCAGCACCATCAGAAGAACTGAAATGATGTGATTGGTGGTGGCTGGCTCCCAGCCGAAGGTTTGAAGGGCTGATAATGCTTTGTCTTTGCTGAAGGCTTGAAGCACGAGTAAGATCACGGTACAGGTTTATAAGGTCAAAAAACTGGGACTCAAAACTCCACCCTGACGCCCTTCTTCTCAATAGAGGATCGAGAAATTGCCTAAAGGAGTTAAATCTTTGCTCTTCAGTTTCATTACTTGATTCTGACTGTCGTGAATCTTCACCAGAACCAGTACCATCATCCTCTATCTCAAGCTTAGCATCTTCTAGAAGAGCAATCTGCCATAGAACTTCACGTTGAACACGACCAATATCTTCTAAAACATCCTTGCTATCATTTCCAAATTCTGTAAGCAATGCAGTTACCCAGCGATTATCTTTTGAGGCAGCAAGAAAAAGAAGGAATTCAACAAGAAAAAGTGATGAAAAGATCCCACTATCTGGAGTCACTTTAGGATCCAACAAAAAGGATCCTGCAACTGTGCTAAATGTTGTCAAAGCTTTCTTTAAATGATCCCTAAGAGAGGAACAGAAAGCACGTGCTAAAGGAGAAGAGTGATGTTGAGTAAAACCCTTAAAAACCATGGTGCTATGCAAAGCAATTGACATTCCTTCCGAAGACTGTGCAATACTCGGCCGTAACAGAAGTTTCAGCAAAGCTTCAATTCCCGACTTCTCCACAAATAACCTACATGTTTCAGAATTTTCCATTGTTCTGTGAACCAGGACCATTACATGAAAGATGCTAAGTTGGATAAACTGCTCATTACTGACCCCTTCAGAAGTTGAATCTTTTGCACCAACCAGACAAGGACCCTCGTTTTCCTTGTCCTCAGAATCCATTTCCATTTCCGTAGTCCCGTTGACTTTTCCCAAGGACCCTGTAAACTTGGAGTCCCCTATTGAAGCAATCTGATTAACAATCTCAATGATCAGATCAACACCAATACTCCTCAATGAAGATACATGGCGCAAAAGCTCTTCTACAGCATTTGCCAATGGAACAATACCATCGTTCATTGCTAGTACATATTTCCTGTTTGTGAATATATCTACAAGGAACCGTAAAGCTGAAGTTTCTCTCACTGCCTCTAAGCCTTTGGCATTAAGACAAATTGCACCAAGACCATTTGGAACACATATAAGAGCCTTAGAGGAAGGAAGTATTCCAGCTATCACTGATGATAAGAAAGCGTCAGGAAGACCCAATTCATCCAAAGCAGGAAAACTAGTAGGGTCTTTATGAATTATTTCACTCATAACAGTCACAGCTGAGGAATATATATCACCCCCAAATTTATCCACATTTTTAAAGATTAGTGATAGAGTTGAAGGTAAAGAAACATCCTGAGCAATCGGAGATCTTGTAGTGTTTGTTGGTGCATAAGTAGCAGATCCTAGTGCTTTCAATAAAACCCTGATAAGCCTCTTCTGAGCATACAACTGATCATCATTACGCCTTGAGGATTCAGCAATGTTCATCAAATTATCATCAGTTCCAGCCAAATTTATTACTCTATGTACTTCTATCTGCAGTCTATTGGCCAAAAGCTCTACTCCCCCTGAGTCTTTAAAGAGAGTCACTGCTGAATTACTGTAGTCCATGAGCTTCTGTAAAGTTTTCACAGCTAAACACACAAGATGCATGTGCGTCGGATCAGAATCTTCCAATAGAGGTAAAAACGTGGGTACCATTCCTGACCCCCGAATAACACTTCCAGAACTTGATGTAGATATGACATGAAGCAGGTAAAATTGCAGAAGTGCTTCAACAAAGGCGATTGATGACAGATCATTGGAACTATTCAGTGATAAAATCGCTCTCTGCAGCACATTTAAGAGAATCATGCGGTTACCCCCAGCAAAACTGATACTTGATCCGCTCAAAATCCGTGCCCTTTCATGAGATGATGAATATGCAGCTAATTGAGATCCCAATGCATGCATTGCAAGTGTTCTAATGTTCCCAGAGATCGTTTCTTCAGACTTCACAATCCTAATTAGTTCATTTGTGTATTCAGGTTCATTAGCAAAGAAGGACACTAGTTCATCATGAGAATCAGAAGACTGAACAAGCACAACGAACGCAAGAAGGCAGATCTTGCTGTACAGCCTGGATATTCTAGGAGACCGGAAGGCATGAGCATATCTGATTCTGGTCAGCAATGAGAATCTGTGCTCAGGAGGAACATTATACTGCTCAATGCACATCTTCATGAGTGACAAATCGTCTTCCTTTCGCAAATGGAGATCAGGGATGTGAATAACACTTGTTCCAGAAGACGTGGCTCCTTCAATCAATCCCCCAGTACTTTGAGAATTGATACCATGCAGTTCAAAGTAAAGAGTCGACCCTACCCGGTACTGAGATTTGTCAGTGTCATTTTGTATATCAGAAGGAAATAAGCATAGTCCTCCCTCTTGGGTTCTCTCATTTAACATAACACATGAATATAGACCCAAGCCCTCTTCCTTGCTTCCCCATCCCTGTGCTAGGGACAGGAGACAGCTGTTTAATGAGCCACATCCAACCAACTTCCCACTTGAATGCATTTTCGAGGGATTTATTTGCACTAATGCAGAGAGAGTCTCTAAGGCTGCTATGAGAATTTCAGGATCTGCTGATGTCAGCAAGAGCTTGAAATGCTGGAATTAGAACAGCAGAAGATTAGACATGAAAAAGTTGCTAAGGCTCGAGTAAAATAGCACAAAGGACTCATAAAAATATGTAAGAAAGACATGGACATACAACATATAAAGTCGCTGAACTCTAGTAAACAAGTTGTCAAAAAAATGTAAACAAGTACCATCCACCTTACCTCCAAGCCATTAAATGAACTCTTGTTATGGCAGTTCTCTAAAATGATTTGCATCACTCGTAAAATTTGCAGAACAGCTTGCTTTGGAAAGAGAGCATCACCTTCTAAAATATTATCAGTCAAGAGAAGGTCGTTCCTACATGACAAATATGTTTTGAAGTATGTATCGAAATGAAGAAACAGAGGCCTCCAGTGATGAAAATTTCCCTGAAACCAAAGTAAGAAATAAGTGAAAAATCACAAGTTAAAGAAAAATTAGAGAGATAACGCAGAAGTAGAATGTAATCACCTTGCTGTACTCCCATCGAAACCCAGACAGAGGTATTGCTATATCTTGTAGGGGGCACTGTATCACCTTGTCAATGAATGACTTTATATTGGGAGGCTGCAAGTATATAAATGGACAGGATTAACATATAGGCGAGAATGATAAGAGAGTGGTAAAGGTCTATAATTCAGCCGCAAATAAGAAGAATACAATAATCATAAAAGGTGATTTATATTGCAGAAAATGTCAAGGCTCTTAACAATTTCTTTCCGCCAAACCAACTGTATGGCACTACTGATGACGACACAAAAAACTGCATGATACTGATACTATCCGTAGCTCCTTGCACCCCTAAATCTCCAAATGACCGACAAAATAGTTTCAGGATGTTTTCATCATTTTTTTTCTATTTAGTTTCTCATTATCAGCGCATTATAATTTAATCACTAATATACATATACATACATATAATATAGATATCTATATATGATTTTTATATATTCAACTTGCGCATCTGCCTTTTAAGACTATGTGATGTGATCCTTTGTAACTCTGTTGGGCTAGTCAACTTGGCAGTGTCAGGAAGCTAATCTAGCAACTTAGCATTAAAGAAGAAGAGAATGACATAAAATGAAATAATAAAATAAGGTTCTCTTCCTCCTCTTTCATTTCTTTTGATGGAACTGGATGTGAAGGAGACATAAAAATCTCAGCTGATTATGAATATATATATATATACTAGAAGTATGAAAACTTTCAAATGGTTAAAAGAACTTCTGCTGTTTGACATGACAGACATGAGAAGTTTGACAGCTAAGTTCAATATCAACAACTATAATCTAGAAAGAAATTTTCAATATCAAGAGCTCATCCCAAATACACTACAGTTTGAAGCATCTCCATCATATAAGCCCCAAAACTTGAAATACAAAACTTGGCTAGCCATGCACACAATAAGATCATGGTAGCTCACAAGTTTCTGTATAAAAATGCATAGAATCATTCATGTTATTTAAATTACACCACAATGATTATTACACCTCCTTATGAATTGCATACAGCCTTTCGGAAACGATAGGAAAATTCACCGCTGAAACGTTGGCCAACATTTTCCCCATAAGTTGGTATACCCTTATTCTGCCGATTGCTGACTAATTGCATTCTACCACTAAGTAACAGAAGGTGTAAATTTTATAGTTTGGTATATATTACATCATTAATTACTAAACTTGTACGCTGGTAGCTTCATGCATACCCTTTGTTAACAGGCTCACCCCACATAGGCTTGACTTTGAACAGATCATGTACAATAAAACAAAAAATAACGATAAACCAGGATCAAATATTGTTTGACAACAGATAAAAAAGTATGGGTTGAAGGCTAGCGAACAAAGAGATGCAGAATAAGAAAAAGGATCAGGCCGTTAATAGACAAGCTTTTACAATGAAAGAAGGAAAGAAGTTCTAAAGCACAAGGATATAGAATAAATGGAAGTAGACTATTTCCGTTCTATCTTTCTTGGGTTTTATCTCTTCCAGAAATTGGTGTTGGGTGGCAAGGAGCTCTATGCGTCACGTAAACAGCTGTCTATTCCCCCCTGAACTGACGTAGTCTCTGCCTTCCACAAGCATCCTCGACAAATTCTTATCCCTTGGAATTTGTAAATAGCCCCAGGGCTAAAGAATTCCTACCTTTCGTTTAATACATGAATTTTTCAACTTTCAAAAAATTTAGTTGATTAATATTAATATATTGGACTAATAGCTCACAAGATGTGCAGTAGTCACAAAAGGCACACGGCTGTAAAGCACTGGGTGTGTTCATGAAGGCCAGTTGATGCAGAGAATAGCTTCAAAAGTTCAGAAGCCAAGGATGAGGGAGAGAGTGTGAACGAGAAATGGTGAGGATCAAAGGGAACATAGGTTTTTTTGACTGGTACGAATAGTCATATTAAAAAGAGCAAAGGAAGAATTTATACTTTTCACTATAGTAATAATAGTGTAAATATAAATACACTTATCTTATAGTTGTAATGTATCTAAACAAATTCACATGAATTAGGACGCAAAAATAAAATTATTTTGTTCTTCATTAGAGTATTTTAGGCTAAACATTGTAATCCCAAGTTCATTTGGGTTAAATTAAATAAGCAACAATAACCACACAAACGAAAAAACATATCAAGTCTTTTCTTTTTACAAGTAAATGCTAAAAAATTTGCTTGAGCATTACCTCAGGAACACTCTTTTAATGCATTTTCTCATACAACTGAAAAAATATTAAGCTAAGTTCCATTTTCACACCACATTAATTTAATAAGACACCATATATAGGGAGAAGCCTTTGAACCAGATCCGATTTGCATTTCTGAGCCTTTTGTTTAGAGAAAATAAGTCTTTCCGAGTTCGAGTTTAGCCTTTGCGGATTTTTGGGGCATGTTTACTCTAGGACCCTAAATGTATACATTAGTAACTTCATTGAATAGGGAGAGTGACGTGCTGTATCCTGAGCATATTTGTGAGCTTTTGTTTTCCATGCTTCTTTTTGTTACACTGTGTACATAGATTTACCCCCTTTTTCGCACTTTTGATACATTCTTATTTACTTGTCAAAAAAAAATTAAATAGAACCCATATAATTGGGCCTATTGATGGATCATCTCTTTTATGGTTATGGATTGGGCATGATTGTTCTAAAATAGTTGTTTACTTATGTGAAATATTATCCAAATATATAAGTAATCTAATTGCAAATATCAAATGGAGTGCAAAATTGATCAATCAATCAAACTATCTTGCTATTTAGATGAAAAGCTAAGTTTTATAAGTCTGAATACAAAAGGAGACATCAAGGGACAGTTTACAAGTTTTTCTTTCTTCCTTGTAATAACCATCATTTCAAAAATGCAGTTACCATTACAAATTGAACAAGATATGAAACCAACAAACAAGAGAGAAAAATAGTTTTCAGTTAATTTAGATTCCCATTCTCTGATTAAGATGGACAAAAAGATGGATTAGAGAGATATGAAAATAACTAAGAATTTGCATCAAATGTTACCAGCACTTTCAACACAATAATCCAACTCCTTAGATATTCTAACTTCCAGTTATTTCCAAACAAAGGTCAAAGGGTCATTTAATTTGTTTTCGTGAACTGGCTAGCCTTCTACAACCTCATAGCAAAAAAGGTCAACTGACCAATGCATTTCAAACAGTATTATTCAACCAAATGTCCATTACAAATCACTTAACATATAAAGAAAAACAATTATGCACATTTTTTGTAAGGAAATAAAGCCCAATTAATCAGCAATTACTATCAGAACCCCGTCAAGAAGAAAAAACAACTACGCATACAAAAACAACTTCTTATACATAAAAAGTGAGAAATCGAAGAACTCACAGTGTCAGAGTCAAGTTTAATAGAAGGTCCAATGGCTCCTTCACCGGATAGAAGTTGACGCAACCTTGACGGCAAGCTTGATCTTAGGGTTGCCATATCACCTCTTTTTACTTCTTTACTGACATATACTGAAACACACAAAACATAACATATATCAAAATCTCAAATTGAATACAATACAAACACACAAAATCAACAAAGACCTATAAAAACCTCGATTGAATGAATATTATCAAAAAGTAAACCAACTCCATATATATATATAGATAGAGAGAGAAAAACCTGGCTGAGGAGAGAGAAAACGATGTATGCCTAAGCGTCCATGGATTCAACTGAACATAAAAGATTTGAGAGAGAGAAAGTGGAGAAGGAGAAAGAAGGGAAGCCCCAAAGCGAAGGGGTTTCTTTTGTGTGTAATTTTTGTTTAACCCTCGAAACGGAGAGAGCTTTTATACAGGGAGCTGACATACAGTCCTTCCACTACAGGATCTCTATGAGAGAGCAAGGGCGGTTTTGCAGTTTGGGCCCTTAATTTTCATTTTACTTTATTTTTCCCCAAGTACTTTTTTTTTTTCTCATTTTACTTTACCACCAGTTAATATTCCTCTATCGTGTATGCGTTAACGGTGCACAAATGTCTTGCGGCCTGACCTTGATTCGGCCTAGTCAAGGCCTAGACTAATCAGACCTGGTCTGCAAGGCTGAGAACAAACCATGATTTATTGGCTCATATTCGGTCTGGCCTGGCCTTCTAAAATTTTTGAATTGGCGTGGCTTTCGACCTAGTCCAACCTGAAGCCTAGATCGTCACGAGTCCTAGTCTAGCTCGTTTATTGTAGGTTTAGGTTTGTTGTTGGCCTATAGACAAAAGCCCAGCTCCATGATTTAATGGCCTTAAAATAGAAGCTTAGTTAAACTACCAATTATTTTTAAAAAAAATCGATTTTAATGGGTTGTTTTGTTCTTTATTCATTTTTTCTCTCCATTTATTCCATTGTAAAGAAGGTCATGTACATAATGGTTATATATAGACGGGTAGATAAGGGTCCGTTTATGTCATGCTTTACTACAAAAAGTCATAAAATTAAGTTGAAATTAAAAAGCAACGATCAAAATTGAAGCAAAAAGTTGAGTTGCCTTATCCCACCGCCACCTGCTGCCTGTTGCCTGCTGCCTACTGGAAGTTGCAGTTACGTGCTGATTGTTGCCTACTGCAGTGTTGTGCTGCTGCTGCTATCGGCTGACAAAGTTGCTCCACCTCCACCTGCCGCCTGACAAAGCTGGAAAAAAAAATAAATAAAGATTGTTAGGCATGTTAGCCTACTGTCTCGGCTGCAGTACTACACCAAAAAAATTGAGCAAAACTATTAAATTAACAATTATAGCATATAAACAAATGGTTAGTATACTTTTTCATTTTATTTTATTTATTCCTCAAGTACATTTTATTCTTACACAAAGTATACTTTTCTTTCTTATTCTTTTTTTTCTTTCTCATTTATTCCTCAAGTACGGGTTAGTGGTGCACAAATGGCCTCTACGACCTGGCCTTGGTCCGACCTGGACCGATCATGGTCGGCCTGCAAGGCTGAGAATAGGCCATGGTTTATTGGCTCACATTTAGCTTGGTCTGACCTTCTATAAAGTCTGGACTGGCCTGACCTTTAACCTGGTCCGCCCTGAAGCCTGGTCTGGCTCGTTTATTGTAGGTCTGTTGTTGGCCTGCTACACAACCCATAGGCTTGCCTAGCTCCATGATTTAATGACCCAAAAACAGAAGCCCATTTATGCTATTAAGATTTCAAAAAAAATAATTTCAGTGTGTTTTGTCTTTTACTCACTTTTTCTCTCCATTTATTCTATTGTGATGAAGGTCATATACATAATGGATATATATAGATGGGAATATAAGGGTCCATTTATGTCATGTTTGTGATGCCCCCAAAATAGGTCTACACAACCCATTCTGAGTCGCCAATACATGGTACAGAATCCAAATACAAACTTCCTATATACAACTATTAACTGTCGTGTAAAATATGACAAAACATAAGGTGTGAGTTTCAATACAAATATTATCTCGTAGACAATATCCAAACTCAAATAAAGTCTTCATTATAATTATTGTCACACTATCTTATAGAATAGTGAGGACTACTATATCAACCATCTTGGACCATCACTCCATTTTTCGACTAGTCATAACTATATTCTCATTTCCTGAAAAGAAAAATAAAAGAAAAAGATGAGCTCAACTAGCTCAATAAATAATATTATGACTAAGATAATGTAGAAAAACTTATCTTTAGTCCTCAACTGCAGCGGAAATAGCAATCCATTAGAAGAGTCAAGTAGATCATGATGTATACTATCTTCTACGATTTAAAAGTTCATCATCAATATTTTATCCTTATAACACTAATCAATAATTATTTTCAATCAACAAATTATCTATGCACTACGGGCCAAAGATATTCGTTTGTATCACCAGTGGTCATGATCATGTCAAACACATGTCTATCTATGCACTACGGGGCAACGAGGACTTTTACCACAAACCTTTATCTGTAACATTAAATGTCATGATTATATTAATACACAATGTGACGCCCCCAGAATAGGTATACAACACCCATTCTGAGTCGCCAAATACATGGTACAGAAAGCAAACTACAACTTCAATAATACAATTGTCGTGCAAAATACGACAACACATACTGTGAGTTTAAATACAAATATTGTCTTCTAGACAATATCCACACTCAAATAAATCCTCATTACAATTATTCAAACACTATTTTACAGAAATAGTGAGGACTGCTAATACATCTTTCTAGAACCATCACTCCATACCCCGACTAGATCCTGCTATGTTCTCACCTCCTGAGAAGAAAAATGGAACAAAAAGGAAAAGGGTGAGCTCAACTAGCCCAGTAAAGAATATTATGACTAAGATAATATACAACAAATTATCGTTAGTCTTCAACAGGGAAAAATCTGATAAAATATAATCGACAACAAGTTTTAGATCAACAACTGCAGCGGAAACAGCAAACCATTAGAAGAGTCAAGTAGAGAAAGAATTCTACTATCTTCTAAGATTTAAAAGTCCATCATCAATATTTTATCCCTGTAACATCAATTAATAATCATCTTTAACCAAATATTCATCTTTGCACTACAGGCCAAAGATATTCATTTGTATCATCAGTCGGTCATGTTCATCTCAACACCTGTTCATCTTTGCACTACAGGCCAAAGATATTCATCAAGTAATTATACATCTTTGCACTACAGGCCAAAGATATTCAGTAATATCATCATTTATGACTGAGGATGATGAAAAATATCTTAAAGAGAACGAATCCAATGAGACAGAAGGACAAATAGTAGGGATTCGTATAACAGTTTATCCAAGATCAATAATACTTCATAATAATCAATTGTGAAGCAGAATTCAAAAATAAAGATCAAAACATGGATACAATCAAAGATAGTAACCATAATAGACATCTTGGACAAAAAGGGAAAATTTTATTTTTCGGTGAATAGTGCCGTATTCGTGAATAGTGCCGTATACGTGAATAGTGTCGTATACGTGAATAGTAACCCCGACACAAAAAGTTCCAAATTTGATAAAAACTCGTATCAATATTTCAGCATAATGATATTGAAGAAAATAATATCATTTAAGAAGAAAATAATATCCCTTACAAATATCAAACGAAAATAATATTCATTACGAATATTAAACGAATATAATATTTCTCACGAATATTGAAAGAAATAAAATTTCTTATGAATATTGAACAGAAATAATATTCATACGAATACGAAAAATAATATCTCTTCAGAATGTGAAATAAATAATACCCCTTACCTCAAAATATCAGTACTTCTGGTCGGAATACCGGTATAAGGCTGAAAGAAACTTGCTCTGATGAATAGAAACTCTCAAAGTATCTAAATACTCACAAAATACACTCAATAATCTAGAGAGAGAAAGAGAGAAAACTTGTTTCTGGTGTGATTTTCAATTCTAACTTAGCCCTCTATTTATAGGAAAATTTTGGTAGGTTTGACCTGCAACCTGATGGCTTTACCTGCTACTATTCCCACCCACCACATTTGAAATATAATTCAGCACATTTCTTCACCAACCACAAGTGGGGCCCACCAATTCTAGAATTTTCCATCAAAATGATAAACTCCGAAAATTCAACAATTTCTGAACCAGTCATCTCGTAAAATTCATAATAAATCATACGTTCATTTTTAACGGTTCAAAATTTGTGGACATATACTCAACTTATATATGTATAACATATCCAAAAATTACCACGATCCAACGGTCGGATTAAAAATTATAACCCCCGCAAATATCTCAAAAACCCTGATTTTTAATACCTCCATTCCGACAAAAATACTGATAAAAACCTCAACATTAACTCCTTCATTTTTAACCACAAAAATATATCCCTCATTTATATCCACATAAAATAAATATTTCCTTATCATATGAATCAATAATTAATTATTCACAAATAATATTACAGAATCACATTTATGACAACCAGGCCGTTCCCAGGAAAGAGGGGGCTTTCCAATAAGGATTTCTCCTTACTGGCGCGCAATTAGATGACCAAACCTCTCCTTAGACAGAACTTTCTAGACATTGCCAATAATGTTATCTAATAATATTATTCAAATAATATGAATTATTGATCTGATAAATGAAAATACTGTGCAGCAACAATTATTGAAACAACAATAATATAAAATATCAACGCAGCAATTATTGAATCAATAAAATAAAATATTGAATAATAACTACTGTAACAATTATTGAGTAGTGCCTTCTTACGTAAGAATCAATAATTGGTGCAATACCGTGTGCTACTGTATTTTAACCACCGGGTATTCCAACAGTATTAACGGTAACAACTACGCCGTTATTTATAAACAACTTATACTTGTCGTTTTCTTCATCCAATCGCTTTCCGTTATGGGGCCCACACAAGGCTGCGTCGTCGTACGAATATTCCCCGACAGCAAGAATATTCCACGACCAACCGAATATTCACCGACCAAAAATAAATATTTTATAACCACTTGCTTATTTTGCAAAATTTGCACATTTCACCCATAACCAAAGTATTATATCAAATTAACCCCTTATTATTCACAATAATATTTAGAGAAAATTTGATTTTAT
This sequence comes from Panax notoginseng, assembly GCA_016801055.1. NCBI lineage: Eukaryota > Viridiplantae > Streptophyta > Magnoliopsida > Apiales > Araliaceae > Panax > Panax notoginseng. The sequence goes on from CM029021.1 coordinate 20,719,226, forward strand.
TCATTAATAAGTTGGGGTCTTACAACCTCCCCTCCTTATGAAATTTCGTCCTCGAAATTGACGTACGTACCTGATGTTTCAAAAAGGTGAGGATACCTCGCTTTCATTTCTGATTCCAACTCCCAGGTCATTTCTTCAATAGCATGGTTTCTCCACAAAACCTTAACTTGTGGTATAACCTTCGTGCGTAGGACATGCTCTTTCCTATCCAAGATCTTAACAGGTACCTCCTCGTACGTTAAATCTTCAGCTATCTCGTCTGGTTCTAACTCAATAATGTGGTTCGGGTCTTTAACATATTTACGAAGCATAGATATGTGAAAAACATTATGAACACGAGACATGCTTGGAGGTAATGCGAGTCTATATGCCACATTTCCTATTCGCTCAAGAATCTCAAATGGACCAACAAATCTTGGATTGAGCTTTCCTCTCTTCCCAAATCTTGTAACTCCCTTCCATGGTGCAACACGTAACAATACATGATCCCCAATATTAAATTCCACGTCCTTCCGATGAAGATCCGCATAACTCTTTTGTCGATCCTGTGCCGTTTGTATACGTTGTCGAATCGTTTGGATCTTCTCTGTAGTAATGCGTACCAATTCTGGTCCCAACAATGTTGCTTCACCCACCTCGTCCCAGCATACTGGAGAACGACATTTTCTTCCATACAACGCCTCAAATGGAGCCATACCTATGCTCGCCTGATAACTGTTGTTGTAGGAGAATTCCACCAATGGTAGGTACTTATCCCAACTCCCTTTGAGATCTAAGACACAAAGTCTTAATAGATCTTCAAGAGTTTGAATAGTCCTCTCTGATTGTCCGTCCGTTTGAGGATGGTATGCTGAACTGAATCGTAAATCCGTGCCCATAGCTTTCTGCAAGCTAACCCAAAATCGTGAAGTGAATCTTGGGTCACGATCCGAAACTATGGATACTGGCATGCCATGCAATCTCACAATCTCGTTCACGTACATCTAGCAAGACGTTCAAGGGAATAAGTCTCACGTATCGGCAAGAAATGAGCGGACTTGGTTAATCTATCAACAATAACCCAAATAGCATCTATGCCTTGAGAAACCTTGGGAAGACCCGTAACAAAATCCATAGTAATGTGTTCCCACTTCCATTTCGGAATCTCAAGTGGTTGCAATGGACCCTTTGGTACTTGATGCTCCGCTTTTACACGTTGACAAGTTAAACATCTCGAGATAAACTCCGCGATCTCTCTTTTCATATTGCTCCACCAAAATGTATGTCGAAGATCGTGATACATTTTGGTACTCCCAGGATGGATTGCAAACGGTGTGTTGTGTGCCTCCATCATTATTCTATGCTTCAAGTCAAAATCGTTAGGAACACAAAGTCTGGAGTTGACTCGAAGTATTCCTTCTTCATCGATTCTTGCTTCTGGAATAGCACCTTCTTGCACTTTCTTCTTCATACGCATCAGCTCTATATCCGTAGCTTGAGCAGCTTTAACTTTATCGATTAAAGTCGGTTCTACTCGTATATCATCACGTGGGTCCCTAGAGTCATTAACTCTATCTCTATCATTTATAAATTATACAAAATAGGTCTTTGTGTTCAACAATATCGCACTCGTACTCGCATACGATCAATGCGTCAGCTACCACGTTTACTTTTCTAGGATAGTATTGGATGGTGTGATCGAAATCTTTCAACAGCTCGAGCCAACGTCGGTGTCACATGTTGAATTCCTTTTGGGTGAAGAAATATTTGAGGCTTTTATGATCTGTATAGATCTCCACTTTCTCCCCATACAGGTAGTGTCTCCAGATCTTCAACGCAAAAACGACTGCTGCCAACTCTAAATCATGAGTAGGATAATTCCTCTCATATTTTTGAGTTGTCGTGAGGCATAGGCTATGACTTTCCCATGTTGCATGAGAACACATCCTAACCCTTTGCCTGAAGCATCGCTGTAGATAACAAATCCATCCGAACCAGATGGTATTGTCAAAACAGGTGCCGAAATGAGTCTCCTCTTGAGTTCTTGGAAACTCTTCTCGCATTCCTCACTCCATACGAATTTTGTATCTTTCCGAGTCAGCTGAGTTAACGGAGTAGCGATTCGAGAAAATCCTTCCACAAATCTCCGATAATAACCAGCTAAGCCCAGAAAGCTACGTACTTCGGTTACCGACTTCGGTTGCTCCCAACTTTGTATGGCTTCAATCTTCGCCGGGTCGACAGATACTCCATGTTTTGACACCACGTGCCCAAGGAATGCTACTTCCTCAAGCCAGAACTCGCATTTCTTCAGTTTGGCATATAGCTTGTTTTTACGAAGCCTTTGCAGTACCAGCTTCAAATGGCGCTCATGATCTTCACGGCTTTTGGAATAGATGAGGATGTCATCAATAAAGACAACAACGAACTGATCCAAATATTCTTTGAATACACGGTTCATCATATCCATGAAGGCAGCAGGAGCATTAGTCAATCCAAAAGACATTACTAAGAATTCATAATGCCCGTACCGAGTTCTGAAGGCAGTCTTTGGAATATCCTCAGTTTTAATCTTCAGCTGATGATATCCAGAACGAAGATCGATCTTTGAAAAGAATTGTGCTCCTTGCAACTGGTCAAACAGGTCATCAATGCGAGGTAGCGGATACCTATTCTTGATGGTGACATGGTTCAATTCTCGATAGTCAATACAAAGTCGCATACTCCCGTCTTTCTTCTTTACGAATAAAACAGGAGCACCCCAAGGAGACGTACTAGGACGAATAAAACCGATGTCCAACAACTCCTGTAGTTGGACTTTTAACTCCTGAAGTTCAATAGGAGCCATTCGATATGGGGTTTTAGAAATGGGCTTTGTACCGGGTTCAAGGTCAATAAAGAATTCAATTTCTCGTTCCGGGGGTAGACCGGGAAGTTCTTCAGGAAATACATCGGAAAATTCTCTAACAATAGAAATATTATTCAAATCTGACTTGTCTTTGTTCAAATCCATAACATGGGCTAAGAAAGCTTGACATCCGTTTTTCAATAAACGAATAGCTTTGTGGCTTGATATGACAGTGACTGATTTTAGTGGTTTAGTAGTTTGAATTCGTATGACAGGTTGGTTAGGAATATGAAAACTAACAACCTTACGAAAACAATCAATTTTAGCATGATGAGTGGTTAACCAATCAATTCCTAAAATCACATCAAAAGCAAGTATCTTTAAAGAGATAAGATCAACAGGTAATGTGATGATGCTAACTTGGATTAAACAAGATTTATAAACAGTGGATGTGATGAAAGTTTTCCCTAACGGAGTTTCAACAGATAAGTCAAAGTCTAATTTCTCCGGAGTCAAGTTTAAACGTTGAGCACAAGCAGGAAAAATAAATGAATGGGTAGAACCGGTATCTAGTAAAGTATAAACTTCGCAAGAATTCAAGATTAGCTTACCCGTGATCACCTCGTTCGGGTTTCTCGCGTTTTGGCCAGTAACGACAAACGCCCTTCCAGGAACCGCTGATTTCGACTTATCCGGGATAACTTTTGGAGTCACCATCCCCGCTGAACTTGGTTTTGCTACAGAACACTCTCGAGCTATATGACCTTCCTTTCCACAGTTATAACATACCTTGGATTGTTGTGGGCAGTTTGGGCTGATATGTCCCTCTTTCCCACATTTGTAACATACGACCGGTGGTCGTTCTCCTCCCCTAGAAACAGTTGATGTTTGTGCTGACGTCTTCACGTTATCATTGTTGTACCTTCTCTTCTTGAAATCTCCTCCCGACTCGCTCCTTCTATTATCACGACCACGATTACCACCAGAGTGGTTACCGCTTTTGTCCGAATGTTTTCCTCCCTGCTGGTTTTCATTGCTTCGATGACTGCCGCCACCGGTATGACCCTGGTTGTGGTCCCTCGGTTGCACATACTCATTATCTCGCTCTAATAATTGAGCCCTGTTTACAACATCTGAATATAAAGAAAATTTATGAGAGATAAGATATTGCCGAATCTCGGGTTTTAGACCTCTCAGAAACATCCTTGTCATTCGTTCCTCATTTTCGACCAAATGAGGTGCAAACCTGGATAACTCTGCAAACTTCGCCTCGTACTGGGACACCGTCATGTTGTTTTGTTCCAGTCTGATAAACTCTACCTCCTTCATATGACGAATACTTTCAGGAAAGTACTTGTCATTGAACAGTTTTTGAAATGTTTCCCAGGACATGTTGAGTGCGTCAGGCTGGGTACGCTTCACAGACTCCCACCAGTAGTCTGCCTCACCGCGGAACATAAAAGTGGCGAATGGAACCTTCTGTTCCTCCGTGCATCCCAAGACATCGAATATCTTAGTAATTTGCTTGACCCACGTTTCTGCCATGATCGGATCCGGCTTTCCCTTAAATTCTGGTGGTCCCAATTCTTTGAACTGCTTAGCTGTGACAAACCGCGCGTTATCATTTCCACCCGTATTCTGCACACGAGTCTCCCTCGTCTGATTTTGCATGAACTGCAAAAAGCTCCTAAACATTCCATCATTCATCGTTTGCTCGGTAACGTTGTTTACAGGAGGAATATTGCCTTCCTGTTGCACGTTCCCCTGGGTAGTGATCAAAGGTGTCTCCACGGTCTGATTTACTCCATTATTAACGTTCTCAGCTGCCATTCTTAAATACTGCCATAAAACAAGGGTTAATAGTCATGTCATATATTATCCCTATACTCTGACCGACCAAATAAACACCAAATAAACTTAGTCAGGTCATACTAGCGAAGGAATTCCCCGTCTCTCCCCTCCTAGTTCTTGTCTCACATCTCAGCCAGGGATCATATCCCTAAGCTTTGATACCAACTGTGACGCCCCCAGAATAGGTATACAACACCCATTCTGAGTCGCCAAATACATGGTACAGAAAGCAAACTACAACTTCAATAATACAATTGTCGTGCAAAATACGACAACACATACTGTGAGTTTAAATACAAATATTGTCTTCTAGACAATATCCACACTCAAATAAATCCTCATTACAATTATTCAAACACTATTTTACAGAAATAGTGAGGACTGCTAATACATCTTTCTAGAACCATCACTCCATACCCCGACTAGATCCTGCTATGTTCTCACCTCCTGAGAAGAAAAATGGAACAAAAAGGAAAAGGGTGAGCTCAACTAGCCCAGTAAAGAATATTATGACTAAGATAATATACAACAAATTATCGTTAGTCTTCAACAGGGAAAAATCTGATAAAATATAATCGACAACAAGTTTTAGATCAACAACTGCAGCGGAAACAGCAAACCATTAGAAGAGTCAAGTAGAGAAAGAATTCTACTATCTTCTAAGATTTAAAAGTCCATCATCAATATTTTATCCCTGTAACATCAATTAATAATCATCTTTAACCAAATATTCATCTTTGCACTACAGGCCAAAGATATTCATTTGTATCATCAGTCGGTCATGTTCATCTCAACACCTGTTCATCTTTGCACTATAGGCCAAAGATATTCATCAAGTAATTATACATCTTTGCACTACAGGCCAAAGATATTCAGTAATATCATCATTTAGGACTGAGGATGATGAAAAATATCTTAAAGAGAACGAATCCAATGAGACAGAAGGACAAATAGTAGGGATTCGTATAACAGTTTATCCAAGATCAATAATACTTCATAATAATCAATTGTGAAGCAGAATTCAAAAATAAAGATCAAAACATGGATACAATCAAAGATAGTAACCATAATAGACATCTTGGACAAAAAGGGAAAATTTTATTTTTCGGTGAATAGTGCCGTATTCGTGAATAGTGCCGTATACGTGAATAGTGTCGTATACGTGAATAGTAACCCCGACACAAAAAGTTCCAAATTTGATAAAAACTCGTATCAATATTTCAGCATAATGATATTGAAGAAAATAATATCATTTAAGAAGAAAATAATATCCCTTACAAATATCAAACGAAAATAATATTCATTACGAATATTAAACGAATATAATATTTCTCACGAATATTGAAAGAAATAAAATTTCTTATGAATATTGAACAGAAATAATATTCATACGAATACGAAAAATAATATCTCTTCAGAATGTGAAATAAATAATACCCCTTACCTCAAAATATCAGTACTTCTGGTCGGAATACCGGTATAAGGCTGAAAGAAACTTGCTCTGATGAATAGAAACTCTCAAAGTATCTAAATACTCACAAAATACACTCAATAATCTAGAGAGAGAAAGAGAGAAAACTTGTTTCTGGTGTGATTTTCAATTCTAACTTAGCCCTCTATTTATAGGAAAATTTTGGTAGGTTTGACCTGCAACCTGATGGCTTTACCTGCTACTATTCCCACCCACCACATTTGAAATATAATTCAGCACATTTCTTCACCAACCACAAGTGGGGCCCACCAATTCTAGAATTTTCCATCAAAATGATAAACTCCGAAAATTCAACAATTTCTGAACCAGTCATCTCGTAAAATTCATAATAAATCATACGTTCATTTTTAACGGTTCAAAATTTGTGGACATATACTCAACTTATATATGTATAACATATCCAAAAATTACCACGATCCAACGGTCGGATTAAAAATTATAACCCCCGCAAACTATCTCAAAAACCCTGATTTTTAATACCTCCATTCCGACAAAAATACTGACAAAAACCTCAACATTAACTCCTTCATTTTTAACCACAAAAATATATCCCTCATTTATATCCACATAAAATAAATATTTCCTTATCATATGAATCAATAATTAATTATTCACAAATAATATTACAGAATCACATTTATGACAATCAGGCCGTTCCCAGGAAAGAGGGGGCTTTCCAATAAGGATTTCTCCTTACTGGCGCGCAATTAGATGACCAAACCTCTCCTTAGACAGAACTTTCTAGACATTGCCAATAATGTTATCTAATAATATTATTCAAATAATATGAATTATTGATCTGATAAATGAAAATACTGTGCAGCAACAATTATTGAAACAACAATAATATAAAATATCAACGCAGCAATTATTGAATCAATAAAATAAAATATTGAATAATAACTACTGTAACAATTATTGAGTAGTGCCTTCTTACGTAAGAATCAATAATTGGTGCAATACCGTGTGCTACTGTATTTTAACCACCGGGTATTCCAACAGTATTAACGGTAACAACTACGCCGTTATTTATAAACAACTTATACTTGTCGTTTTCTTCATCCAATCGCTTTCCGTTATGGGGCCCACACAAGGCTGCGTCGTCGTACGAATATTCCCCGACAGCAAGAATATTCCACGACCAACCGAATATTCACCGACCAAAAATAAATATTTTATAACCACTTGCTTATTTTGCAAAATTTGCACATTTCACCCATAACCAAAGTATTATATCAAATTAACCCCTTATTATTCACAATAATATTTAGAGAAAATTTGATTTTATTCATTAATAAGTTGGGGTCTTACACACAATTCCTGGTCATAATCATACAAATCAACAGTCCATCTTTGCACTACGGGCCAAAGATGACTTTCACCACAATATAAGTACGAGGATGATAACAATGATATAAAGAATGAATCGAGTGAGATCAAGGATAAATATTAGAGATTTATAATTTAATTTATCCAGAGTTCAAGAATGTCCAAATTGTCAACATGATCACCAATTGTGGAGTAAAATTAAAGAATGATATTTAAGATTCAAATTTCAAAGATAATTTGGACAAAGAAAAAAAACTAAATTCTGTCGTGAATAATATTCCGGCATAAATAGTGTGACACCCCCAAAATTAGGTATACATCACATATCTTGGGTCGTCAGATACATGGTACAGAATACAAATATAACTTACTAATATAACTGTCGTGTACAATATGACAAAACATAACTGTGAGTTTGAATACAATTATTGTCTACTAGAGACTGTACAAACTCAAAAGGAGTCCTCATTACAATTATTGTCACACTATTTAATAGAATAGTGATGACTACTAATACTATCATCTGGTCCATCACTCCGTTCCCCGACTCGTCCCAGCTATATTCTCATTTTCTGAAGAGAACAGTGAAAGAAAGGGTGAGCTCAACTAGCCAAGTAAAAAATATTATGACTAAGATAATGCAGAATAAATTATCATTAGCCTTCAACAGTGTTAAACTGATAAAATATAACGAACATCAAGTTTAACTGCAATGGAACAAGCAATCCATTAAAAGAGTCAAGTAGATAATAAAATCTACTATCTTCTATGATTTAAAAGGTTTTTCAACACTGTTATCGCTGGGACTCAGCTTAATAAAATAATCCACATCATCGAATCACCCCTGCACTACGGCCAAGGATATTCTTTGGTATTACGACCACAATTATCCATGCACTACGGGTCAAGAATATTTGTGTACTCATTAATGGTCATGATCATGCCAACAACTGTCCATCAATGCACTACGGGTCAATGATGACTTTTACCACATCATTTGTAACATTACGGTCATGATTATACCGAATAATCCCTGGTCATAATCATACAAAGTCCATCTATGCACTACAGGCCACAGATGACTTTCAACATTTTATAAACATGAGGATGATGACAATGATATAAGAATTTCATAAAACAAGTTCAAGAATTAATTTATCTAAGAATTAACAACGTCCAAATTGTCAACATGATACTGCTTTGTGGAGTAAAATTCAAGAATGCTTAGAAGAATATTTTCATGAAGAGATACTGGATGAACCGCAATTATCAAGGATATTCCACTAATTTCATGGAGTATAGAAGTTAAAACTTAACCAACTGAGTATAATAAAGAATGGAATAACAAAAGAAATCACCCGGCATGCGATAGACCGCACAGACAGGTTATTCCAACAGAATAATAAATAATAGAACCAGGTCCGGCATAAACGCACAGACAGGATATTCCGACAGAATAATAAATAATGGAACCAGGTCCGGCGTAAACGCACAGACAGGATATTCCGACAGAATAATAAATAATAGAACCAGGTCCGGTGTAAAACACACAGACAGGATGTTCCGACAGAATAATAACAAGACGGAACCAGGTCCGGTGTAAAACACACAGACATGATGTTACAGTAGAATAATAATAAAAACGGAACCAGGTCCGGTGTAAAACACATAGACATGATGTTCCAACAGAATAATAGAAGAATGCCACCAAGTATAGGGTAGACCGCGTATACAGGTTATTCCAACAGAATAATAAGAAATAGAATAACAACAGTTCTCTTCATGAATAAGAAAGAATAACAACCCTTATCGTTTTAAAGAAGAACTGAAATAAGGAAGTAGTTAAGTAGCAGAATACTTTTCTTCTCTCTCTCTATAGTTTCTCTCTCTAGAGTTCAGTGAATTCGTAAGAAATAATGAAGGAATGAGTTGCTATTTATAGAAGAATGGACTGCATAGTAACTAATCCATGAACGGTCCAGATTGATTTACTTTAATCTGACGATCCATATTTAAAGAAAAATCTTTTAAATAAAATATAATATATTCTATTTATAGAATAACTTTAATAAAGTATTCTGTTTTATATAAAAAGATGTTTCTGTTTTATTACGTTAATAATACGAATAAAACAAAACTTCATTATTGCTAAATAATTCATATTATTAACTAACAATAATTGAATCAAACTGAGTGACTTCTCACATAAGCATTAATAATTAATACCGTGTGCTACTATGCAACCACACGTATTATTGTACTTTTACTACCGAGTAGTTCAACAATATCAATGGTAAAACTTCCGTCGTTATTTTTAATAAAATATTTTTGTCGTTTTCTCAATCCGACAATAATTCTGTTGTGGGGTCCACCAATGATTGTGCCGTCGTACGAATATTCCCTGTTAAAACGAATATTCCCCGACCAATCGAATATTATATAACAACTTGCGTACTTTACAAAATTTATAAATATTACCCACAACTATAACATTATATCAAATTAACTCCATAATATTCAAAAATGATATTTATAGAAAATTCATCTTTATTTATAAAAGTTGGGGTCTTACAACCTCCCCTTCTTATGAAATTTCGCCCTCGAAATTAGGGTACGTACCTGGTATGTCGAAGAGGTAAGGATACCTTGATTTCATTTCAGATTCTAACTCCCAAGTCATTTCCTCAACATCGTGGTTTCTCCACAAAACTTTGACTTGAGGTATAACCTTGGAGCGTAGAATATGTTCCTTCTTATCCAAGATTTGAACAGGAACTTCTTCATACATCAAATCTTCTGCTATTTCGTCCGGGTCTAACTCAATAATGTGGTTCGGGTCTTCCACATATTTACGTAACATGGATATGTGAAAAACGTTATGAACACGAGACATACTTGGAGGTAAAGCGAGTCTATAAGCCACAATTCCTACTCGATCAAGGATTAAAAATGGACCGATGAATCGAGGATTGAGCTTTCCTCTCTTTCCAAATCTCGTAACTCCTTTCCATGGAGCAACACGTAAGAACATATGATCTCCTATATCAAATTTCACGTCCTTTCGATGAAGATCAGCATAACTCTTTTGTCGATCTTGTGAGGTTTTTATACGTTGTCGGATTGTTTAAATCTTTTCTGTAGTCATACGTACCAACTCCGGTCCCAACAACGTTGCTTCACCCACCTCATCCCAGCATACTGGGGAACGACATTTTCTTCCATACAATGCTTCGAATGGAGCCATGCCAATACTTGCTTGATAACTGTTGTTGTAAGAAAATTCCACCAATGGTAAGAACTTGTCCCAACTTCCCTTGAAATCAAGGACACAGAGTCTTAATAGATCTTCAAGAGTTTGAATAGTCCTCTCTGATTGTCCGTCCGTCTGAGGATGATATGCCGAACTAAATCGTAAATCCGTGCCCATAGCTTTTTGTAAACTAACCCAAAATCGTGAAGTGAATCTTGGGTCTCGATCAGAAACTATAGATACTGGCATACCATGCAGTCTTACAATCTCGTTTATGTACATACGAGCAAGACGTTCAAGTGTATAAGTTTCTCATATCAGTAAGAAATGAGCAGACTTGGACAATCTATCAACAATGACCCAAATCGCATCTATACCTTGAGAAACTTTAGGAAGACCGGTAACGAAATCCATGGTAATGTGCTCCTACTTCCATTCTGGAATTTCAAGTGGTTGCAATGGACCTTTTGGTACTTGATGCTCCGCTTTGACTCGTTGACAAGTTAGACACCTTGAGATAAACAGCGCTATCTCTCTCTTCATATTGCTCCACCAAAATGTATGACGAAGATCATGATACATTTTGGTACTTCCAAGATGGATTGCAAACGGTGTGTTGTGCGCCTCAATCATGATTTCATACTTTAAATCAGGGTTGTTAGGAACACAAAGTCTGGAGTTGACTCGAAGTATTCCTTCTTCATCGATTCTTGCTTCCAGCATAGCACCTTCTTGCACTTTCTTCCTCATACGCATCAGCTCCAGGTTTGTAGCTTGAGCAGCTTTAACTTTATCGATTAAAGTTAGTTTTACTCGTATATTCGCCATCATCACATGGGTCCCTAGAGTCTTTAACTCTATCTCCATCCTTTGCAAGTCACACAAAATGGGTCTTTGTGTTGACAATATCGCACTCGTACTTGCATATGATCTTCTACTCAATGCGTCAGCTACCACGTTCGCTTTTCCAGGATGGTATTGAATGGTATGATCATAATCTTTTAATAGTTCAAGCCAACGTCGTTGTCGCATGTTGAGTTCCTTTTGAGTGAAGAAATATTTGAGGCTTTTATGATCCGTAAAGATCTCCACCTTCTCCCCATACAAGTAATGCCTCCAAATTTTAAGTGCAAAGACAACAACTGCCAACTCTAGATCATGAGTAGGATAATTCCTCTCATATTCCTTGAGTTGTCTTGATGCATAGGCTATGACTTTTTCATTTTGCATGAGAACGCATCCCAACCCTTTGCTCGAAGCATCACTGTAGATGACAAATCTCTCCGAGCCAGATGGTATTGTTAGAACAGGTGCTGAAATGAGTCTTCTCTTGAGTTCTTGAAAACTCTTCTCACATTCTTCGCTCCAACCGAACTTTGTATCTTTCCGAGTCAGCTGAGTTAATGGAGTAGCGATTTGAGAAAATCTTTCCACGAATCTCCGATAATAACCAGCTAAACCAAGAAAGCTACGTACTTCGGTCACTGATTTAGGTTGCTCCCAGCTTTGAATAGCTTTAATCTTTGCCGGGTCAACAGATATTCCACGACTTGATACTACGTGCCCAAGGAATGCTACCTCCTCCAGCTAGAACTCGCATTTCTTCAACTTGGCATAAAGCTTGTATTCACGAAGCTTTTGGAGTACCAGCCTCAAGTGTTGCTCATGATCTTCACGGCTTTTGGAATAAATAAGGATGTCATCAATAAAGACGACCACAAAGTGATCCAAATATTCCTTGAATACCCGGTTCATCATATCCATGAAGGCAGCAGGAGCATAAGTCAATCCAAAGGACATGACTAGGAATTCATAATGCCCGTACCGAGTTCTGAAAGTCGTCTTTGGAATATCCTTAGTTCTAACCTTCAGCTGATGATATCCAGAACGAAGATCGATCTTTGAAAAGAATTGTGCTCCTTGCAACTCGTCAAACAGGTCATCAATACATGGCAATGGGTACCTATTTTTGATGGTGACATGATTCAACTCCCGATAATCAATACATAGTCGCATACTTCCATCTTTCTTCTTCACGAATAGAACAGGAGCACCCCAAGGAGAAGTACTAGGACGAATAAAGCCAATGTCTAACAATTCCTGCAGTTGAATATTTAACTCCTGAAGTTCAATAGGAGCCATTCGATATGGGGCTTTGGAAATGGGTTTTGTACCGGGTTCAAAGTCGATACAAAATTCAATTTCACGCTCTGGGGGTAGGCCATGAAGTTCTTCAGGGAATACGTCAGGGAATTTATTAACAATAGAAATATCATTCAAAACTGACGTATTTTTGTTTAGATCCGTGACATGAGCTAAGAAAGCTTGACATCCGTTTTTTAATAAACGAATAGCTTTATGGCTTGAGATGACAACGATTGATTTTAATGGTTTGGTTGCTTGAATTCGCATAATAGGTCGATTAGGAATATGAAAGCTAACAACCTTATGAATACAATCAATTTTTGCATGATGAGTAGTTAACCAATCAATCCCTAGAATCACGTCAAATGTAAGTATTTTTAATGAAATAAGATCGACAGGTAATGTGTGGGTACCAACTTGAACCAAACAAGACTTATAAACCGTGGATGTAATGAAGGTTTCTCCCAATGGAGTTTCAACAGATAAGTCAAAGTCTAATTTCTCCGGAGTCAAATTTAATCGATGAGCGCAAGTAGGAGAAATAAAAGAATGGGTAAAACCGGTATCAAATAAAGTATAGACTTCGTTAGAGTTTATGATAAGCTTACCCGTGATGACCTCATTCGGGTTCCTTACTTTCTGGGAGGTCACAACAAACGCTCTCCCTTGCACTACCGATTTTGACTTTTCTGGGACGCCCTTTGGTGTCTCCATCCTGGCTGAACTTGTTTTTGGTAAACGACAAAATCGAGCTAAATGTCATTCTCTTCCACAATTATAACATGCTTTAGACGACATCGCGCAGTTTGGACTGATGTGCCCCTCCCCTCCACATTTGAAACATATGATAGGTGGCCGTTCTCCTTCCTTAGCAACGGGTGCTGGTGCTGACGTGTTTCCATCATTGTTGAATCTCCTCTTCTTGAAATGACCATTCTTATTGTTTTAGCCCTGATTACCACCGAAGTGGTTACCGTTTCTGGCCTGTTAATTCCCTCCACGCTTGTTGTCACCACTTCGATGACTGCTCTCACTGGTATTATCATTTTGCCGATTGCTCTCTTTTGGTTGCGTTGACTCGTTATCGCGCTCTACTAACTGAGCCCTATTCACAACATCTGAATACAAACACAGTTTATGAGAAATAAGATGTTGACGTATCTCAGGTTTCAAACCTCGCAAAAATATTCGCGTCATTTGCTCTTCATTATCCACCAAGTGGGACGCAAACCGGGACAGTTCAGCAAATTTAGCCTCATACTACGACACGGTCATATTATTCTGCTCCAATTTGATGAACTACATCTCCTTCATGTGACGAACACTTTCGGGAAAGTATTTGTCATTGAACAGCTCTTGGAACTTCTCCCAAGACATCTTCAGTGCGGCAGGTTGAGTACGCTTAATCGATTCCCACCAGTAATCTGCCTCTCCTCGCAACATAAAGGCGGTAAAGGGAACTTTTTGCTCCTCGGAGCATCCCAAGACATCAAATATCTTGGTGATCTGCTTTATCCATGTTTCCGCTATAAGTGGTTTTGGCTCTCCCTTAAACTCGGGTGGTCCCAGCTCCTTGAACTGTTTAGCGGTGACCGTCCGAGAGTTTTCAGTGTTTCCACCTACATTTTGGACAGGAGCCGCTCTCGCCTGCTGTTGCATGAACTGCATAAAGCTTCTGAACATTCCATTATTCATCATCTGGTCAGTGTTATTATTTGCATGAGGATTGTCACCTTCCTGATGCACATTATCCTGATTATTGATATGTGGTGAATCAACAGTCGCCTGTGCTCCATTACTATTCTCAACATTCTCAGATGCCATTTTCAGATACTGCCACAAAATAAAAGTTAATTGATATGTCATATATTATCCTTATATTCTGACCGACCAATTAAATACCATGCAAATCAACTTAGGTAGGTCATACTAGCGAAGGAATTCCCCGTCTCTCCCCTCCTAGTTCTATTCTCACATCTTAGTCAGGGATCATATCCCTAAGCTCTGATACCAACTGTGACGCCCCCAAAATTAGGTATACATCACCCATCTTGGGTCGTTAGATACATGGTACAGAATACAAATACAACTTACTAATACAACTGTCGTGTACAATACGACAAAACATAACTGTGAGTTTGAATACAATTATTGTCTACTAGAGACTATACAAACTCAAAAGGAGTCCTCATTACAATTATTGTCACATTATTTAATAGAATAGTGAGGACTACTAATACTATCATCTGGTCCATCACTTCGTTCTCCGACTCGTCCCAGCTATATTCTCATTTCCTGAAGAGAACAGTGAAAGAAAGGGTGAGCTCAACTAGCCCAGTAAAAAATATTATGACTAAGATAATGCAGAATAAATTATCATTAGCCTTCAACAGTGTTAAACTGATAAAATATAACGAACATCAAGTTTAACTGCAGTGGAACAAGCAATTCATTAAAAGAGTCAAGTAGAGAATAAAATTTACTATCTTCTATGATTTAAAAGGTTTTTCAACACTATTATCGCTGGGACTCAGCTTAATAAAATAATCCACATCATCGAATCACCCCTGCACTACGGCCAAGGATATTCTTTAGTATCACGACCACAATTATCCATGCACTACGAGCCAAGAATATTTGTGTACCATTAATGGTCATGATCATGCCAACAACTGTCCATCAATGCACTACGAGTCAATGAGGACTTTTACCACATCATTTGTAACATTACGGTCATAATTATACCGAATAATCCCTGGTCATAATTATACCAAGTCCATCTATACACTACAGGCCACAGATAACTTTCAACATTTTATAAATATGAGGATGATGACAATGATATAAGAATTCAATAAAACAAGTTCAAGAATTAATTTATCCAAGAATTAACAACGTCCAAATTGTCAACATGATACTGCTTTGTGGAGTAAAATTCAAGAATGCTTAGAAGAATATTTTCATAAAGAGATACTGGATGAACCGCAATTATCAAGGATATTCCACTAATTTCATGGAGTATAGAAGTTAAAACTTAACCAACTGAGTATAATAAAGAATGGAATAACAAAAGAAATCACCCGGCATGCGATAGACCGCACAGACAGGTTATTCCAACAGAATAATAAATAATGAAACCAGGTCCGGCGTAAACGCACAGACAGGATATTCCGACAGAATAATAAATAATGGAACTAGGTCCGGCGTAAGCGCACAGACAGGATATTCCGACAGAATAATAAATAATAGAACCAGGTCCGGTGTAAAACACACAGACAGGATGTTCCAACAGAATAATAACAAGACGGAACCAGGTCCGGTGTAAAACACACAGACATGATGTTCCAGCAGAATAATAATAAAAACGGAACCAGGTCCGGTGTAAAACACATAGACATGATGTTCCAACAGAATAATAGAAGAATGCCACCAAGTATAGGGTAGACCGCGTATACAGGTTATTCCAACAGAATAATAAGAAATGGAATAACAACAGTTCTCTTCATGAATAAGAAAGAATAACAACCCTTATCGTTTTAAAGAAGAACTGAAATAAGGAAGTAGTTAAGTAGCAGAATACTTTTCTTCTCTCTCTCTATAGTTTCTCTCTCTAGAGTTCAGTGAATTCGTAAGAAATAATGAAGGAATGAGTTGCTATTTATAGAAGAATGGACTGCATAGTAACTAATCCATGAACGGTCCAGATTGATTTACTTTAATCTGACGATCCATATTTAAAGAAAAATCTTTTAAATAAAATATAATATATTCTATTTATAGAATAACTTTAATAAAGTATTCTGTTTTATATAAAAAGATGTTTCTGTTTTATTACGTTAATAATACGAATAAAACAAAACTTCATTATTGCTAAATAATTCATATTATTAACTGACAATAATTGAATCAAACTGAGTGACTTCTCACATAAGCATTAATAATTAATACCGTGTGCTACTATGCAACCACACGTATTATTGTACTTTTACTACCGAGTAGTTCAACAATATCAATGGTAAAACTTCCGCCGTTATTTTTAATAAAATATTTTTGTCATTTTCTCAATCCGACAATAATTCCGTTGTGGGGTCCACCAATGATTGTGCCGTCGTACGAATATTTCCTGTTAAAACGAATATTCCCCGACCAATCGAATATTATATAATAACTTGCGTACTTTACAAAATTTATAAATATTACCCACAACTATAACATTATATCAAATTAACTCCATAATATTCAAAACTGATATTTATAGAAAATTTATCTTTATTTATAAAATTTGGGGTCTTATAAATAGTACCCAGATGAATAGTACCCTGACATGAATAGTACCCCGAATTAATAGATTAAAATTTAATAAGAAAGTTTAGACCAATATTTCAATAAAATGATGTTAGTTGAAGAGCAAATTATTAAGTATATTCTACTAATTTCAGGGATTTTCACCATTTAACAATAAAGTTATGAAAATAAACAATAATTATGTACCATAAATGGAGAAAAATATGAAAGAAAATGATATCCCTTGACGAGTACAAAAGAAATGATATCCCATATGAGTATGAAAGAATTTACGAAACTACAAATAGATTTTCACCCATCATGCGGTAATCCGCATAGTTAGATCGTTTCCACAACTTAATAAAGAATGAATACAAAGGGTTATTCACCAGGCATGCAGTAATACGCGTAGACAGGTTATTCCTACAGATTAATAAGGAATAAAATGATAACCCTTATGAGTATGAAAAAAATAACATCATTTACCTTAGTAGGAAACTAAATATGACTGGTATAACGGAGATTATCTTGAGAATTTTTTGCACTATTTGCTACACTCAAAGTATTCTTATACTAAAAAAAAATACGCACAATATTATAGAAGAAGAATTCTCTGATTTTGGTGTGATTTTCATTTTTTAACTAAGCAACCTATTTATAGGAGAATGGTAGGGCATTATTTAAAAGAAAATCACAGACAAACAGTAAACAAAACTCACAGACAAATTCGACGAAAATTTGATTTCACAATGTAATAAAATATTCTAATAAAACAAAAACTTTATATATAATATAATATATTTTATTTATATTCTAATAAAACAAAAAACTTTATATATATATTATAAAAAGTTTTTTGTTTTATATAATTTTTTTTTTGTTTTATTACTATTATAATAATAATAAAATAAAATTGAGATAACTTTCTATCGATGATTTGACAAATTGGCACATGGGGGTCCATGGAATAATAAGTCAAACTTACAACAAACGCTTTTTGACAAACCCCTCTATTTATATCAAAAAGTTGAATAAATATCTATCACAAATCTCTTATCTTTAATCAACACATTTTTAATCTTTCAACAATTATTCATCATTAATATTATAACTCACAATATTGACAGCCAGATCGTTTCCAGGAAAGAGGGGTGTGACGCCCCCAAAAATAGGTATACATCACCCATCTTGGGTCGTCAGATACATAGTACAGAATACAAATACAACTGATTAATACATCTGTCGTGTACAATACGACAAAACATAAACTGTGAGTTTGAATACAAATATTATCTTCTAGAGAGTATTCATACTCAAAAGGAGTCCTCATTACATTTATTAACACACCATTACATAGAATAGTGAGGACTACTAACTAATACTATCATTCGGATCATCACTCCGTACCCCGACTTGTCCCAGCTACGTTCTCATTTCCTGAAGAGAACAGTGAAAGAAAGGGTGAGCTCAACTAGCCCAGTAAGAAATATTATGACTAAGATAATGCAGAATAAATTATCATTAGCCTTCAACAATGTTAAACTGATAAAATATAATAGACATCAAGTTTAACTGCAGCGGAACAAGCAATCCATTAAAAGAGTCAAGTAGAAAATAAACTCTACTATCTTTTATGATTTAAAAGGTTTTTCAACACTGCGATCGCTGAGACTCAGCTTAATAAAATAATCCACATCATCGAATCACCCCTGCACTACGGCCAAGGATATTCGTGTATTCATTAATGGTCATGATCATGCCAACAACTGTCCATCAATGCACTACGGGCCAATGAGGACTTTTACCACATCATTTGTAACATTACGGTCATGATTATACCGAATAATCCCTGGTCATAATCATACCAAGTCCATCTATGCACTACATGCCACAGATGACTTTCAACATTTTATAAACATGAGGATGATGACAATGATATAAGAATTCAATAAAACAAGTTCAAGAATTAATTTATCCAGGAATTAACAACGTCCAAATTGTCAACATGATACTGCATTGTGGAGTAAAATTCAAGAATGCATAGAAGAATATTTTCTTGAAAAGATACTGGATGAAACGCAACTATCAAGGATATTCCACAAATTTCATGGAGTATAGAAGTCAAAACTTAACCAACTGAGTACAATAAAGAATGGAATAACAAAAGAAATCACCATGCATGCGATAGACCGCACAGACAGGTTATTCCAATAGAATAATAAATAATGGAACCAGGTCCGGCGTAAACGCACAGACAGGATATTCCGACAGAATAATAAATAATGGAACCAGGTCCGGTGTAAAACACACAGACAGGATATTCCAACAGAATAATAATAAAACGGAACCAGGTCCGGTGTAAAACACACAGACAGGATGTTCCAACAGAATAATAAACGGAACCAGGTCCGGTGTAAAACACACAGACAGGATGTTCCAACAGAATAATAAACGGAACCAGGTCCGGTGTAAAACACACAGACAGGATGTTCCAACAGAATAATAGAAGAATGTCACCAAGTATAGGGTAGACCGCGTATACTGGTTATTCCAACAGAATAATAACGAATGGAATAACAGAAGTTCTCTTCATGAATATAAAAGAAATAATATTCCCTACCGTTTTAAAGAAGAGCTGAAGTAAGGAAGTAGTTAAGTAGCAGAATACTCTTCTTCTCTCTCTCTATAGTTTCTCTCTATAGTTTCTCTCTCTAGAGTTCAGTGAATTCGTAAGAAATAATGAAGGAATGAGCTGCTATTTATAGAAAAATAGAATGCATAGTAACTAATCCATGAACGGTCCAGATTGATTACTTTAATCTGACGGTCCATATTTAAAGAAAAATCTTTTAAATAAAATAAAATATATTCTATTTATAGAATAACTTTAATAAAGTATTTTGTTTTATATAAAAAGATGTTTCTGTTTTATTACGTTAATAATACGAATAAAACAAAACGTCATTATCGCTAAATAATTCATATTATTAACTGACAATAATAGAATCAAACTGAGTGACTTCTCACATAAGCATTAATAATCAATACCGTGTGCTACTATGCAACCACACGTATTACTGTACTTTTACTACCGAGTAGTTCAACAGCAACAATGGTAAAATTTCCGCCGTTATTTTTAATAAAATATTTTTGTCGTTTTCTCAATCCGACAATAATTCCGTTGTGGGGTCCACCAATGATTGTGTCGTTGTACGAATATTCCCTGTTAAAACGAATATTCCCCGACCAATCGAATATTATATAACAACTTGCGTACTTTGCAAAATTTATAAATATTACCCACAACTATAACATTATATCAAATTAACTCCATAATATTCAAAAATGATATTTATAAAAAAAATTCATCTTTATTTATAAAAGTTGGGGTCTTACAACCTCCCCTTCTTATGAAATTTCGCCCTCGAAATTAGGGTACGTACCTGGTATGTCGAAGAGGTAAGGATACCTTGATTTCATTTCTGATTCTAACTCCCAAGTCATTTCCTCAACATCGTGGTTTCTCCACAAAACTTTGACTTGAGGTATAACCTTGGAGCGTAGAATATGTTCCTTCTTATCCAAGATTTGAATAGGAACTTCTTCATACGTCAAATCCTCCGCTATTTCGTCCGGTTCTAACTCAATAATGTGGTTCGGGTCTTCCACATATTTGCGTAACATAGATATGTGGAAAACGTTATGAACACGAGACATACTTGGCGGTAAAGCGAGTCTATAAGCCACAGTTCCTACTCGATCGAGGATTAAAAATGGACCGATGAATCGAGGATTGAGCTTTCCTCTCTTTCCAAATCTCGTAACTCCTTTCCATGGAGCAACACGTAAGAACACATGATCTCCTACATCAAATTTCACGTCCTTTCGATGAAGATCATCATAACTCTTTTGTCGATCTTGTGAGGTTTTTATACGTTGTCGGATCGTTTGAATCTTTTCTGTAGTCATACGTACCAACTCCGGTCCCAACAACGTTGCTTCACCCACCTCATCCCAGCATACTGGAGAACGACATTTTCTTCCATACAATGCTTCGAATGGAGCCATGCCAATACTTGCTTGATAACTGTTGTTGTAGGAAAACTCCACCAATGGTAAGAACTTGTCCCAACTTCCCTTAAAGTCAAAGACACAGAGTCTTAATAGATCTTCAAGAGTTTGAATAGTCCTCTCTGATTGTCCGTCCGTCTGAGGATGATATGCTGAACTAAATCGTAACTCCGTGCCCATAGCCTTTTGTAAACTAACCCAAAATCGTGAAGTGAATCTTGGGTCTCGGTCAGAAACTATGGATACTGGCATACCATGCAGTCTTACAATCTCGTTTATGTACATACGAGCAAGACGTTCAAGTGTATAAGTTTCTCGTATCGGTAAGAAATGAGCAGACTTGGTCAATCTATCAACAATGACCCAAATCGCATCAATACCTTGAGAAACCCTAGGAAGACCGGTAACGAAATCCATGGTAATGTGCTCCCACTTCCATTCTGGAATTTCAAGTGGTTGCTTGAATTCGCATAACAGGTTGGTTAGGAATATGAAAATTAACAACCTTACAAAAAGCATAATGGGTAGTTAACCAATCGTTTCAAAAAATCACATATCAACAGGTAACGTGAAAGTGTCGATTTGAATCAAACAAGATTTATAAACAGTGGAGTTAACGAAGGTTTCTCCTAACAGAATTTCAACAGATAAGTCAAGTCTAATAAATTTTTATTTTATTTTTTTTTTTTTTTTTTTTTAAGGGCCAAGTTTAAACGCTGAACACAACTAGGTGAAATACAAGAGTGGGTAGAACCAGTATCGAATAAGGTACAAACTTCGCAAGGGTTTATGATTAGCTTACCCGCGATAACTTCATTTGGGTTCCTCACTTGTTGGGAAGTCATGACAACCGCTCTCCCTTGAACTACCCGGCTTTGACTTGTCTGGGGTAGCATTTGATGTCATCTCTATCGTTGGAATTGACTTTAATATAGGGCATATTTCACCCTCAACTGCTTCATCGTACTCCTGCTTCATGATCTGAATCATCAATCTTCGATCCATATCGAGTTCAGATTGACCGCTCTGTACAGGGTAATTCAAAACTCGATGTTGAGTTCTCCCAATTGCTGTCCAAAAAGAGAAATGTATATCATCTATTTTAGCCTTTTTGGATCGGACATCTCTTTCTACAATATCAACACGTCGTGCGGCTTTTACCCACGCATCCTGCATTCTTACTCGTTCAGTTGTTTCTTCTTTCAGCTGATCCTTGATATTTGAATTCTCAGATTCCAACTTTAATATCTTACACTCTGCCAAAGCGTGATTTTGTTCGAGCATCACATATCGGGTAACACAATTTTGAATCGTTACATCTCTTTGCTCCACGACCGCCTGCCGTTCTTCAGCCTGCTCTTCTAACTCATGAACACGATTTTGTAATTCTAAGTTTTGATCATAGATTTCTTCTAACCAATTCTCCTCAGGTTCCTCTTCTTCCTCTTCTTCCTCTTCTTCCTCACTCTCAGCTGATACCTCTGCCACTAGCTCGGGTGCAACTATTAGTTCTTCACTTACCACGTAGATATCTCTAATTTCTTCTTCGCCTGATATTACATTATCTTGATTGGTGATTAGAGGTGTCACGGTCTCATTCACTCCATTGTTGACATTTTCAGCTGCCATTTTCAAATACTGCCACAAAACAAGGGTTAATTAACATGTCACATATTATCAATATACTCTGACCAACTAATTAAATAACAAATAAACTTAGGTAGGTCATACTAGCGAAGGAATTCCCCGTCTCTCCCCTCCTAGTTCTATTCTCACATCTTAGCCAGGGATCATATCCCTAAGCTTTGATACCAACTGTGACGCCCCCAAAAATAGGTATACATCACCCATCTTGGGTCGTCAGATACATAGTACAGAATACAAATACAACTGATTAATACATCTGTCGTGTACAATACGACAAAACATAAACTGTGAGTTTGAATACAAATATTATCTTCTAGAGAGTATTCATACTCAAAAGGAGTCCTCATTACATTTATTAACACACCATTACATAGAATAGTGAGGACTACTAACTAATACTATCATTCGGATCATCACTCCGTACCCCGACTTGTCCCAGCTACGTTCTCATTTCCTGAAGAGAACAGTGAAAGAAAGGGTGAGCTCAACTAGCCCAGTAAGAAATATTATGACTAAGATAATGCAGAATAAATTATCATTAGCCTTCAACAATGTTAAACTGATAAAATATAATAGACATCAAGTTTAACTGCAGCGGAACAAGCAATCCATTAAAAGAGTCAAGTAGAAAATAAACTCTACTATCTTTTATGATTTAAAAGGTTTTTCAACACTGCGATCGCTGAGACTCAGCTTAATAAAATAATCCACATCATCGAATCACCCCTGCACTACGGCCAAGGATATTCGTGTATTCATTAATGGTCATGATCATGCCAACAACTGTCCATCAATGCACTACGGGCCAATGAGGACTTTTACCACATCATTTGTAACATTACGGTCATGATTATACCGAATAATCCCTGGTCATAATCATACCAAGTCCATCTATGCACTACATGCCACAGATGACTTTCAACATTTTATAAACATGAGGATGATGACAATGATATAAGAATTCAATAAAACAAGTTCAAGAATTAATTTATCCAGGAATTAACAACGTCCAAATTGTCAACATGATACTGCATTGTGGAGTAAAATTCAAGAATGCATAGAAGAATATTTTCTTGAAAAGATACTGGATGAAACGCAACTATCAAGGATATTCCACAAATTTCATGGAGTATAGAAGTCAAAACTTAACCAACTGAGTACAATAAAGAATGGAATAACAAAAGAAATCACCATGCATGCGATAGACCGCACAGACAGGTTATTCCAATAGAATAATAAATAATGGAACCAGGTCCGGCGTAAACGCACAGACAGGATATTCCGACAGAATAATAAATAATGGAACCAGGTCCGGTGTAAAACACACAGACAGGATATTCCAACAGAATAATAATAAAACGGAACCAGGTCCGGTGTAAAACACACAGACAGGATGTTCCAACAGAATAATAAACGGAACCAGGTCCGGTGTAAAACACACAGACAGGATGTTCCAACAGAATAATAAACGGAACCAGGTCCGGTGTAAAACACACAGACAGGATGTTCCAACAGAATAATAGAAGAATGTCACCAAGTATAGGGTAGACCGCGTATACTGGTTATTCCAACAGAATAATAACGAATGGAATAACAGAAGTTCTCTTCATGAATATAAAAGAAATAATATTCCCTACCGTTTTAAAGAAGAGCTGAAGTAAGGAAGTAGTTAAGTAGCAGAATACTCTTCTTCTCTCTCTCTATAGTTTCTCTCTATAGTTTCTCTCTCTAGAGTTCAGTGAATTCGTAAGAAATAATGAAGGAATGAGCTGCTATTTATAGAAAAATAGAATGCATAGTAACTAATCCATGAACGGTCCAGATTGATTACTTTAATCTGACGGTCCATATTTAAAGAAAAATCTTTTAAATAAAATAAAATATATTCTATTTATAGAATAACTTTAATAAAGTATTTTGTTTTATATAAAAAGATGTTTCTGTTTTATTACGTTAATAATACGAATAAAACAAAACGTCATTATCGCTAAATAATTCATATTATTAACTGACAATAATAGAATCAAACTGAGTGACTTCTCACATAAGCATTAATAATCAATACCGTGTGCTACTATGCAACCACACGTATTACTGTACTTTTACTACCGAGTAGTTCAACAACAACAATGGTAAAATTTCCGCCGTTATTTTTAATAAAATATTTTTGTCGTTTTCTCAATCCGACAATAATTCCGTTGTGGGGTCCACCAATGATTGTGTCGTTGTACGAATATTCCCTGTTAAAACGAATATTCCCCGACCAATCGAATATTATATAACAACTTGCGTACTTTGCAAAATTTATAAATATTACCCACAACTATAACATTATATCAAATTAACTCCATAATATTCAAAAATGATATTTATAAAAAAAATTCATCTTTATTTATAAAAGTTGGGGTCTTACAAGGGGGCTTTCCGATAAGAATTTCTTCTTATTGGCGCACAATTAAATAACCTAACCCCTTTACTCGACAGAACTTTTTAAACATTGTCAATAATGCTAATAATAATATGAGTAACTGTGTCGTGTCAATTATTGATTTAATAATATAAAATATTGTGCAGATATTACTGTAACAATTATTGAATCAATAATATGAGGTATTATGCAGTAACTATTGTGACACTTACTGAATGAAATATTGAGTGACTTCTTACGTAGGAATCAATAATCAGAGATATTGTGCAATATCATGTGTTACTGTGCAACAACGCATATTACTGTACTTTTATCACCGGGTATTTCAACAGTTTAACGGTAAAAGTTTTGTCGTTATTTTTATAAAAAGGTTATTTATGTCGCTTTCTATATCTAACAGTTATTTTGTTGTGGGGTCCATCAATGATTGCGCCGTCGTACGAATATTTCCTAACAAAAAGAATATTTCCCGACCAAACGAATATTTTATGACAACTTGCTTACTTTGTAAAATTTGCACATATCACTCATAACTATAACATTTATTAAATTATCACCTTACTATTTAGAATAATATTCAGAGAAAATTAAATTTTTATTCATAAAAGTTGGGGTCTTACAATATTTTACTACAAAAAGTCAAAAAGGTAAGTTAAAATTGAAGCAAAAAGTTGAGTTGTCTTGTCCCACCTCCACCTGCTGATTGCTGCCTGTTGCGGAGTTATGCTACTGCTAACGGCTAACAAAGTTAATCCACTACCACCTGCCACTTGACAAAGCTGGAAAAAAAGAAAATAAGGTTGTTGGGCTTATTGGCATACTGTCTCGGTAGTAATGTTGTACCAAAAAACTGAGTAAAAACAATAAATTAACAGTTATAGCCTATAAACAAACAATTAGTGTACTTTTAAAAACAAATTACTATATTTTATTTATATAAAAATTATTTAATTAACTTCAAAACATTCACAATTCTCATGTATCTGTATTTAGTATTCATTATATCTCCATTATTTCCACAACTACAGTCTTTGATTAGTTTTCTCTCTATTCACAATTTTCACATCTCTCTCTATTTAGTATTATGATTTTCTTTAATACTTACAAAGCTTCAATTATTATTATTATAATTCTCAATTTGTATTATTATTACATTTTATTTATTGCAATACAATGGATTCTTCCAACACTCCAAAAAGACCATAAATGCACCAAATAAATTGATACTTCAATTCTTTAGTTCAGTTTCACCAATTTACAACAACAGTATAATCAAGTTAGCATTATTTGTCCTTTCATTAAATTAATAGCCCTAAATAATAACAAACTCTGTTACCCGAAATTCCTATTAGATTATCACTTAATGAAGCAAGTTCTTCAAAAGATTCTAACTATTATACAACCTATAACAAACTCTCTAGATTTAATATAACAGTAACATTAAAAACCAATGAATTAGACTATTCTAAGCAAGAAACATATAAGCTCGGATTGTTTAACATGTCTTCTGATATTCATAACAATACTCAAAAAACTTGTCCACAATCATGTATTACTAACTGCTACTTGTGACTAAGAACAATATCAATTACGTAATACTCTCCCTAAATCTAGCTGATGATATTAATCAAATTAATCTAACTAGTCACATCAAATCAATCAGATAAAATAACATATAAACAGGTAAAACAGATTATCAGAATAAATCTCATATAAGAAAGAATAAATAATGAAATTCAATTATACTATTAACTGTAAATAAAGTTCCACATCCCCTTGGAATTGAAAATAAATAAATTAGCCTAGCATATTGATAAAAGAACAAATAATAATAAAGTAAAGATATAACCTGGGATGTCAGGGATTAATTTGTGTGTTTACAAGTGAATGTATTTATAGATACTTTGAACCCCTAGAAGAACTCTAATCCTATTCTAATTTGGAAGTCTTCATTATGCAACAGATATGGTATCTTCAATCTCGTTGTCAAACTCTGAAATTCAGCTTTAAGTAGTTTCCCTATCAAATTAGAATTTAGTTTCAAAAGCCACATCTTCTTCAGTTTCCTTTTCCAGTTCGAATTTTGTTCACACTCAATTTCCATATTTAACTCCGACTTAGATTCCATATTAGATTCTCTTTCCATAATCAGCTTCAACTTCTTTTTTGATGTGTAACTCCATCTCCAAATCATGTCAAGAATCGTATTCTTAAGCTTTAATGTCACAAATTCTATTCAGATTTGGAATCCAAAAGTCAACTCACAAGTCAACCCATACAATCATAGAGTAAACTTGAAAACAACTAAAAATTGGCATTAAACTCTATATTTGCAGAATCATACTAAATTCTTCCTAAAATCAATAAATCCCTTAAATTACTAATATATATAGAAAACATGCAACAAATCTAAGCATAAAGTAATGGAAATAATCAAACATTATCCACCTATCTGCAAGCCAAGCTAGTGATTGACCAAGAGCTCCCGTTCAATTTTTTTGACGATGTGCGTTGTACCAATTATATTCAAGGCGCATTGCAAACAAAATATAAACAAGTAAGTAGAATGACTACTAAACGTGATTCAATTAACTTATATAATAAAGCTAAAAAGAAAGTAATTGAATATTTTGACGGTAAAATTTGTTTAACTAGTGATATTTGGCATGTTGATCATCAACCAAAGTTAGCTATATTTGTATTATTGCTCATTGGATATTGTAAGACCCCGACTTTTATGAAATAAAAGTCTAATTTAATTTATGATTATTATTCTAAAATTATAAAATGTTAAATTGATAAATGGTTAAATGAGCAATTAATTGGATAAATGAGCAAATAAAGAAAATAATTTTAGCCATGTGGGTGGCTGAGTAATGGAGATCACGAGGTGGGAGAAATGCTAATTTTAATTTTCTGTATGCTTCCAAATTCTTCATAAATCATGCACCATACCCTTTCATGATTGGTTGTCACATGTTAAGGCAATAGTGGGGCAAAGAGCTAGGCTAACTTATTAGCCTACTAAGGCAAAATTTTCAACACTTATCATTATCTCACTCCTTCCCGTAGCCAAAATAAATAGAAGAGAGAAATAGAAAAAGAAAGGAAGAAAGAGGGGAAAAAAGAAAGAAATAGGAGAGAGAAAAGGAAATGATGATTTCCTCCATTCCCATATTCCTTCCCGTAGCCCAATTTTCAGCAAAAAAGAAGATAGAGGAAGAGAGGAAGAAATAAAGAAGAAGTGAAAAAGAAATCAAGAAATGTATTTTTCAAAATCTTGATTATTTTAGTTTTATGAATTTTATACATACTTATATATATATTGAATAATTTAAACTTGTATAAACAAGAATCAAATGAGAGAAATTAAGAAATAAAAAGAAGAACAAAATATGGAGATTTTCAGAAAAATTAGTTTACTACTTGATTTTGTAAAATTCATAACTCTTTGTGTATAATGAGTTAGGAGATGAGTCATATATCAAAATAAAGCCTTGGAAGTAAGATAACCACAGAAATTTGAATCACCCAAAATTTTTTTGTAGATTTTTCGTGATGACAGTTTGAGTGAAACTGGTCCGAAGGACTTATAGTCCGAAAAATTAGTTTTATTAAGCTCTATTGCGTGAGTTATAATTTTTAATCCGACCGTTGGATTGTTGTAATTTTTGAATATGTTATACATATATAAGTTGAGTATATGTCCACAAATTTTGAACCGTTAAAGATTAACGTATGATTTGTTATGAATTTAAGGATGTGACTGATCTAGAAATTATTGTAGCAGATTTTTTGATAAGCCTTTCTCTCTATGTTAGAGTCAGAATTTGGAAAACGTTTCTTCTACAAAATTATAGAGAATTAAATTTTACATAAAAAGGACATAAGATTTGTCTGATAAAAGTGCTAATTATTATGAATTATTGAAATATCTGAATATTGGAGTTTATAATTAATTTATCAGAAAAATTAATTGGGCTGAAATATTTTTATAGGAAGCTTATTATATCATCTTAGAATTTCTGTAAAATTTTGATGAATTATTGAAAAGCAGAAGTAATTATTATATTTTTAAACTATTTATAGTTAGTTTAAAAATAGAAGAAATTCATAGAAAATTCTATGAATGATTAAAAATTATGAAAGTTGGTGAAAAATCTTATAATATTACTTTATAATTTCTGGGCAGTTTTGGAAAATTATTGAATAACAGAAACATTTATTATATTTTTAAGCTATTTATGGTTAGTTTAAAAATAGAGAAAATTTATAGGAAATTCTATGAATGGTGGAAAATTATGATTTTTGCTAAAAAAATATTATAATAATATAAGATTAATATTGATAATGTTTTAATGATATAAAAGTATGTGAAGTTAGTATTTATATTTTGAAGCTATTAAATGATAGTTTTTATAAATAGAAATAATTATAGAAAATTGTTGGATAATCCGAAAAATGTGAAAATTATTTGGAAAGTTCAAAATTATATTTTTTAAAATATTTTAGAAGTGTTAGTAAGCTCATGAGGTGTCAGGATGTAAAGACACAAGTAACGAATGAGTTATGATAAAAACAAAAATAATATTTTTGTTAAAGTAAAAATGGTGATAATATCATAATAGTGGATTGTCATATATGAGGCTTTGGATTTCTCAAATTTTATTATTCACTTCTAAAGTTTTGGAATATGAATAATGGTTTTATGCGATAAATAAAGACAACTTGAATGAATAATGAATTATTAGTTGGGTTATATGTTATTCGAGATAAATATGATTTGATGTTGATCCCTACTTTTAATAGAATTTAAATTGTTTATAGTAAGGTATTGATTTAATTCTTACGTAAGAAGTCACCATGTATTTCATTCAATAATTGTCATAGAAATTATTGCACAGTGATTCATATTATTGATTCTTAATTACGTAAGAAGTCACTCAATCTTTTATTCAATAATTGCCACAATAGTTATTGCATAGTAACTCATATTATTTGATATAATTAAACCAGTTGGCAGTATTGTTAGTCTATGTTAATAATTGTGAATAATTATTGAAAGATTGAAAATATGTAAATAATTGATGAATAAAAGGTGTTGATTAAAGATAAGTATAATATACAGATGTTGTTCAATTATTTTCTTTTTACAAAAGTAAGTTTGGCAGGACTTGCCGACACTCTACTTTTCGTAAAGTAATATGAACCACAATTCTATTATTGAATAAATTTTGTTAAAACGTGTACAAGTTGGTTTAATTTTCTCTGTGGGACCATAAATTCCACTACCATTATTATATACCTCATTTGGATATTTTGTCAAAGCGGGTGTGCTAGTTATTTACTAAATTTTTAGTATAAATAGGTTGCTCGGTTGAGTAACTAAACACACACCATCACTACACTAAAAATATAGAATTCTTTTACTTCAATATTGTGAGTATTTCTATTGAGTGTAATGTTACTCCAAGTGTAGATAAGGAATGCAAGCATTGTTTAAGTTGATCAATTTCACAAAAAGCAGAATCAAGTCACATGCTAGGGTAAGGGATATCATTATTATGGTAAGCGAGTATCATTTTTATGGTAAAAGAATGTCATTTTCTTTCATACTCCATATTATGGTAATATGTTATTATTCGTTTCTTCAGCTTATCATTGAATGATGAATGGTCCTGAAATGATTAGAATATCCTTAATAGTAGTACTTCATCTAATATCATGTTAGCAATTTGGACGCTGGATAATTAATTTGAAAATTACTAAGATCTGTTTTATGTTATTATTCTGAATATTTATGTTATATATTATTGTCATCATTCACATGCTTATATTGTGTTGAAAGTCATCTTTGGCCCGTAGTGCATAGATGGATTTGGTATAATTATGACCAGGGATTATTCAGTATAATCATGACCGTAATGTTACAAATGATGTGATAAAAGTCATATTTGGCCCGTAGTGCATAGATGAACTTGGTATGATTATAACCAGGGATTATTCGGTATAATCATGACCGTAATGTTACAAATGATGTGGTAAAAGTCATTTCTGGCACGTAGTGCATAGATGGACTTGGTATAATTATGAACAGGAATTATTCGGTATAATCATGACCGTAATGTTACAAATGATGTGTTAAAAGTCATCTTTGGCCAGTTGTGCATAGATGGAATGTTGATTGGCATGATTATGACCATGGATTATTTAGTATAATCATGACCATTGGTGAAAACACGAATATCCTTAGCCGTAGTGCATGGATTATTCGTGGTCGTGATACTATTGAACTAAGTCTCAGCGTTATTAGTTTTACAGTTGTATATCTTAGGCTTATATTGCAAAGATGGACTGATGATTTACCTGATTATAAATATGAATTGTGAATTTAATTATAATATGTGGTGGTTTAGGTGAAGATAGGTGATGAGAGTTCTCTTTGTCTTGGGTATAACAAAGAACTGTTGATGAGTATTGCATGAATGAAATATTAACGATGGACTTTTAATCTAGAGGAGATAGTAGACACTATGTTCTACTTAACTCTTCTAATGGATTGTTGATTCCGCTGCTATTATGGTTGAAATCTTCTACCATATGTTCTAAATATCTGAATTCTTTTGATAATTTAATTATCTTAAGTCATGATATTCTTTACTGGGCTATTTGTGCTCACCGTTTTGTTTCACAACCCTTTTCAGGAAATAAAGGTATAATTGGGACTAGTAGAGAGAATATGGGTATAAAGTGGTATTTTAAATTAGTCACAAGCCTAATCAAATTATGAAACGATGTGGCATCATAATTATACTGAGAACTTAAAATGTGTGTGACATATTTTATACATCATTTAATATTTAATTTTGGTGACAATAATAGGATGAGGCGAACTCAAATTTGGATGCGTCAAAAATGCACTCCATTAGAATGAGGAAGACATAAA
Source organism: Panax notoginseng (assembly GCA_016801055.1). Taxonomy (NCBI): domain Eukaryota; kingdom Viridiplantae; phylum Streptophyta; class Magnoliopsida; order Apiales; family Araliaceae; genus Panax; species Panax notoginseng. Next base: position 20,751,496 of record CM029021.1, read on the forward strand.
TCTTCTCGTGTTCCTTTGGGGATTTGAAATATTTGCTGCTGTACTTTAGATGACATTGTAATAATTTGAGTATGAATATTATCTTATTATATACATTACAATATTTGTATTGAAACTCACAGTATATGTGTCGTCGTATTTTGCACGACAGTTATATAAATGAAGTTATCAGTAGTGTATTTTCTAGCGACCCAAGATGGGTGATGTATACCTATTTTGGGGGTGTCACAGATATGATTTGAATTTTTTTAATTACCTCATACTGATCCAACAATATATGCTCAAAATATGTCTATTATTCGCACTTTAAAAATTAAAGATAAAATAATGAGTATTAGTTTAGATAATGCAAGCAATAACATTAGTTATGTTAACATGTTAAAAATGATTTAATGCTTGTTAGTAAATGGTATATTTTTTCATGTTAGATACGTATGTCATATAATAAATTTAATTGTCAATCTAGATTCATTTACTTAGAAATGAAAATATATAAAATTCGTGCTATTATTAGTTATGTTTATGTTTCAAATAGATGAATTCAAGATTTTAGAATTTTTTGCCATATAAGGGGAGAGACAAATTTTAAATAGTCAAATTTGATAATAACACTAGGTGGAATAGTACATATGATTTGTTTAGAGATGTCTATAAACGTAACAATATATTTATGGAGTTTTATAATATATAACTGATTATGAATTTACAAACCAAGACTGAGATCTACTTGGTCAACTTTTAAATATTCTTAAAATTTTTAAAAAATACACAAAAATATTAAGTGGTGTTTATTATTCTACAATTCATCATGTTCTGTTTGACTGTTTAGAAATAACAAATATGTTTCAAGATTTTAAATATGATCCTTTTTGGGCTAACTTTATTTTGTCAATTAAAGAAAATTTAAAAAATACTTTGAAGACATGTCAACGATTATTAATTGTGAAGCTGTATTAAACCCAATTATAAAATTACAAGATGTAGAAGGGGTTTATAATATATAGAAAACATAGGTAGTACTAGTATTGATTACATTAAAAGAAATTTTAATAATACATTTGTTGTTTCCTCGAGACACACTAGAGATCTAGAAGAAGGGTTGAATAGATCTTTAAAAACGTTTTGATTAATTAAAGATGTATTACCAAGTAATTAGTTAATCAATTTGATTAAGCACATCGGGATATTCTTTTATAAAAGCTTATTAAAGATTATGGAAATCACATAACTAAATTAAGTCTTGTGGATGTGCAAACACATAACAAATATAGCAGTTATAAAAAGCATAATGTAAATGACATAAAGTAAAAGACATAAAGGGTTTAAGTGGTTCAGAAACTGAATAACTCCTAGTCCACTCTTCTACTATACAGAGTTAGAAATCCACTATGAATTCGGTCACTCAGACCATGATACTCTGTCCTTTTCAAACCCAACAGACTTAACTATTTTAGTCACAAAGACTTCTTCAAGCCCATCGGACTTGGATATTTAGTCACAAAGATAAAGATCCTCTGACCCCAATTTAGTCACTAAGACAAGGATCCACTGACCGCAATTCAGTCACTAAGACCAGGATCCACCGACCTAAATTCCTGTTTGTTGATAAATGTTTGCGGTGCTGCTAAGAGTGCATGAAAACTCTTCATCTTCTGATATTTAGCAATATTGTTGTGATCATCCCTTTAATGTCTGCTGAACTTTGGCGTTGAAGCTTGATCTCTTTTAGTTATCAGCAGCTACACATGATCATAGTTGATGTGTTGTTAAGCTATTCAATTTAGCTCCACATCTCCTCGTGCTTAGTAGCTTTAAAAACGTGTTAAGTTGCAGACTTTTGCTCTACGTCTTTATTTGTCTATCTCTGAGTGTTCTTGGTGAAATGTAGAGTGATATTTGAGGTTGTCCTTCTGATCTGCAACTCTTACGTCACCAAAATCAACTGTATGATGATACCAGTATGGCATCTTTATGATTTGGCTTTCAACTCTTCCATGACCTCATCATCTTGGCACTTTGGCTCTGGCTCCTTAACTCTCTGGTTCTTTACTCTTGGCTCTGTGGCTCTGACACTTTAACTTTGACTCTTCGGCTCTGGATCTTTGGCTATGTGGCCCTTTTGCCTTCTACCACATTGTTGAACTTCTCTTGGTATTGCATCTATAGCTCTTGTGCAACTACTATCACATTTTTCCTTTTTAGCTTCAGCCTGAACTTTGGATCTTCATTTGGTGCTTCGGCTCTTTATTTTGGTGCGACAACCTTTGATCTTCCGTTTGATATGGCTGGGATGATCAACTAAGTTGAGTTGTTGTTCAGTGTTGCATTAAGGCTTGGCTTCTTCAAGTGCTCAACAACTTCCTATGATATTTTGATGTGCTACCAAGATGAAGTTTAATCTCCTCCCCTTTTTGTATGTGGCAGCCTTAAACACATCTTCAATCGTAGAGTGATACTTACTCTATATTTTTCGATATTCATCTTTGTGTTTTTTTCCTGAAGATGATCCTTTAATTGTATTAGTCTCTCAATGCCCATCATCATCAGTTCATTTGGAATGATATTGCCTTTTATAATGTTTTTGAAATCTTCCCGTTAAAAAGTGTCTGTTGGAGCATTTAATGTGCATATACTTTAGTATCCTTGATGTTGACTTTCTAGAGCTGTCGTGTCAGCGTATTTTTTGGCTTAGAACTTGTCACATCAAATTGCAGCTTTTGTAAGACCCCAACTTTTATGAATAAAGATGAATTTTCTATAAATATCAATTTTGAATATAATGGAGTGAATTTGATATAATGTTATAGTTGTGGGTAATATTTATAAATTTTGCAAAGTACGCAAGTTGTTATATAATATTCGATTGGTCGGGGAATATTCGTTTTAACAGGAAATATTCGTACAACGGCACACTCATTGGTGGACCCCACAACGAAATTATTATCGGATTGAGAAAACGACAAAAATATTTGTTTATAAAATAACGGCGAAAGTTTTACCATTAACTGTTAGAATACCCGGAGGTTAAAATATAGTAATATGCGAGGTTGCACAGTAGCACACGGTATTGCACAATATTTTTAAATTATTAATTCTTACGTAAGAAGGCACTACTCAATAATTGTTACAGTAATTACAGTTCAATATTTTATTCTATTGGTTTAATAATTGCTGCGTTGATATTTTATATTAGTGTTATTTCAATAATTATCACTGCACAGTATTTTCTATTATCAGATCAATAATTCATATTATTTGAATAATATTATTAGATAACATTATTGGCAATATCTAGAAAGTTCTGTCAAGGAGAGGTTTGGTCACCTAATTGCGCGCCAGTAAAGAGAAATCCTTGTTGGAAAGTCCCTTCTTTCCTGGGAACGGCCTGGTTGTCATTATTGTGATTCTGTAATATTATTTGTGAATAATTAATTATTGATTTATATGATAAGGAAATATTTATTTTATGTGGACATAAATGATGGATAGAAAAATATTTATTTTATGTGGTTATAAATGAAGAAATAAATGTTGAGGTGTTTTATCAGTATTTTTGTAAGAATGGAGGTATTAAAAATCAAATCAGTGTTCTTAAAGCTCTATTGCGTGAGTTATAATTTTAATCCGACCGTTGGATCGTTGTGATTTTTGGATATGTTATGCATATATAAGTTGAGTATATGTCCACAAATTTTGAACCGTTAAAAATTAACGCATGATTTGTTATGAATTTTAAAAGGTGTTAAAATCCATCCGTTTGTGGATTTCAGATATTTTCTGTCTGGAATTTGGAAAAACTTAAAGCTACAAAGTTGTAGAGAATTCAATTTCGTGTGGAATGGACATAAAATTCGTATTTTTCTGATAAAAGGGCTATTTATTATGAATTACTGAAGTTTTAGAAAATAAAATATTTTTATTAAAATTGGGTGGGACCCACTTTTATTTTTAACATGTGGGCTGCTATTTTTGTTCCAAGATGACTGGCTTGAAAAGGGGGAGGCGTAGGAAGAAAGGAAAAAAATAATATTTTATTTATTTAGTCTCCTATGGCGTTATAGCATTTTTTTTATAAATAGGTGCTTAAGTTAGAATTGAAAATCACACCAGAATCAGAGAATTCTTCTTCTATAATCTTGAGTGTATTTATTTAGAGTTTTAGAAAGCTTTGAGCATAGAAAACAGTGAAAATTTTCTTCAAGAATATCCCCGCTATACCAGTTGGAATACTCTTCTTTTCAAAGTAAGGGATGTTATTTTTGTTCAATATTCGCTTGAAATAATTTTTTCTTCCATACTCTGTAGTATGTAAGTAATATTATTTCATTTCAGATTTCAAATTCTATACTCGTTTTGTTAAAATTTTGGCTTCTATACTCCATGAATTAGTAGAATATCCTTGATATTTGCGCTTCATCCAATATCGTTTCATGAAAATATTATTCTGAGTATTCTTGATAAGTTTTTAACTTTTTCATGCGGGAGTAATATTCACGGGGTTACTATTCCCGAAGTACTATTCACGGGATACTATTCACTCGAGTACTATTCATGATAAAAATTGATTCGTTTTCGGTCCAAATTATTTTTGGTACAATATTATTCTTGAATTTTACTCCACAAAGCAGTATCATGTTGATAATTTAGACGTTATTGATTTCTGGATAAATTAAATTATAAATCTTTAAAAATTTATCCTTGAACTTGTTTTATTGAATTCTTATATCATTGTCATCATCTTCATGTTTATATTCTGTTGAAAGTCATCTGTGGCCTGTAATGCATAGATGGACTTGGTATGATCATGACCAGGGATTATTCGGTATAATCATGACCGTAATGTTACAAATGATGTGGTAAAAGTCCTTATTGGCCCGTAGTGCATTGCTGGACAGTTGTTGGCATGATCATAACCATTGATGAATACACGAATATCCTTGGCCCGTAGTGCATGGATAATTTATGGTCGTGATACTAATGAATATCCTTGGCCGTAGTGCAGGGATGATGTGGATTATTTATTAAGCTGAGTCTCAGCGATAAAAGAGATGAAAAACCTTTTAAATCATAGAAGATAGTAGATTTTATTCTCTACTTGACTCTTCTAATGGATTGCTTGTTCCGCTGCAGTTAAACTTGATATTTGTTATATTTTATCAGTTTAACACTGTTGAAGGCTAACGATAAATTATTCTACATTATCTTAGTCATAATTTTTCTTACTGGGCTAGTTGAGCTCACCCTTTTGCTTTTATTGGCCTCTTCAGGAAATGAGAACGTAGTCGGGACTAGTCGGAGAACGGAGTGACGGTCTAGATGATAGCATTAGTAGTCCTCACTACTCTATGAAATAGTGTGATAGTAATTGTATTGAGGACACTATTTGAGTTGAATACTGTCTAGAAGACAATATTCGTTTTAAAACTCTCAGTTTATGCTTTGTCGTATTTTACACGACAATTGTATTATTAAGTTGTATTTGATTTTTGTACCATGTATTTGGCGACTCAAGATAGGTGATGTATACCTATTTTGGGGGCGTCATAGTTGGTATCAAAGCTTAGGGATATGATCCCTGGCTGAGATGTGAGGCAACAACTAGGAGGGGAGAGACGGAGAATTCCTTCGCTAGTATGACCTACCTAAGTTTATTTGGTATTTAATTGGTCGGTCAGAGTATAGGGATAATATGTGACATGTTAATTGACCCTTATTTTGTGGCAGTATTTGAAAATGACATCTGAGAATGTTGAGAATAGCAATGGAGCACAGGAGACCGTTGAGTCTCCACAGATCAACAATCAGGATAATGTACATCAAGAAGACAACAATCCTCATGCAAACAACAACACTGACCAAATAATGAATGATGAAAAGTTTAGAGGCTGCCTGTAATTCATGCAACATCAGGCAAGAGAGACTCCTGTCCGAAATACAGTTAGAAATACTGGCAACTCTCGAACGGTCACTGCTAAACAGTTCAAGGAACTGGGACCACCGGAGTTTTTTTGGAGAGCCCACTTAAGGCGGAGACGTGGATAAAACAGATCAACAAGATATTTAATGTCTTGGGATGCTCCGAGGAGCAAAAGGTTCCCTTTGTCACCTTCATGTTACGGGCAGAAGTAGATTACTGGTGGGAATCTGTAAAGCGTACTCAACCTGAATCACTAAAGATGTCTTGGGAGAAGTTCCAAGAACTGTTCAACGACAAGTACTTTTCTGAAAGTATTCGTCACATGAAAGAGGTAGAGTTCATTAAACTGGAGCAAAACAACATGACGGTGTCACAATACGAAGCCAAGTTTGCTGAGTTGTCCCGATTTGCGTCCCACTTAGTTGATAATAAGGAGATAATGACGCGGATGTTTCTAAGAGGTTTGAAACCCGAGATTCGTCAATATCTTATCTCTCACAAACTTTGCTTGTATTCAGATGTTGTGAATAGGGCTCAGTTATTGGAATGCGATAATGAGTCAACCCAACCAAGAGAGAGCAGTCGACAAAGTGATAATACCAGTGGTAGCAGTCATCGAACCGGTGATAACAAACGTGGAGGGAATCAACATGCCAGAAATGGTAACTACTTCAGTGGTAATCATGGCCAAGATAATAAGAGTGGACATTTCAAGAAGAGGAGATTCAATAATGATGGAAAGACGTCAACACCAGCACCAGTTGTTAAGGAAGGAGAACGACCACCTATCATATGCTTCAAATGCGGAGGGGAGGGACACATCAATCCAAACTGCGCGATGCAGTCCAAAGCGTGTTATAATTGTGGAAGAGAAGGTTACCTAGCCCAATTTTGTCGTGCACCAAAGACAAGTCCAGCTGGGATGGAGGCACCAAAAGCCGTCCCTAAAAAGTCAAAACCGATAGTTCAAGGGAGAGCGTTTGCCGTGACCTCCCAGAAAGCAAGGAACCCGAACGAGGTCATCATGGGTAAGCTTATCATAAACTCTAGCGAAGTCTATACCTTATTTGATACCAGTTCTGCCCATTCTTTTATTTCTGCTACTTGCGCTCAACGTTTAAATTTGACTCCGGAGAAATTAGACTTTGACTTATCTGTTGAAACTCCGTTGGGAGAAACTTTCATTACATCCACTGTTTATATGTCTTGTTTGGTTCAAATCGGCACCCTCACATTACCTATCGATCTTATTTCATTGAAAATACTTGCATTTGACGTAATTCTAGGTATTGATTGGTTAACTACTCATCATGCAAAAATTGATTGTTTTCGTAAAGTTGTTAGCTTTCATATTCCTAACCAACCTATTATGCGAATTCAAGCAACTAAACTATTAAAATCAATCACTGTCATCTCAAGCCATAAAGCTATTCATTTATTGAAAAACGGATGTCAAGCTTTCTTAGCTCATGTCACGGATTTAAACAAAAATACGTCAGTTTTGAATGATATTTCTATTGTTAATAAATTTCCTGATGTATTCCCTGAAGAACTTCCTGGCCTACCCTAGAGCGAGAAATTAAATTTTCTATCAACCTTGAATCTGGTACAAAACCCATTTCCAAAGCCCCATATCGAATGACTCCTATTGAACTTCAAGAGTTAAATACCCAATTGCAAGAATTGTTAGACATCGGTTTTATTCGTCCTAGTACGTCTCCTTGGGTTGCTTCTGTTCAATTCGTAAAGAAGAAAGATGGGAGTATGCGACTTTGTATTGATTATCGGGAGTTGAATCACGTCACCATCAAGAATAGATACCCATTGCCACTTATTGATGACCTACTTGTCCAGTTGCAAGGTGCCAAATTCTTTTCAAAGATCGATCTTCGTTTCGGATATCATCAGTTAAAGATTATAACCGATGACATTCCAAAGACGACTTTCAGAACTCGGTACGGGCATTATGAATTCCTAGTCATGTCTTTTAGATTGACTAATGCTCCTGCTGCCTTAATGGATATGATGAACCGAGTATTAAAGGAATATTTAGATCACTTTGTGGTCGTCTTTATTGATGACATCCTCATATATTCCAAAAGCCGTGAAGATCATGAGCAACACTTGAGGCTGATACTCCAAAAGCTTCGTGAAAACAAACTTTATGCCAAGTTGAAGAAATGCGAGTTCTGGCTTGAGGAAGTAGCATTCCTTGGGCACGTAGTATCAAGTCATGGAATATCTGTTAACCCGACAAAGATTGAAGCTATTCAAAGCTGGGAGCAACCTAAATCAGTGACCGAAGTACGTAGCTTTCTCGGCTTAGCTGGTTATTGTCGAAAATTCATAGAAGGGTTTTCTCGAATCGCTACTCCATTAACTCAGCTTACTCGGAAAGATATAAAATTCGGTTGGAGCGTGGAATGTGAGAAGAGTTTTCAAGAACGCAAGAGGAGACTCATTTCAGCACCTGTTCTGACAATACCATCTGGCTCGGAGGGATTTGTCATCTACAGTGATGCTTCGGGCAAAGGGTTAGGATGTGTTCTCATACAACATGGGAAAGTCATAGCCTATACCTCTCGACAACTCAAAGAATATGAGAGGAATTATCCTACTCATGATCTAGAGTTGGCAGTTGTTGTCTTCGCACTTAAAATTTGGAGGCATTACTTGTATGGGGAGAAAGTGGAGATCTTTACGGATCATAAAAGCCTCAAATATTTCTTCACCCAAAAGGAACTCAACATGCGGCAACGACGTTGGCTTGAACTGTTAAAAGATTATGATCATACCATTCAATACCATCCTGGTAAAGCGAACGTAGTAGCTGATGCATTGAGTAGAAGATCATATGCGGGTACAAGTGCGATATTGTCTACGCAAAGGCCCATTTTATATGACTTGCAAAGGATGGAGATAGAGTTAAAGACTCCAGGGACCCATGTGATGATAGCGAATATACGAGTAGAACCGACTTTAATAGATAAAGTTAAAGCTGCTCAAGCTACAGACCTGGAGCTGATGCGTATGAGGAAGAAAGTGCAAGAAGGTGCTATCCCAGAAGTAAGAATCAATAAAGAAGGAATACTTTGAGTCAACTCCAGACTTTGTGTTCCTAACGATTCTGACTTGAAGTATAAAATCATGATGGAGGCGCACAACACACCGTTTGCAATCCATTCTGGGAGTACCAAAATGTATCATGATCTTCGACATACATTTTGGTGGAGCAATATGAAGAGAGAGATAGCGGAGTTTATCTCAAAGTGTTTAACTTGTCAACGAGTCAAGGCGGAGCATCAAGTACCAAAAGGTACATTACAACCACTTGAAATTTCAGAATGGAAGTGGGAGCACATTACCATAGATTTCGTTACCGGTCTTCCCAAGGTTTCTCAAGGCATAGATGCGATTTGGGTCATTGTTGATATATTGACCAAGTCGGCTCATTTCTTACCTATGCGAGAAACTTATACACTTGAACGTCTTGCTCGTATGTACATAAACGAGATTGTAAGATTGCTGGTATGCCAGTATCTATAGTTTCTGATCGAGACCCAAGATTCACTTCACGATTTTAGGTTAGTTTGTAGAAAGCTATGGGCACGGATTTACGATTTAGCTCGACATATCATCCTCAGACGGACGTGCAGTCAGAGAGGACTACTCAAACTCTAGAAGATCTATTAAGACTCCGTGTCCTTGACTTCAAGGGAAGTTGGGACAAGTTCTTACCATTGGTGGAATTTTCCTACAACAACAGTTATTGTGAAACCCCAGATTTTATAAATAAAGATTTAATTTTTTTGAAATATTTTTTTAAATATTATGGTGTGAATTTGAGATAATGTTATAGTTGTGGGTAATATTTATAAATTTTGTAAAGTATGCAAGTTGTTGTATTATATTCGATTGGTCGAGGAATATTATTTTTGTCGGAGAATATTCGTACGACGGCACAATTATTGGTGGACCCCACAACGTAATTATTGTCAGAATGAGAAAACGACAAAAATATTTTATAAAAATAACGGTGGAAGTTTTACCGTAAATACTGTTGAACTACTTGGTAGTAAAAGTACAGCAATACGTGTGGTTGCATAGTAGCATACGGTATTGATTATTGAGGCTTACGTGATTAGTCACTCAGTTTTGTTTTATTGGTATTATTAATGTAATAAAACAGAAAAGCTTTTTATATAAAACAGAATACTTTTATAAAGTTATTCGTTTTATTAGGCTAATAGTAAAATCTTTTTATATAAAACAGAATACTTTTATAAAGTTATCTGTTTTATTAGACAATAATTAGAATATATTATATTTTATTATGCATAGTATTTGCATAGTGCCTGCATAGTAAAATCTTTTATAAAGTTATTCGTTTTATTAGATTATAAATAGAATATATTATATTTTATTTAAAAGATTTTGCTTTAAATATGGACCGTCGGATTAAAGTAAATTAATCTATACCGTTCATGAGTTAGTTACTATGCAGTCCATTTTTCTATAAATAGAAGCTCATTCCTTCATTATTTCTTACGAATTCACTGAAACTCTAGAGAGAGAAAATTATAGAGAGAGAAGAAAAATGTTCTACTACTTCACTACTCCTATATCCGGTAATCTTCCTTTCAAGATAAGGGACATTATTTGTTGTACTCGTAAAGGGTATTGTTTCTTTCTTATTCATGAAGAGAACTTCTGTTATTCCATTCTTTATTATTCTGTTGGAATAACCTATATACGCGGACTACCTATACTTGGTGAAATTCTTCTGTTATTCCATTCTTTATTATTATGTTGGAATAACCTGTTTATGCGAAATACCGCATACATAGTGAAATTCTTCTATTATTCTGTCGGAATATCCTATCTGTACGTTTACGCTGGACTTGGTTCCATTATTTATTATTCTGTCGAAATATTTTGTTTGTGCGTTTTACGCCGGATCTGGTTTCATTATTTATTATTCTATCGGAATATCTTGTCTGTGCGTTTTACGCTGAATCTGGTTCCATTCTTTATTATTCTGTTGGAATATCCTGTCTGTGCATTTTACGCCGGACCTGGTTCCATTATTAATTATTCTGTTGGAATAACCAGCCTGTGCGGTCTATCGCATGCATGGTAATTTTTTTTGTTATTCCATTCTTTATTATACTCAGTTGGTTAAAATTTTGACTTCAATACTCCATGAAATTAATGGAATATCCTTGATATTTGCGCTTCATCCAGTATCTTTTCATAGAAATATTCTTCAGAGCATTCTTGAATTTTACTCTATAAAGCAGTATCATGTTGACAATTTGGACGTTATCAGTTCCTAGATAAATTAATTCTTGAACTTGTTTTATTAAATTCTTATATCATTGTCATCATCCTCATGTTTATATTTTGTTGAAAGTCATCTATGGCCTGTAGTGCATAGATGGACTTGGTATGATTATGACCAGGGATTATTCGGTGTAATCATGACCGTAATGTTACAAATGATGTGAAAAAAAAGTTCTCATTGGCCCGTAGTGCATTGATGGACAGTTTTTGGTATGATTATGGCTATGGATTCTCTTTGGCCATAGTGCAAAGATGAATTGTTTTATGGCATGATCAGGACCGTTGATGAAAACATGATTATCTTTAGTCGTAGTGCATGGATAATTCGTGGTCGTGATACTAAAGAATATCCTTGGCCGTAGTGCAGGGGTGATTTGATGATGTGGATTTATTTATTAAGCTGAGTCTCAGCGATAAAAGTTATAAAAAACATTTTAAATCATAAAAGATAGTAAATTTTATTCTCTACTTGACTCTTTTAATGGATTACTGGTTCCACTGTAGTTAAACTTGATGTCTATTGTATTTTATCAGTTTAACATTGTTGAAGACTAATGATAATTTATTCTGCATTATCTTAGTCATAATATTTCTTACTGGGCTAGTTGAGCTCACCCTTTCTTTCACTGTTCTCTTCAGGAAATGAGAATATAGTTGGGACGAGTCGGGAAACGGAGTGATAGACCAGATGATAACATTAGTAGTCCTCACTATTCTATGTAATAGTGTGATAATAATTGTAATGAGGACTCCTTTTGAGTATGGATACTCTCTAAAATATAATATTTGTATTCAAACTCACAGTTTATGTTTTGTCGTATTGTACACGACAGTTGTATTATTAAGTTGTATTTGAATTCTGTACCATGTATCTGGTGACTCAAGATGGGTGATGTATACCTAATTTTGGGGGCGTCACAGTTGGTATCAAAGCTTAGGGATATGATCCCTGGCTGAGATGTGAGGCAAGAACTAGGAGGGGAGAGACGGAAAATTCGTTCGCTAGTATGACCTACCTAAGTTTATTTGGTATTTAATTGGTTGGTCAGAGTAAAGAGATAATATGTGACATGTTAATTAACCCTTGTTTTGTGGCAGTATTTGAAAATGACATCTGAAAATGCTGAGATAAGCAATGGAGCACAGGAGACCGTTGAGTCTCCACAGATCAATAATCAGGACAATGTGCAGCAGGATGAAGATAATCCTCCTGTAAACAACAACACTGATCAATTGACGAACGACGATACGTTTAGGAGTTTTTTAGAATTCATGCAACATCAGGCGAAGGCGGCTCCTGTTCATAATGCAGGTAAAAATAATGGCAACCCACGGTTGGTCACCGCTAAGCAGTTCAAGGAGCTAGGACCACCGGAGTTTTTGGGAAAGCCAAAACCACTTAAGACGGAGACGTGGTTAAAGCAGATCACCAAGATATTTGATGTCTTGGGATGCTCCGAGGAGCAAAAGGTTCCCTTTGCCACCTTTATGTTGCGTGAAGAGGCAGATCACTGGTGGGAATCTGTAAAACGTACCCAGCCTGACGCACTCAAGATGTCTTGGGAGAAGTTCCAAGAGCTGTTCAATGACAAGTACTTTTCCGAAAGCATTCGTCACATGAAGGAGGTGGAATTTATCAAGTTAGAGCAAAACAACATGACCGTGTCGCAGTACGAAGCTAAGTTTGCCGAGCTGTCCCGGTTTGCGTCCCATTTAGTTGATAATGATGATAGAATGACGCGAATGTTTCTAAGAGGTTTGAAACCTGAGATACGTCAATATCTTATCTCTTATAAACTGTGTTTGTATTCAGATGTTGTTAATAGGGCTTAGTTATTGGAGCGCGATAACGAGTCAACCCAACCAAAAGAGAGCAGCCGATAAAATAATAATACCGGTGGTAACAGTCATCAAAGAGGTGACAATAAGCATGGGGGGAATCAACATGCCAGAAATGGTAACCACTTCGGTGGTAATCATGGCCAAAACAATAAGAATGGACATTATAAGAAGAGAAGGTTCAACAATGACATAAAGACGTCAGCACCAGCACCCGTTTCAAAGGAAGAAGAATGACCATCGGTCGTATGTTTCAAATGCGGACAGGAGGGACACATCCGTCCAAACTGTACGCAGCAATCTAAATCGTGTTTTAATTACGGAAGAGAAGGTTACCTAGCTCGATTTTATCGTATGGTGAAGTCAAGTCCAGCTGGGATAGTGATGCCAAAGGATGTCCCAAACAAACCAAAACCTATAGTTTAAGAAAGAGCGTTTTTTTTTCGTGACGAGGAACCTGAATAAAATTATCACGGGTATGTTAGTCATAAACTCTTTTGAAGTCTATACCGTGTTAGATACCGGTTTTACTCACTCTTTTATTTCACCTAGTTATGTTCAATGTTTGAAGTTAACTCCGGAGAAGTTAGACTTTGATTTATCTGTTGAAATTCCATTGAGAGAAACCTTCGTTACCTCCACTATTTATAAATCTTGTTTGATTCAAATCAACACTTTCACGTTACCTGTCGATCGTATCTCTTTGAAAATACTTGAATTTGATGTGATTTTAGGAATCGATTGGTTAACTACTCATCATATTTTTTGTAAGGTTGTTAGCTTTCATACTCTAACCAACCTGTTATGCGAATTCAAAGTAACCAAACCACTAAAGTCAATCATTGTCATATCAAGCCATAAGTAAAGGGCCCTGAGCCTTTATCTGGTGACTTCCTTGTGTAGAATGCACCGAAGCCAGACTTTCTGTAGGCAACGTTGTGAATGACGATGACAAGTTGATAGGTATCAATGTGACGTACTATCCAAGTCTTGGATGAGAGTCACAGTTTTGAATGATATTTCTATTGTTAATAAATTTCCTGACGTATTCTTGAAGACTTCTTAGCCTACCCCAGAGCGTGAAATCGAATTTTGTATTGACCCCAGTACAAAACCCATTCCTTAAACCCTTAAATATTTCTTCAACTAAAGCGAACGTATCATGCGCCAAAGACGTTGGCTCGAGCTGTTGAAGATTGCGATCGTACCATTCAATATCATCGTGAAAAAGCTAACGTGGTAGCTGACGCATTGAGTAGAAGATCGTATGCGTATACGAGTGCGATATTGTCAACGCAAAGACCCATTTCGTATAACTTACAAATGATGAAGATAGAGTTAAAGACTCTAGGGACCCACGTGAAAATAACAAATATACGATTAGAATCGACTTTAATCGATAAAGTTAAAGCCGCTTAAGCTATATATTCAGAGCTGATGAATGTGAAGAAGAAGGTTCAAGAGGGCGTTATTCTAGAAGCAAGAATCGATGAAGAGAGAAAATCTCAATCCTCGATTTAATTGACCCATTTGAAATCCTCGATCGAGTAGAAACTGTGGCTTATAGACTCGTTTTACCGCCAAGTATGTCGCGTATTCATAACATTTTTAACGTATTGATGTTACGTAAATATGTGGACGACCTGAACCACATTATTGATTTAGAACCAGATGAGATAGCGGATAATTTAACGTATGAAGATGTACCTGTTAAAATCCTGGAATGTATTCAACACTCAAAGGTTATACCTCAAGAGTTAGAATCTGACTAAGTGTCCTCATCTGTTCGGCATACCAGGTACGTACGTAAATTTCGAGGGTAAAATTTCATAAGGAGGGGAGATTGTGAAACCCCAGATTTTATGAATAAAGATTTAATTTTTTCAAAATATTTTTTTAAATATTATGGTGTGAATTTGAGATAATGTTATAGTTGTGGGTAGTATTTATAAATTTTGTAAAGTATGCAAGTTGTTGTATTATATTCGATTGGTCGGGGAATATTATTTTTATCGGGGAATATTCGTACGACGGCACAATTATTGGTGGACCCCACAATAAAATTATTGTCGGAATGAAAAAACGACAAAAATATTTTATGAAAATAACGGCGGAAGTTTTACTGTTAATACTGTTGAACTACTCGGTAGTAAAAGTACAGTAATACGTGTGGTTGCATAGTAGCATACGGTATTGATTATTGAGACTTACGTGATTAGTCACTCAATTTTGTTTTATTGGTATTATTAATGTAATAAAACAGAAAATCTTTTTATATAAAACATAATACTTTTATAAAGTTATTCGTTTTATTAGGCTAATAGTAAAATCTTTTTATATAAAACAGAATACTTTTATAAAGTTATCTGTTTTATTAGAAAATAATTAGAATATATTATATTTTATTATACATAGTGTTTGCATAGTGCCTGCATAGTGTTTGCATAGTAAAATCTTTTATAAAGTTATTCGTTTTATTAGATTATAAATAGAATATATTATATTTTATTTAAAAGATTTTGCTTTAAATATGGACCGTCAGATTAAAGTAAATCAATCTAGACCGTTCATGAGTTAGTTACTATGCAGTCAATTTTTCTATAAATAGAAGCTCATTTCTTCATTATTTCTTACGAATTCACTGAAACTCTAGAGAGAGAAAATTATAGAGAGAGAAGAAAAGTGTTCTGCTACTTCACTACTCCTATATCCCGTACTCTTTCTTTCAAGGTAAGGGATATTATTTGTTGTACTCGTAAAGGGTATTGTTTCTTTCTTATTCATGAAGAGAACTTCTGTTATTCCATTCTTTATTATTTTTTTGGAATAACCTGTATACGCGGACTACCCTATACTTGGTGAAATTCTTCTGTTATTCCATTCTTTATTATTATGTTGGAATAACCTGTTTATGCGAAGTACCGCATACATGGTGAAATTCTTCTATTATTCTGTTCTTTATTATTCTGTCGGAATATCCTGTCTGTGCTTTACGCCGGACTTGGTTCTATTATTTATTATTCTGTTAGAATATCCTGTCTGTGCGTTTTACGCCAGAGCTGGTTCCATTCTTTATTATTCTGTTGGAATATCCTATCTGTGCGTTTTACGCCGGACCTGGTTCCGTTATTTATTATTCTATTGGAATAACCTGCCTGTGCGGTCTATCGCATGCATGGTGATTTCTTTTGTTATTCCATTCTTTATTATACTCAGTTAGTTAAAACTTTGACTTCAATGCTCCATGAAGTTAATGGAATATCCTTGATATTTGCGCTTCATCCAGTATCTTTTCATAGAAATATTCTTCTGAGCATTCTTAAATTTTACTCTACAAAGCAGTATCATGTTGACAATTTGGACGTTATCAGTTCCTAGATAAATTAATTCTTGAACATGTTTTATTGAATTCTTATATCATTGTCATCATCCTCATGTTTATATTTTGTTAAAAGTCATCTATGGCCTGTAGTGCATAGATGGACTTGGTATGATTATGACCAGGGATTATTCAGTGTAATCATGACCGTAATATTACAAATGATGTGAAAAAAAGTCCTCATTGGCCCGTAGTGCATTGATGGACAGTTTTTAGTATGATTATGGCTATGAATTCTCTTTGGCCGTAGTGCAAAGATGAATTATTTTATGGTATGATCAGGACCGTTGATGAAAACATGATTATCTTTAGCCGTAGTGCATGGACAATTCGTGGTCGTGATACTAAAGAATATCCTTGGCCGTAGTGTAGGGGTGATTCGATGATGTGGATTATTTATTAAGCTGAGTCTCAGCGATAAAAGTCATGAAAAACCTTTTAAATCATAAAAGATAGTAGATTTTATTCTCTACTTGACTCTTTTAATGGATTGCTGGTTCCGCTGTAGTTAAACTTGATGTCTATTATATTTTATCAGTTTAACATTATTGAAGACTAATGATAATTTATTCTGCATTATCTTAGTCATAATATTTCTTACTGGGCTAGTTGAGCTCACCCTTTCTTTCACTGTTCTCTTCAGGAAATGAGAATATAGTTGGGACGAGTCAGAAAACGGAGTGATGGACCAGATGATAGCATTAGTAGTCCTCACTATTCTATGTAATAGTGTGATAATAATTGTAACGAGGACTCCTTTTGAGTATGGATACTCTCTAAAAGACAATATTTGTATTCAAACTCACAGTTTATGTTTTGTCGTATTGTATACAACAGTTGTATTATTAAGTTGTATTTGAATTCTGTACCATGTATCTGGCGACTCAAGATGGGTGATATATACCTAATTTTGGGGGCGTCACAGTTACCAAGCAAGTATTGACATGGCTCCATTCGAGGCGTTGTATGAAAGAAAGTGTCGTTTTCCAGTATGCTGGGATGAGGTGGGCGAAGCAACGTTGTTGGTGTGATGCCCCCAAATTCGGGTCCCTTCGAACCTCGGATCCGGTCCGCCACGATGCTACTCTCGTCAAACTATTTATATTTTTCATTCATAACTTAATGAATAAAACTTTACTTATTACAATTTAGAATATAAATTCATTCCATTTCCAGGACTGCACAATGACCCCAAACTTTTATAAGTTTCTAATCCTGATCATTTACTATTCCTGTATTACATCACATTCGATATTATAAAAATGCGGAATAATTTAAACTTTTTCAATCTCTTGAATAAAATCTTTTATTGATTTCATAACTTTGAACCAATTACAATTCTTGAATCAACTATATAATATGGTTCAGTCTATTGGAATTACTGTATAAGATTTTACATCTTGATTTGATATCCTCTATGTATTAACTAATACATCCTTACAATACAACAAGTATTAAATATCGTAATTATATATCAAGTACACTCCTAGAACCTAAACATGGTTCAAGTAATAATCTAAATAGTATCCTTCGTTGCGAAACTATCTACTTTGTCAACCAAGAAGCACGAAATCTTTACCGTGAGTCCTTAACCTGCAAAAGTGGTTATTTGCAAGGGTGAGCTTGACAGCCCAGCAATTCTAACAGTTTTCATGCAGCACATAACATATAATAACATATTCAGTTCATGCATTCATAATCAATTAATTTTAACTACGCATTCACACATAACATGCATAGAAATTTACTTCACAAGCATATCATCAAAGATCAACTTTCAAATTTCATACATAGCTCATATGTATTTCATATATATACATCAACATTCTCATAGCATAATATAGCTCAACTAACAGTTATAGAATTCATATATCAAATAGGAACTGAAAGACTTGCCTGATTCATAATTTATGAACTACGACTTAACTGCACTTCGTGTATTCCTACACAGTTATATAATCATGGATTCATATCCATTAGTCACATATTTCATATATTCTTAATGTAATAATAATGTTATATTGTTCTCTAACTAGGTTCGTAACACCTACATTTCACTTTCTCATCATACTCTTAGAATAGCTAGGTAGGTATAGGTATACCTAACCATCCGTACTTGACATCAACATTCATATACATTTATCACACACTTGACTTGCTATGTGTTCGACACATATTTAAAGTTTATAGATACGCGATCTACGTCTTTCATATTCAAACTACTTAGTTTCATAATGATTTATTTCAATCAATAAAGCTTAACAACTTTCTTTAACAAGATTCGATGATATAAGCTTTTAAACTAATAAGCCTCTACTAGCATGCTTCACATGTATATATCTTATTTTCATAGCCATAGCATAGTTCATTATTTGAAACGTAATTTAAACCACACTTGAAACGTCCAATTCATGCTTAGCTAAAAGATGAACATAATCTTCATGTCTAGGGGCATAAGGCGTTCAAGTTCACTTTTAAAAGTTATTCTAGGCCAAGGTAAAGCAACTAGGTGCAAATTTTAATCTCATTTCATAGCTAACTAATCCATGTATGCATGTTATTACATTTAGAACTTTAAGTCCACAAGTTACTTTAAGTTCGTCCCTTTTATTTTCAAAACTTCAAAACTTTATTCTCAAAGTCAATGTCATACTAAACTAATCATGCAAGGCAACTTCAACTCACACATCATACTTGTTTGTACATGTTTCTATGTACGTTTCCAAGGGCAAAATATAACCACTCCATGTTTATAAAACTTTATTTGCAAATGATATATGAGCTATGATACAAAGTAATCTAACACACCTATGATACAACTTTGAATCTTACATCATGCGTACTTAGACCTCATATATATATGTTATCAAGGTCGGAATTAGAGGTACATAAGTTCGTCAAAGTTTGTTTTCAAAAATCTTTAAGTTTCTTTTGAAAACACATACGAAGTCATGATAAAGCATTCCACTATAAGTAAGGTAATCTTATATGTCATGTCTAATATCATGCATTTTCATGTTACATCACTTAGAATAACATATTTCATCGTCAGGAGCACTATACTTGCGTATGTGCTCATTCGACGCCCTCCGATGGCCTTCGATTACGTAACAGTCACAAAGATAACTATTTTGACCCTTCCTAATGACCTCAAATTGAAAAACTTAAAGCACAAAAGTTGTAGGTTTATCCGTTCTCGTTCCGGATCATCTTGAATCTCCTCAATCGGAGTTCGTATGAAAACGTTATGGGCGTTTTACCAAAACATGTTCTGTCAGATTTTTCTCAACATATGTAATAGACCACCCCCCACCGAGGCGGGGGTCTTGCCTTAAAAATGGCCCGCCGGGGCGGGCCTAGCTACTATAAATGCACGGTTTCATGCTCTATTACAAAATAACAAGCCCAATTTACTTTCTAACCTTCATAATTTGAGTTATACATGTCCAAATTAGTCCGTTTTCGATTCTATGGATTCGTAATTCATAGAACTACAACATACTATAATACCCATCAACTAACATAAACATTAACGAACCTAAATATGAATCTATAACTCATGTTCATACTAATTGTTCATGTTTTGACAATTTAGCGAATTCGTTCACTACGAATTCGTTTTTAAACCAAATCGGTTCGTTTAACTTCCGTTGATTTCGTATTAAACTATATTAACAACATCTACCAACAATTCATGGATTATAACAATCCTTAGGCATCAATTTTATGACTCAAAAGCTACTTTTTCATGATATTTCTAAGGAATTGCAAAACTTAGAACTCAAGAACTTATATGCTAGCAAGATTACCTCTTGAATGCTTGGAATTGGTTAGCTATAGCTCCTCAATCCTCCCATTCTACTGAATCTCCAATTCTACTGACTTCCAATAGTTCACTTCTTAGACAACTTCAACAAACGAGAATGAGAGAGAAGGAGCTCTATTTATGGAGAATTGATTGACTAGCTTATAGCTTTGCACCCAGGTTTGATTCTATGGGAAACGAGAGTAACCAACAGATTTTCAAGAGTTGGTCAACTGCTCCCTTGTAGCCATTATCACAGCTATCTTAGCTCTTAACTGCCAATTCATTTTTACGCAATGTAATACTAGGCCACTGTTCACGTACTAGAAGGGTCACTCATTTTGGGACAAGCCACATACCCTCAGCACTAAGGCTTGGTTGAGTTACTATAATTCCCAAATAAAATTTTAGTATACAATTGTTACCATATTAGGAAAATTTAGGGATTATTTATATGCTCACGTCATATAGTCCATGTACATTTGGGTTAGTACAAATAATATTTTAATTGGGCTAACTATCATTCAGTTGGGTATTCTCAATCCCATTATTTCCTATCACATATAAATATCATAATGATCATCATTAATTCTCTTTTAATAATTTCAGTTAAACCTTCAGTCTAGTTTAACTTTAATACTCAGACCACACAAGGCTCATTTATCTCATTTACTGGAGTTATATAACTCAAGCTCATTATTTCTATAATAAAATATTAGGGGTCTAAGCCACGTTTGACTTTTCTCCAATTTCACATTATTTTATTATTTATAAAATTTGTGTGACACACTTTACCTTAATGCTAAATTATTTAGCTTACTTAAATAATTACATATATATAATATTAATATTTACTCTATTAATTATTTAAATGATAACATCCACGATAATAACTTAAGTTATTTAATATATTAAAATAACTTAGTTTTCTTTCATTAATTAACTTTCTTGAAAATACATTAGAAATTATGTATTTTGTCATAACATAAATATTATGTTTTCTCCGAATAAAGACATTTACAAATAGAAAATAATTTGCTTATTGTCTCAAGATATTGTTCTTAATATAATATCAATTAACTATATGTACGACACATGTACATATATTATATATAGAATAATAAGTTTATTTTCTATTATAATAAATTGTTTCCATCAATTTATTTACATATAGCAAATACGTTTTACTATATTTACTATATTATTAATCATTCCTCATACAAAAATATATAAGGTAATATTATTATTCAAAAATAGCATTTCCTCCTTTTATTAAAATAACTCAATATTAGAAATTATTTTAATATCCTCTATTAGAAATATATAATTATTATTTCTCTCTCCCTCTATAAATTGTTCCCAAAACAATTTCTTCAAATGTTAAATATCCATTTAAAGATATAATGATTTATGTCTCCCTTTAATAACGTATATATATTTAACGTTATTCGTACATTAAACTTTCTCACATATTACCATTCTGAGTAACATATATAAAGTATCACATATTCAACACACATATTAATTCACTCCTTTACTTAAGTAAATTAAACTTTGTACTATATTACCATAGTTATTTAATGTTTAACATACACATTATATTATTCCATAATATAACTCTCAACCATCAATTAATCAATATTTATTCTTATTAGTTAATTCTCTCAACTAACTCATGTTTCATTATCCAAACTCATTCGCGGATAACTTACGTACTATTAATAACCTATATTATAATCATATCAGTTATTAGTACACATACACAAGAAAATGACAATAATACATTAATGTCATCCACTTACAATAATAAAATAATCCTATAAACTATTTAATATTGATAGGAAATTTTATCCACTTCTTTTATCTCAACTGAATTATCTCTGCGATCAATATATAAAAACAATATATTTATTAATCACAAAAATCACATATTACATGGTTCATATTACCCTATGTAACACATTCCTACATATCTCGTATCACATAACTGTTTTTATTCGAACCCATTTCACACTTAAGAATTTTATTCACTAAATTCTTATTTTAATATTTTTTAAAAGTTTGGGTTCTTACAGTTGGGACCGGAGTTGGTACGTATGACTACGAAAAAGATTCAAACGATCCGACAACGTATAAAAATTTCACAAGATCGACAAAAGAGTTATGCTGATCTTCATCGAAAGGATGTGGAATTCAATATTGGAGAACATGTGTTGTTACGTGTTGCTCCATGGAAAGGAGTTACGAGATTTAGAAAGAGAGAAAAGCTCAATCCTCGATTCATTGGCCAATTTTTAATCCTCGAATGAGTAGGAACTGTGGCCTATAAACTCGCCTTACCGCCAAGTATGTCTCGTGTTCATAACATTTTTCACATATCTATGTTACGTAAATATGTGAAAGACCCGAACCACATTATTGAGTTAGAATCGGACGAAATAGCGAAAGATTTAACGTATGAAGAGGTTCCTGTTAAAATCTTAGATAAGAAGGAGCATATTTTACGCTCCAAGGTTATACCTCAAGTCAAAATTTTGTGGAGAAACCGCGATGTTGAGGAAATGACCTGGGAGTTAGAATCTGAAATGAAATCAAGGTATCCTTACCTCTTCGACATACCAGGTACGTACCCTAATTTCGAGGACGAAATTTCATAAGAAGGGGAGGTTGTAAGACCCCAACTTTTATGAATAAAGATAGATTTTCTATAAATATCATTTTTGAATATAATGGAGTGAATTTGATATAATGTTATAGTTGTGGGTAATATTTATAAATTTTGCAAAGTACGTAAGTTGTTATATAATATTCGATTGGTCGGGAAATATTCGTTTTAACAGGGATTATTCGTACGACGACACAATCATTGGTGGACCCCACAACGGAATTATTGTCTGATTAAAAAAACGACAAAAATATCTTTTTATAAAATAACGGCGAAAGTTTTACCGTTAACTGTTAGAATACCCGGTGGTTAAAATATAGTAATACGCGGGGTTACACAGTAGCACACGGTATTGCACAGTATTTTTAAATTATTGATTCTTACGTAAGAAGGCACGACTCAATAATTATTACAGTAATTACTGTTCAATATTTTATTCTATTGGTTCAATAATTGCTGCGTTGATATTTTATATTATTGGTGTTTCAATAATTATCACTGCACAATATTTCCCATTATCAGATCAATAATTCATATTATTTGAATAATATTATTAGATATCATTATTGGTAATGTATAGAAAGTTCTGTCAAGGAGAGGTTTGGTCACCTAATTGTGAGCCAGTAAGGAGAAATCCTTATTGAAAAGCCCCCTCTTTCCTGAGAACGGCCTGATTATCATTATTGTGATTCTGTAATATTATTTGTGAATAATTAATTATTGATTTATATGATAAGGAAATATTTATTTATGTGGACATAAATGATGGATAGGAAAATATTTATTTTATGTGGTTATAAATGAAGGAATTAATGTTGAGGTGTTTTATCAGTATTTTTGTCAGAATGAAGGTATTAAAAATCAAATCAGTGTTCTTAAAGCTCTATTACGTGAGTTATAATTTTAATCCGACCGTTGGATCGTTGTGATTTTTGGATATGCTATGCATATATAAGTTGAGTATATGTCCACAAATTTTGAACCGTTAAAAATTAACGCATGATTTGTTATGAATTTTAAAAGGTGTTAAAAATTATCCGTTTGTGAATTTCGGATATTTTCTGTTTGGAATTTGGAAAAACTTAAAATTGCAAAGTTGTAGAGAATTCAATTTTTGTGTGGAATGGACATAAAATTCGTATTTTTCTGATAAAAGGGCTATTTATTATGAATTACTGAAGTTTTAAAAAATAAAATATTTTTATTAAAATTGAGTGGGATCCACTTTTGTTTTTAACATATGGATTGCTATTTTTGTTCCAAGATGACTGGCTTGAAAAGGAGGAGGCGTAGGAAGAACGAAAGAAAATATTTTATTTATTTAGTCTACTATGACGTTCTAATATTTTCCTATAAATAGACGCTTAAGTTAGAATTGAAAATCACACCAGAATCAGAGAATTCTTCTTCTATAATCTTGAGCGTATTTCTTTAGAGTTTTAGAAAGCTTTGAGCACAGAAAATAGTAAAAGTTTTCTTCAAGAATATCCCCGCTATACCAGTTAGAATACTCTTATTTTCAAGGTAAAGGATATTATTTTTGTTCAATATTCGTTTGAAATAATATTTTCTTCCATACTCTGTAGTATGTAAGTAATATTATTTCGTTTCAGATTTGAATTTTATACTTATTTTGTTAAAATTTTGGCTTTTATACTCCATGAAATTAGTTGAATATCCTTGATATTTGCGCTTCATCCAGTATCTTTTCATTAAAATATTATTCTGAGCATTCTTGATAAGTTTCAACTTTTTCATGCCGAAATACTATTAACGGGGTTACTATTCCCAAAGTACTATTCACGGGGTACTATTCACTTGAGTACTATTCACCCGGGGTAATATTCATGATAAAAATTTATTCGTTTTCGGTCCAAATTATTTTTTGTACAATATTATTTTTAAATTTTACTCCACAAAGTAGTATCATGTTGACAATTTGGACGTTATTGATTTCTGGATAAATTAAATTATAAATCTTTAAAAAATTTATCCTTGAACTTGTTTTGTTGAATTCTTATATCATTGTCATCATCCTCATGTTTATATTCTGTTGAAAGTCATTTGTGGCCTGTAGTGCATAGATGGACTTGGTATGATTATGACCAGGAATTATTTAGTATAATCATGACCGTAATGTTACAAATGATGTGGTTAAAGTTCTCATTGGCCCGTAGTGCATTGATGGACAGTTGTTGGCATGATCATGACCATTGGTGAATACACGAATATCCTTGGCCCGTAGTGCATGGATAATTTGTGGTCGTAATACTAATGAATATCTTTGGCCGTAGTGCAGGGATGATGTGAATTATTTATTAAGTTGAGTCTCAGTGATAAAAGTGATGAAAAACCTTTTAAATCATAGAAGATAGTAGATTTTATTCTCTACTTGACTCTTCTAATGGATTGCTTGTTCCGCTGCAGTTAAACTTGATGTTTATTATATTTTATCAGTTTAACACTGTTGAAGGCTAACGATAAATTATTCTGCATTATCTTAGTTATAATATTTCTTACTGGGCTAGTTGAGCTCACCCTTTTGCTTTCATTGTCTTATTCAGGAAATGAGAACGTAGCCGGGACTAGTCGGGGAACGGAGTGACGGTCCAGATAATAGCATTAGTAGTCCTCACTATTCTATAAAATAGTGTGATAGTAATTGTATTGAGGACACCATTTGAGTTGAATACTGTCTGGAAGACAATATTCGTTTTAAAACTCTCAGTTTATGCTTTGTCGTATTTTACACGATAGTTGTATTATTAAGTTGTATTTGATTTTTGTACCATGTATTTGGCGACTCGAGATGGGTGATGTATACCTATTTTGGGGGCGTCACAACTTTACTTACTTCCTTAACAGGTCGCTTAAAGTAAACTAGCAAATGGACACACCTTTGATTTCTTCTAAGGATATATTATTTGACACCTTGGGATCTTCTACTTACAACATCCCATTGTCAGTCCTCTTGTCAAACCTGACTTGATTCTACGATTTATTTAACTCCCAATGTTTTACATTATCAGCTGTTACTTTATGAACTTTTGATTACTCTGCAAACTGTTATGAGCTTTACGACCAAGCAGAGTATCTTTGCAATGTACCCGTTATTGAGACTTTCTAGAGATTTCTTCTGGTGAGGACTATACTCAGATATTCTGAAAGTATATATATCCTTCTGCTATTAGTTTCTTCTTGTTTGACCTTCAACTTATATTCATGGCTCGTAGGTGAGCTTTACAATTGCCTTTACGTTGAGCTTTATAGTCAACTTTACACATAATGCTTTACGATTATGAGGCTGACTTTACGATCTTGACTTTATTGAACGATCTTGGAGTTATCTTACGATATGACTTTCATTTAGTGTCTGCGTGGAGTATTCTACTTTCAGCCTTTACTAAAAGAGTTTTACTTGACTTTACGATTCACTGATCACTTTTTAAGTTGGTCATTACTTTGTAAAGTGATATTTACGATAATCATAATAGCTCTACGATTCTTCCTACAACTCTGAGATGGTCTTCCAACTTTGTGATCATCTTTTCACTTTATGAGTTGGAGTGAACTCTGCGATTTACCTGATGATTTACGAACAGAGTTAACTCTGCGATGCATCTTCACATCACGAAATTGGCAGAGTAACTTTACAATCAACAAAATCCTATCAGCTATACATCAAATCAACTTCAAATAAGATTAACCTAACATTATTTGATCTTTCTAATCCAAGTTCTTGTAAATCAAAATATTTGTAAGGACTTTACAATACTTACTTATACAAATATTCATTAATAATTTATTCATCAGTTAATGATAATTCAATTAAGATCAACCTAATAGTTTTGATATTTTCAATTCCAAGTCCTTGTACATTCGTTCCGTAAAAACTTTACAAAACTTCTCTTTCACAATTATGCTTTAGTCGACCAGTTCTTATATATGTGTTGCATTCATTTGGATTGATCAACTCAATCAGATCAAACTAACATGTTTGATCTATCTATATTCTAAATCCTTATACATAGATATCTCAGTTAATTAAGGATTTTAGAAAACTTATGCACACAAATATACTTTAATCATTTCATCATCAAATCTTATACATTTGGAATCTCATGTAGATCCTGATCAATCTTCCCCTCAATAAATCAACCTTTTAGTCTACATGCAAATTCCTAACAACATTTACTAAATTTTATAAACAATATGAATATGTATATTCTATATTTATACGTGCACTGCCTCCTGCCCCTTCATCTTCTAAATATGCTTCATTATTAAAATAACTATTCAAGAAATCAAAAACTTCAACACACAAAAAAGTAGTTTAAACGAACTTGGTTTTATAACTGACCAAGAACTTGAAAATTTTAATATACTTATTTTTTGGGAAAAATATAAACGAAAATTTCCTACTTTGGCGGCGATGGCGAATGATCTACTAACTATCCAAACTAGTACCGTAGTTTCGGAATCTTGTTTTTCTTTATCTGGCAATGTATTGGATGAAAAAATAAGCAAATTTAGTCCGGATTTGTTGGAAATATGCATTTGCTACATAGATTATCTTACCGCGCAAAGAAAAGTACATGATGTAATAGACGATCAAGATGACTCTGAAGATCTCGAAGTCGAAAGTGTCGAAAGTGCAAATCACGAAGATTGAAGATATATTTGATTAAGATTCAAAGACAAATATTTTTTGAAGATTTGAAGACATATTTTTAAAAATTTTAAAGATAAATATTTGTAACCAACTCATTCTTGATTTTTGTTTAAGTTATACTTTAAAGTTATAAACTTATAATTATTCATTAAATTATTAATTCAATAAATTAATTTTTTTTCTTATTCATTATTGTAATTTGTAAGTTGTAATACATTACTTTTAATTAATACATCAATCAAGTTTAAAGTTTGAATTATTCATTATTGATGTATTATAAGCACATTAATTAATATACCAGTTAGTTTATTTAATATTAATAAGTTAGTTGATTAAATTTTAATATTAATATACTAGTTAGTCGGTGTTTGATTACATCTTAATATATCGTAACAGCTCACCTCTTAATGTATTTTAACAACTCACATTTTTGTATTAAGAGATCCTCTGAATAGTTAAGATACAAATATTAGTCTAAACTATTCAGAGAAGCTCTTAATATAAATATATGAGTTTTTAAAATATATTAAGAGGTGGACTATTAAGATGTATTAAGATGCGATCAAACACAACCTAGTTTATTTAATATTAATAAATTAGCTGTTTAAAATTTAATATTAATATACTAATTTTTTTAATATTAATAAGTTAGTTGATTAAAAGTTTATTAATATTTAATATTTATAGATATAGTTACATAAATAATTAAATATAATGATAATTGATAGGCACAATATTATACACTATATGACTATAATACTGCCAAAGTTGAAACTGCCAATGTGTTGTGGCCTGTGGGCCTGTGTGGTTGTGTCATTGTGCATTTTTATTCATGAGCTGATGGCCATGAGGCCATGAGGCATAAGCCATTGAGCCTGCTCGGCTGCTGGCATAAGAAAAAAAAGAGCCTTAGGACTGAGTGAGGCCATATGTCCTACATGGCTACATGCCTACATCTATACGTGTTGGTTAATGAAATGAAACCTAGAACAAAAGAAAAAAAACGCCCATAAGACCTTAGTTTGGGCCACAAAATACGAATCAGGATCCTCTATGAGGATTTCTTGTGAGGATCTTGTGAGGATTTTGTTGTGGACCGGACCGCCTGAACTTGGGTTAAGTCCGGTCTTCAAGCCTCAACAGGCTACATATTATTGCGCCAAACTTGAACTGGCCTGGCCTAGCACTCCAAAAGTTAAGACATGCCCTTGCCTAGTCAACGGCCAAGGCCTAGCAAGCCTAGGCCAGACCAGCTCTGGTTGTCTTATTGTGCATCACTAGTACCGGTGAAATTTTATTTGTATATTTATTCTTTTTACTTAAAAAAATATTACATGGAAATTAATTTTCTTAAGTATGGTGAATATTTCTTGAAATATATTAAAAAATTAAATATAAATTAAAATTTTATTTATATAAAACTTCTATTAGAATATTTAAGTACTACATTAGATTTCCTTAGTAAATATATGATATAGAGAGTGTATAATTACTTACTTTTTTCTCATTTTACTTTAAGCCTAGTTAAAAATTATCTTACAAGCCCAAATTTTGATATTTATTTTTTATTTGAAATGAAAAATTGTATAAAAAATTAATTTTAATAAGCGCATGTAAATAATTCTAAAAGGATATAATTTTTTATATAATTTAAAAGTTTTGTCTATATAAATTTTCTATTATTGTAAGACCCCAACTTATTATTAAATGAAATTAAATTTCCTCTATTTATTATTTTAAAATAGTAAGGGTTGATTTAATTAATGTGGTTAGTTATAAGTAAAATGCGTAAATATTTCAAATAAGCAAGTGGTTATAAAATATTCATTTTTGTAGGTGAATATTCGTTTGGTTGTGGAATATTCTTGCTGTCGGGGAATATTCGTACGACGGCGCAGCCTTGTGTGGGTCCCATAACGGAAAGCGATTGGATGAAGAAAACGATAAGTATAAGTTGTTTATAAATAACGGCGTAGTTGTTACCGTTAATACTGTTAGAATACCCGGTGGTTAAAACACAATAGCACACGGTATTATACCAATTATTGATTCTTACGTAAGAAGACACTACTCAATAATTGTTACAGTAATTACTGTTCAATATTTTATTTTACTGATTCAATAATTACTACGTTGATATTTTATATTATTGTTGTTTCAATAATTGTCACTGCACAGTATTTTTCATTATCAGATAAATAATTCATATTATTTGAATAATATTATTAGATAGCATTATTGATAATATCTAGAGAATTCTGTTTAAGGAGAGGTTTGATCATCTAATTGCGCGCTAGTAAGGAGAAGTCCTTATTGGAAAGCCCCCTCTTTCCTGGGAACGGCCTAGTTGTCATAATTGTGATTCTGTAATATTATTTGTGAATAATTAATTATTGAGAAAATATTTATTTGATGTGGATATAAATGATGGATTTATTTATGTAGTTATAAATTAAGGAATTAGTGTTAAGGTATTTTATCAGTATTTTATCGGATTGGAGGTATTAAAAGATCAAATCGGTGTTCTTAAAGCTCTACTGCGTGAGTTATAATTTTAATCCGACCGTTGGATCGTTGTGATTTTTAGATATGTTATACATATATAAGTTGAGTATATATCCACAAATTTTGAACCGTTAAAAATGAACGAATAATTTGTTATGGATTTTTAGAAGTGTTGAAAATCATCCGTTTGTGGATTTCAGATATTTTTTGTTTAGAATTTAAAAAAACTTAAAGCTACAAAGTTGTAGAGAATTCGATTTCATGTGGAATGGACATAAAATTCATATTTTTCTGATAAACGGGCTATTTTTCTATGAATTATTGAAGTTTCAAAAAATAAAATAATTTTTATTATGGGTGGGACCCAATTTTTGGTTGGTGTTGAATGTACATGGGCTGCTGAAATTTTCAGAATTGAGGGGCTGAAGATTTTCAAAGAGCATGCGTAGGAAAATAATAAGGTTATATTAAATTTTATTATTTTAGTCTCCTTTGGCATTCTAGCATTTTCCGATAAATAGGCGCTTAGGTTAGAATTGAAAATCACACCAGAAATAATTTTTCTTTCTCTCTATATTGTCGAGCGTATTTTAGTGAGTATTTTGATACTTTGAGAGTTGCTATTCAGTGCAAGTTTTATTCGACTTTATACCCGATATTCTGAACAGAAGTACTGTTATTTTGAGGTAAGGGATGTTATTTTCTTCTTAAATGATATTATTTTCTTCAATATCATTATGCCAAAATATTAGTTTAAACTTTTTATCAAATTTAGAACTTTTTGTGACGGGGCTACTATTCACGTATACGGTACTATTCACGTATACGGTAATATTCACGAATACGGCACTTTTCACCGAAAAATGAAAATTTTTCTTTTTGTCCAAGATATCTATTATGGTTACTCTCTTTGATTGTATCCATGTTTTGATCTTTATTTTTGAATTCTACTTCACAATTGGTTGTTATGGAGTATTATTGCACTTAGATAAACTGTAATACGAATCCCTAATATTTGTCCTTCTGTCTCATTGGATTCGTTTTCTTTAAAATATTTTTCATCACCCTCAGTCTTAAATGATGATATTACTGAATATCTTTCGCCTGTAGTGCAAAGATGAATGATTAACTGATGAATATCTTTGGCCCGTAGTGCAAAGATGAATAGGTGTTGAGATGAACATAACCGACTGGTGATACAAATGAATATCTTTAGCTTGTAGTGCAAAGATGAATATTTGATTCAAGATGTATATTGATTGATGTTACATGGATAAAATATCGTCGATGGGCTTTTAAATTTTAGAAGATAGTAGAATTCATTCTCTACTTGACTCTTTTAATGGTTTGTTATTTTCGCTGCAGTTGTTGATCTAAAACTTGTTGTCTATTATATTTTATCAAATTTTTTCCTGTTGAAGACTAATGATAAGTTGTTGTATATTATCTTAGTCATAATATTCTTTTGTTGGCTAGTTGAGCTCACCCTTCTCCTTTTTGTTCTATTTTTCTCAGGAGGCGAGAATATAGCGGGAACTAGTCGGGACGTGGAGTGATGTTTCTAGTCAGTTGTGTTAGCAGTCCTCACTATTTTATAAAATAGTATTTCAATAATTGTAATGAGGACTTATTTGAGTGTGGATATTGTCTAGAAGACAATATTTGTATTTAAACTCACAGTATTGTGTTGTCGTATTTTGTGCGACAAGTGTATTAATGAAGTTGTAATTATTTCTGTACCATGTATTTGGCAACTCAGAATGGGTGATGTATACCTATTTTGGGGGCGTCACAGTTGGTATCAGAGCTTAGGGATATGGTCTCTGGCGGAGATCAGGGAATAGAACTAGGAGGGGAGAGACGAGTAAATCCTTCGCTAGTGTGTCCTACCTAAGCTTATTTGTTGGTAAGTTATAATATAAGGATATTATGTGATATGTTAATTTGTTTAATTAACCCTTGTTTTATGGCAGTATTTGAGAATGACAACCGAGAATGTTAACAATGGAGTATATGAGATTGTGGAACAACCTTTAGTCACAAACCAGGAGTGCGTGCAATAGGAAGGCAATATTCCTCCTGTAAACAACGTTACTGAGCAAACGATGAATGATGGAATGTTTAGGAGCTTTTTGTAGTTCATGCAAAATCAGACGAGGGAGACTCGTGTGCAAAATACGGGTGGAAATGATAGTAACGCGCGGTTTGTCATGGCCAAGCAGTTCAAAGAGTTGGGACCACCAGAATTCTGGGGAAAGCCAGATCCGATTAAGGCGGAGACGTGGGTCAAGCAAATTACTAAGATATTCGATGTCTTGGGATGCATGGAGGAACAGAAGGTTCCATTGCCACTTTTATGTTCCATAATGAGGTAGATTACTGGTGGGAATCTGTGAAACGTACCCATCCAACTGCACTCAGCATGTCTTGAGAAGCGTTTCAAAAACTGTTTAATGACAAGTACTTTCCTGAAAGTATTAGTCATATGAAGGAGGTAGAGTTTATTAGACTAGAACAAAACAACATGACGGTGTCCCAGTACGAGGCAAAATTCGCAGAGTTATCCAGGTTTGCACCTCATTTGGTGGAGAACGAGGAACGTATGACAAGGATGTTTTTGAGAGGTCTAAAACCCGAGATTCGGCAATATCTTATCTCTCATAAATTTTCTTTATATTCAGATGTTGTAAACATGGTTTAATTATTAGAGCGAGATAATGAGTATGTTCAACCGAGGGACAACAACCAGGGTCAGACCGGTGATAGCAGTCATCGGAGCAATGATAACCAGCGGGGAGGAAGGAATACAGACAAAAGCGGTAATCACTCTAGTGGTAATCGTGGCCGTGAAAATAGAAGAAGCGAGTTGGGAGGAGATTTCAAGAAGAGAAGGTACAACAATGATAATGTAAAGACGACAGCACAAACATCAACTGTTTCTAGGGGAGGAGAATGACCACCGGTCGTATGTTATAAATGCGGGAAAGAAGGACACATCAGCCCAAACTGCCCACAACAATCCAAGGTATGTTATAACTGTAGAAATGAGGGTCATATAGCTCGAGAGTGTTCTGTAGCAAAACCAAGTTCAGCGGGGATGGTGACTCCAAAAGCTATCCCGGATAAGTAGAAATCAGCGGTTCCTGGAAGAGCATTTGTCGTGACTGGCCAAAACGTGAGAAATCCGAACGAGGTGATCACGAGTAAGCTAATCTTGAATTCTTACGAAGTTTATACTTTACTAGATACCAGTTCTACCCATTCTTTTATCTCTCCTGCTTGTGCTCAACGTTTAAACTTGACTCCGGAGAAATTAGACTTTGACCTATCTGTGGAGACTCCGTTAGGAGAAACTTTCATTACATCTACAGTTTATAAATCTTGCTTAATCCAAGTTGGCACCATCACATTACCTGTTGATCTTATTTCTTTAAAGATACTTGCTTTTGATGTGATTTTAGGAATTGATTGGTTGACCACTCATCATGCCAAAATTGATTGCTTTCGTAAGGTTGTTAGTTTTCATATTCCTAAACAACCTGTTATGCAAATTCAAGCAACTAAACCACTAAAATCAATCACTGTCATATCCAACCATAAAGCTATTCGTTTATTGAAAAACGGATGTCAAGCTTTCTTAACCCATGTTATGGATTTGAATAAAGACACGTCAAATTTGAATAAAATTTCTGTTGTTAGTGAATTTTTTGACGTATTTTCTGAAGAACTTCCTGGTCTAACCCCAGAACGTGAAGTTAAATTCTTTATTGACCTTGAACCCGGTACAAAGCCCATTTCTAAAATCCCATATCGAATGGCTCCTATTGAACTTCAGGAGTTAAAAGTCCAATTACAGGAGTTGTTAGACATCGATTTCATTCGTCCTAGTACGTCTCCTTGGGGTGCTCCTGTTTTATTTGTAAAGAAGAAAGACGGGAGTATGCGACTTTGTATTGAATATCGAGAATTGAACCATGTCACCATCAAGAATAAGTATCCGCTACCTCGTATTGATGACATGTTCGATCAATTGCAAGGAGCATAATTCTTTTCAAAGATCGATCTTCATTATGAATATCATCAGCCGAAGATTAAAACTAAGGATATTCCAAAGACTGCCTTCAGAACTCGGTACGAGCATTATGAATTCTTAGTCATGTCTTTTGGATTGACTAATGCTCCTGTTGCTTTCATGGATATGATGAACCGGGTATTCAAAGAATATTTAGATCAGTTCGTTGTTGTCTTTATTGATGACATCCTTATCTATTTCAAAAGTCGTAAAGATCATGAGCACCATTTGAAGCTAGTACTCCAAAGGCTTCGCGATAACAAGCTATATGCCAAGTTAAAAAAATGCGAGTTCTGGCTTGAGGAATTAGTATTCCTTGGGCACGTGGTGTCAAAATATGGAGTATCTGTTGACCCAGCGAAGATTGAAGCAATCCAAAGTTGGGAGCAAATGAAGTCGGTGACCGAAATACGTAGTTTTTTGGGCTTAGCTGGTTATTATCAGAAATTTGTGGAAGGATTTTCTCGAATCACTACTCCGTTAACTCAGCTGACTCGGAAAGATACAAAATTCGTATGGAGCGAGAAATGTGAGAAGAGTTTCCAAGAGCTCAAGAAGAGACTCATTTCGGCACCTGTTTTGACAATACCATCTGGTTCAGATGGATTTGTTATCTACAGCGATGCTTCAGGCAAAGGGTTAGGATGTGTTCTCATGCAACATGGGAAAGTCATAGCCTATGCCTTGCGACAACTCAAAGAATATGAGAGGAATTATCCTACTCATGATTTGGAGTTGGCAGTAGTCGTTTTTGCGTTGAAGATTTGGAGACACTACCTGTATGGGGAGAAAGTGGAGATCTATACGGATCATAAAAGCCTCAAATATTTCTTCACCCAAAAGGAACTCAACATAAGGCAACGACGTTGGCTTGAGCTGTTGAAAGATTATGACCATACCATCCAATATCATCCTGGAAAAGTACACGTGGTAGCTGACACATTGAGTAGAAGATTATATGCGGGTACGAGTGCGATATTGTTAACACAAAGACCCATTTTGTATGACTTGGAAAGGATGGAGATAGAGGTAAAGACTCCAAGTACTCACGTGATGATATTAAATATACGAGTAGAACCGACTTTAATCGATAAAGTTAAAGCTGCTCAAGCTACGGATATGGAGTTGATGCGTATGAAGAAGAAAGTACAAGAAGGTGCTATTCCAGAAGCAAGAATCGATGAAGAAAGAATACTTCGAGTCAACTTCAAACTTTGTGTTCCTAACGATTCTGACTTAAAGCATAGAATCATGATGGAGGCACACAACACACCATTTGCAATCCATCCTGGAAGTACCAAAATATATCATGATCTTCGATATATATTTTGGTGGAGCAATATGAAGAGAGAGATCGCGGAGTTTATCTCTATGTGTTTAACTTGTCAACGTGTAAAGGCGGAGCATCAAGTGCTAAAGGATCTATTGCAACCACTTGCGATCCCGAAATAGAAGTGGGAACACATTACCATGGATTTCGTTACGGGTTTTCCCAAGGTATCTCAAGGCATAGATGCGATTTGAGTCATTGTTGATAGATTAACCAAGTCTGCCCATTTCTTGCCTATACGTGAGACTTATTCCCTTGAACGTCTTGCTCGTATGTACGTGAATGAGATTGTGAGATTGTGAGATTGCATGACATGCCAGTATCCATAGTTTCGGATCGTGACCCAAGATTCACTTCACGATTTTGGGTTAGCTTGCAGAGAGATATGAGCACGGATTTACGATTTAGTTCAGAATACCATCCTCAAACGGACGGGCAATCAGAAAGGACTATTCAAACTCTTGAAGATCTATTAAGACTCTGTGTCCTAGATTTCAAAGCAGTTATCAGGCAAGTATAGGTGTGGCTCCATTCGAGGCGTTGTATAGAAGAAAATGTCATTTTCCAGTATGCTGGGACGAGGTGGGTGAAGCAACGTTGTTGGGACCAGAATTGGTACAAATGACTACAGAGAAGATCTAAACGATTCGACAACGTATACAAATGACACAGGATCGACAAAAGAATTATGCTGATCTTCATCGAAAGGACGTTGAATTTAATATTGGAGATCATGTACTGTTACGTATTGCTTCATGGAAGGGAGTTACAAGATTTGGGAAGAGAGGAAAGCTCAATCCAAGATTTGTTGGTCCATTTAAAATTCTTGACTGAATAGGAAATGTGGCCTATAGACTCGTATTACCTCCAAGCATGTCTCGTGTTCATAATGTTTTTCACACATCTATGCTTCATAAATATGTGAAGGACCCGAACCACATTATTGAGTTAGAACCGGACGAGATAGCTGAAGATTTAATATACGAGGAAGTACCTGTTAAGATCTTGGATAGGAAAGAGAATGTCCTACGCACAAAGGTTATACAATAAGTAAAGGTTTTGTGGAGAAACTATGCTATTGAAGAAATGGCCTGGGAGTTAGAATCAAAAATGAAAGTGAGGTATCCTTACCTTTTTGAAACACCAGGTACGTACGTCAATTTCAAGGACGAAATTTTATAAGGAGGGGAGGTTGTAAGACCCCAACTTATTATTAAATGAAATTAAATTTTCTATATTTATTATTTTGAAATAGTAAGGGTTGATTTGATTAATGTGGTTAGTTATGGGTAAAATACGTAAATATTTCAAATAAGCAAGTGGTTATAAAATATTCATTTTTATCGGTAAATATTCGTTTGGTCGTGAAATATTCTTGCTGTCGGAGAATATTCGTACGACGGCGCAACCTTGTGTGGGCCCTATAACGAAAAGCGATTGGATGAAAAAAACGACAAGTATAAGTTGTTTAAAAATAATGACGTATTTGTTACCGTTAATACTGTTAGAATACCCAGTGGTTAAAACATAGTAGCACACGCTATTACACCAATTATTGATTCTTACGTAAGAAGACACTACTTAATAATTGTTACAGTAATTACTGTTCAAAATTTTATTTTATTGATTTAATAATTGCTACGTTGATATTTTATATTATTGTTGTTTCAATAATTGTCACTGTGCAGTATTTTCCATTATCAGATCAATAATTCATATTATTTGAATAATATTATTAGATAACATTATTGGCAATGTCTAGAAAGTTCTATCTAAGGAGAGGTTTGGTCATCTAATTGCGCACCAGTAAGGAAAAATCCTTATCGAAAAGCCCCCTCTTTTCTGGGAACGGCCTGGTTGTCATAATTGTGATTCTGTAATATTATTTGTGAATAATTAATTATTGAGGAAATATTTATTTGATGTGGATATAAATGATGGATTTATTTATGTGGTTATCAATTAAGGAATTAGTGTTAAGGTATTTTATCAGTATTTTATCGGATTGGAGGCATTAAAAGATCAAATCGGTGTTCTTAAAGCTCTACTGCGTGAGTTATAATTTTAATCCGACCGTTGGATCGTTGTGATTTTTGGATATGTTATACATATATAAGTTGAGTATATATCCACAAATTTGGAACCGTTAAAAATGAACGAATGATTTATTATGAATTTTTAGAAGTGTTGAAAATCATCCGTTTGTGGATTTCGGATATTTTCTGTTTAGAATTTGGAAAAACTTAAAGCTACAAAGTTGTAGAGAATTCGATTTCATGTGGAATGGACATAAAATTCATATTTTTCTGATAAACGGGCTATTTTCTATGAATTATTGAAGTTTCGAAAAATAAAATAATTTTTATTATGGGTGGGACCCAATTTTTGGTTGGTGTTGAATGTACATGGGCTGCTGAATTTTTCAGAATTGAGGGGCTGAAGATTTTCAAAGAGCATGCGTAGGAAAATAATAAGGTTATATTATATTTTATTATTTTAGTCTACTT
Organism: Panax notoginseng; assembly: GCA_016801055.1. Classification (NCBI taxonomy): domain Eukaryota; kingdom Viridiplantae; phylum Streptophyta; class Magnoliopsida; order Apiales; family Araliaceae; genus Panax; species Panax notoginseng. Next base: position 20,789,530 of record CM029021.1, read on the forward strand.
TGACATTCTAGCATTTTTCTATAAATATGCACTTAGGTTAGAATTGAAAATCACACCAGAAACAAGTTTTCTTTCTCTCTATATCGTCGAGCGTATTTTAGTGAGTATTTTGATACTTTGAGAGTTGCTATTCAGTGCAAGTTTCCTTCGACTTTATACCCGATATTTCAAACAGAAGTACTGTTATTTTGAGGTAAGGGATGTTATTTTCTTCTTAAATGATATTATTTTCTTCAATATCATTATGCCGAAATATTGGTTTGAACTTTTTATCAAATTTAGAATTTTTTGTGTCGGGGTTACTATTCACGTATACGGTACAATTCACGTATACGACACTATTCACGAATATGACACTATTCACCGAAAAATAAGATTTTTTCTTTTTATTCAAGATGTCTATTATGGTTACTATCTTTGATTGTATCTATATTTTGATCTTTATTTTTGAATTCTACTTCACAATTGGTTGTTATGGAGTATTATTGCACTTGGATAAACTGTAATACGAATCCCTAATATTTGTCCTTCTGTCTCGTTGGATTCATTTTCTTTAAAATATTTTTCATCATCCTCAGTCTTAAATGATGATATTACTGAATATCTTTGGCCTATAGTGCAAAGATGAATGATTAACTGATGAATATCTTTGGCCCATAGTGCAAAGATGAACATGTGTTGAGATGAACATGACCGACTGGTGATACAAATGAATATCTTTGGCCTATAGTGCAAAGATGAATATTTGATTCAAGATGTATATTGATTGATGTTATAGGGATAAAATATCGTTGATGGGCTTTTAAATCTTAGAAGATAGTAGAATTCATTCTCTACTTGACTCTTCTAATGGTTTGCTGTTTTCACTGCAGTTGTTGATCTAAAACTTGTTGTCTATTATATTTTATCAGATTTTTCCCTGTTGAAGACTAATGATAAGTTGTTGTATATTATCTTAGTCATAATATTTTTTACTGGGCTAGTTGAGCTCACCCTTCTCCTTTTTGTTCTATTTTTCTCAGGAGGTAAGAATATTGCGGGAACTAGTCGGGGTGTGGAGTGATGTTTCTAGTCAGTTGTGTTAGCAGTCATCACTATTTTATAAAATAGTGTTTCAATAATTGTAATGAGGACTTATTTGAGTGTGGATATTGTCTAGAAGACAATATTTGTATTTAAACTTACAGTATTGTGTTGTCGTATTTTGCGTGACAAGTGTATTAATGAAGTTGTAATTGTTTCTGTACCATGTATTTGGCGACTCAGAATGAGTGATGTATACCTATTTTGGGGGCGTCCCAGTTATAGTATTTAAGTATTACATATTAGATTTCTTTAGTAAATACAATATATTAGAATGTTAAATTATTGCTCAATTTTTAATAAATATATTATATAGAGTGTTTTTTTTATTAGATTTGTATTTAGTAAATATATTCTATTAGAGTTTTTAATTACTATTAAATTTCTTTAGCAAATATATTATATTAGAGTCGTTGATTATTATTAGATTTTGTTATCTTTAATACATAGTTAATTCAGTGGCTTGTATAAAAAAGTATATATTAAATAATATATTTGCAAATATTGAATTCTATTATAAGTCTTGTAACACTTAGACTTTTATATTACTAAATAAAAAAATTAATTAGGTTAGTAGGATTCTTTGATTTCACATAAAAATACAATTACTCTAATTAAATATAAAGTACTCGCGAGAAGGCCATATAGGTAAATATGGGGTGAGGTGGGGAGGGAGGGGTGGGTGTGCGGGTGAGGGGGGGGGGATTATTATGTATCTTGTCAAAATAAAAATAAAAATAAATTAATAAATGGTAAAATCTGTTTAACTAATTATATTAGATTTGAGATATATGATTTTTCTCTAAATCACCTACATGGCATGTTGTAATTTTATTGTGTAAAACACTAATTTTACATGTCGTTCTTATATAATTTATTATTTCTTCATTAAGTATATTGAAATGTTAATTAATAGTCGCGACGTGATAATAAAAGTATTATGACAAACTTGAAACTTTTTTTGTAAAATAAAAAATTATAAATATGACTTTTTTTTATTAACGTGAAGAGTAATAAAATTCAACAAATATAATTTTTGATGCAAATACATAAAATTCAGTAAAATTTTTTGTTTTTAAGACTTCATTTTCTTGAAGTCACCAAATCTTATTTTCAAAATAGTTGTCACTTTTATTTGAATCAAAAGTACTTTTGTGATTAAATATTGAATACAAAATAATGTGAATGGTAGTTATTGGATCTACCTATGAACAGTGACATTTGCTAATTATAATTTGACCCATCATTTTATATCTATTTTTTATAGCCATCTTTTATCACCATAACATTCTATAAGGATGACAATCTTGTGATGTCGAAACTTATGTATACACACATTTATAATACGAACTCGTTTATTGTGACGCCCCCAAAATAGGTATACATCACCCATCTTGGGTTGTCAGAAAATACACTACTGACAACTCCACATCATTATTACAATTATCGTACAAAATACGACTATACATATACTGTGAGTTTCAATACAAATATTGTAACGTATATAATACGACAATATTTATACTCAAATTATTACAATGCCATCTAAAGTTCAACAACAAATATTTCAAGTTCCCAAAGGAACACGAGAAGATTTCTATCATCCTCATTCTAATGAAGTGCATTTTTGACACTTCCAAATTCAAGTTCGCCTCACCCTATTATTGTTCACCACAATTAAATATTAAATGATGTATAAAATATGTCACACACATTTTAAGTTCTCAGTACAATTATTATGCCACACCTTTTCATAATTTGATTAGGCTTGTGATTAATTCGTATAACCACTTTATACCCATGTTCTCTTTGCTAGTCCCAGCTACACTTTTATTACCTGAAAGGGGCGATGAAGTAAAAGGGTGAGCACAAATAGCCCAGTAAAAAATATCATGACTTAAGATAATTAAATTATCCATAGTCTTCATCAATAATAATTCAGATATTTAGAACATATGGTAGAAGATAAAAGTTTTCAACCATAATAGTAGGGGAATCAACAATCGATTAGAATAGTCAAGTAGAACATAATGTCTACTCTCCTCTCCAAATTAAAAGTCCATCATCAATATTTTATTACTGTAATATTCATCAACAGTTATTTGTTGTACCCATGACAAAGAGAACTCTCATCACCTGAACCACTAAAGATTATTATTAAATTCATAATTTATATTTATAATCTTATAAATCAACAGTTTCATCTTGCCACAAAGGTTTAATAGAACGTTTACTCAATATCCTTACCCCAAAGGCTAAAGATATTCAAATGTAATAACGATGATCATACCAATCAGTTGTCTATCTTTGCACTATGGGCCAAAGATATTTAACTATAAAACCAATGGTAAAAATCATGCCAATCAATTATCTGTCAGTGCACTATGGCCAAAGACATTCAACTGTTAACTAATGGTCATGATCCTACCAATCACATCATCGAATTATCCATGCACTACGGGCCAATGATATTCGTTAGTATCACCAGTGGTCATGATCATGTCATACACCTGTCCATCTTTGCACTACGGGCCAAAGCTATCAATCAGCAGTTCGTCTTTGCAAGTAAGCCAAAGATATACAATTGTAAAACCAATAATTAACAGTCCATCTATGCACTACGAGCCAAAGATGGCTTTCATCACAATATAAACATGACAATGATGACAATGATTGTAAAACCCCAATTTTTATGAATAAAGATGAATTTTCTATAAATATCATTTTTTTAATATTATGGAGTGAATTTGATATAATGTTATAGTTGTGGGTAATATTTATAAATTTTGCAAAGTACGCAAGTTGCTATATTATATTCGGTTGGTAGGAAAATATTCATTTTAACAGAAAATATTCGTATGACGACACAATTATTGGTGGACCCCACAACGGAATTATTGTCGGATTGAGAAAACGATAAAAATATTTTTTATAAAATAACGGCGAAAGTTTTACCGTTAACTGTTGAAATAGCCAGTGGTAAAAGTACAGTAATACGCGTGGTTGCGTAGTAGCACACAATATTGATTATTGATGCTTACGTAAGAAGCCACTCAGTTATACTTAATTATTACTACAGTAATTACTGCATAGTATCTCATATTATTGATTCAATTATTGTCACAGTATCATCTGCATAATATTTTTTATTATTAAATTAATAATTGAGACGACAAAGTTATTCATATTATTATTTGTAATATTGACAATGTCTAGAAAGTTCTGTCGAGGAGATGTTTGGTTACCTAATTGCGCGCCAATAGGGAGAAATTCTTATCGAAAAGCCCCCCTCTTTCCTGAAAATAATCTGTTTGTTAAATATTGTGAGTTATAATAGTAATGATGAATAATTGTTGAAAGATTAAAAATGTGTTGATTGAAGATAAAATGATTTGTGGTAATATTTATTCAATCTTTGATATAAATAAAAAGTCTGTTATGAGACGTTTGTGATAAGTTTGGTTTATTCTATGGGGGCCCATATGTCATCATGTAAGAGTCACTTTCGCCAATAGTAATTACCTTTATCAGACATCAAACCACTTGTTGTTTCATATTACAGGCGTAGAACCAATTGTCGTTTTACATTACAGGCGTCGACCAATTGTCGTTTCACATTACAGGCATCAAACCACTTGTTGTTTCACATTACAGGCGTCAAACCACTTTTTTTTTCACATCACCAGTCGTTAAGCCACTTGCCTTTATACATTGCAAGGGCTAAGCTTGAAATCTTCTATAAATAGAAGCTTAATTCTTCTTTCATTCTCACCAATTCACTACGACTCACAAGAGAATTCTATAGAGAGAGAATCAGAGAGAAAGAAGAAGAGTATTCTGTTACTACACTATTTCAGTATCCAATCTCCTACTAAGGTAATGGGTATTATTTATTTCGTATTCGTAAGGGATGTTATTTTTGTTCAATATTCGCTTGAAATAATATTTTCTTCCATACTCTGTAGTATGTAAGTAATATTATTTCGTTTCAGATTTCGAATTCTATACTCGTTTTGTTAAAATTTTGGCTTCTATACTCCATGAAATTAGTTGAATATCCTTGATATTTGCGCTTTATCCAGTATCTTTTCCTGAAAATATTATTCTGAGCATTCTTGATAAGTTTTAACTTTTTCATGCCGGAGTACTATTCACGGGGTTACTATTTCTGAAGTACTATTCACGGGATACTATTCACTCGAGTACTATTCACCCGGAGTACTATTCATGATAAAAATTGATTCGTTTTCGGTCCAAATTATTTTTGGTACAATATTATTATTGAATTTTACTCTACAAAGCAGTATCATGTTGACAATTTGGACGTTATTAATTTCTGGATAAATTAAATTATAAATCTTTAAAAAATTTATCCTTGAACTTGTTTTATTGAATTCTTATATCATTGTCATCATCCTCATGTTTATATTCTGTTGAAAGTCATCTGTGGCCTGTAGTGCATAGATGGACTTGGTATGATTATGACCAGGGATTATTCGGTATAATCATGACCGTAATGTTACAAATGATGTGATTAAAGTCCTCACTGGCCCGTAGTGCATTGATGGACAGTTGTTGACATGATCATGACCATTGATGAATACACGAATATCCTTGACCCGTAGTGCATGGATAATTTGTAGTCGTGATACTAATGAATATCCTTGGCCGTAGTGCAGGGATGATATGAATTATTTATTAAGATGAGTTTCAGCGATAAAAGTGATAAAAAACCTTTTAAATCATAGAAGATAGTAGATTTTATTCTCTACTTGACTCTTCTAATAGATTGCTTGTTCCGCTGCAGTTAAACTTGATGTTTGTTATATTTTATCAGTTTAACACTGTTGAAGGCTAACGATAAATTATTCTGCATTATCTTAATCATAATATTTCTTACTGGGCTAGTTGAGCTCACCCATTTGCTTTCATTGTCCTCTTCAGAAAATGAGAACGTAGTCGGGACTAGTCGGAGAACGGAGTGACGGTCTAGATGATAGCATTAGTAGTCCTCACTATTCTATGAAATAGTGTGATAGTAATTGTATTGAGGACACTATTTGAGTTGAATACTGTCTTGAAGACAATATTCGTTTTAAAATTCTCAGTTTATGTTTTGTCGTATTTTACACGACAGTTGTATTTGAATTTTGTACCATGTATTTAGCGACTCAAGATGGGTGATGTATACCTATTTTGGGGGCGTCACAGTGATATATATAATGAATGAACATAAATAATTAGAATAATAAGATAACATAGATCTTAGTGATTTTTAACTTAATTATTCAGAGTCCAAATTGCCAACATGATATTAGATGAAGCACAAACTATTAAGGATATTCTAATCATTTCAGGACCTTTCATCATTTAATGATAAGCTGAAGAAATGAATAATAACATCTCACCATAATATGGAGTATGAAAGAAAATGATATCACTTTACCATAAAAATGATACCCTTACCACAATAATGATATCCCTTACCTTAGCATGTGATTTGATTCTGCTTTCTGTGAAATTGATCAACTTAAACAATGCTTGCATTCCTTATCTACACTTGGAGTTACATTACACTCAATACAAATACTCACAATATTGTAATAAAAGAATTATATATTTTTAGTGTAGTGATGGTGTGTGTTTAGTTACTCAACCGAACAACCTATTTATACTGAAAATTTAGTAAACAATTAGCACACCCGCTTTGACAAAATAACCAAATGAGGTATATAATAATGGTAGTAGAATTTATGGTCCCACAGAGAAAATTAAACCAACTTGTACACGTTTTAAAAATAATTGAGTTGTGGTCCAGACTACTTTAGAAAAAATAGAGTGTCGACAAGTCTTGCCAAACTTACTTTTGTAAAAAGAAAATAATTGAACAAACATCTGCATATCATACTTATCTTTAATCAACACCTTTTATTCATCAATTATTTACACATTTTTATTCATTCAATAATTATTCATAATTATTAACATAGACTCACACTACTGCCAACTGGTTTAATTATGTCATATCAAATAATATAAGTCACTGTGCAATAACTACTGTGACAATTAGGACTGAGCAAAAAACGGGTATAACCGAACAATCGAACCGAACCGAAATAATATAACCGAAGTTTTCTAACAATTCGGGTATTTTTTACATTTCAGTTATTTCCGAATTTTTTTACGGTTTTCGGTTAGTTTGTACGGGTATTACTTTTGGGTTATTCGGGTTAACCGAATAACCGAACAAAACTTTGTAAATGTAAAATCTTTACATAACCAAACACAACACACTACTCTACCTCTACTTTACTAAATTAATTACCAATTACTACCCAGCCCACTCGTCTCTCTGAACAAACAAAGCACACTTGACACTAGTCACACTACACTTCTACAGATCTACTTTGCTCTCTGTCTCTCTCAGATCTCGAACTCTCTCAGATCCAGACGCCGACGGCCATCGCCTCAGTCCTTCATCTCGAACTCTCTCATCGGTCGACGCCAGGAGTATCCAGTCCACCTTCTGCGAGAGTATCCAGGAGTATCACATTGTAAATGTAAGCAAACGTGGATAAAGAAGTTTCCATCTTAGAGATGTAGTTTGTAATGGCCGAGTAGGCGAGTACGATGCATGTTTTTGTTTAATAGGTTGAGAATCTGTGTATCCCATTCCGGCTTTTCACTTTTTAAATGATTTCTTTGTTTCTGCATAAGTTTTATAACCTATAAAGATCCATTTTTTCTTGAATATTTTTTTGGAAGCATATATTCTAATGTTATTATGATATTAGTTATCAGTATTGTACCATCACAAATCAACCTTTGTGACTAGTTGAAGTGGTAGGATGTTTGAATACTGTCTTCAGAGTGGTGTTTCTTTGCTCATTAAAATCAGTTTATATGTTTTGGTCATTTGTTTCTATTTAGCAAAATAGCAAGCCAGCTACTTGATTTTTTCTGAAACTTATGAGTTGTGAAGTAATTTGTCAAAACTATCCTCGTTCAGGTCTGTTTCTATGCATATGAATTTCTGGGTAAATATGTTGGATGTTAGTTCGGTTATTACCCGAATACCCGAAATTACAATTCGGTAATTCGGTATTCGGTTATTCGGTTATTTTCAAATTTCGGTTAGTATTTTGGATAGTAAAATTATCAATAATTCGGTTTTCGGTTATAACCGAATAGCTTATTCGGTTCGGTTATAACCAAATGATCACTCCTAGTGACAATTATTGAATAAAAGATTGAGTGACTTCTTAGAATCAATAATATGAATCACTGTGCAATAATTACTGTGACAATAATTGAATGAAATGACTTCTTACGTAAGAATTAAATCAATACCTTACTATAAATAATTTAAATTTTATTAAAAGTAGGGATCAACACCAAATCATATTTATCTCGAATAACATATAAACCAACTAACAATTCATTATTCATTCAAGTTGTTTTTATTTATCGCATAAAATCATTATTCATATTCCAAAACTTTAGAAGTGAATAATAAAACTTGAGAAATCTAAAACCTCATATATGACAATTCACTATTATGATATTATCACTATTTTTACTTTAACAAAAATATTATTTTTTTTTATCATAACTCATTCGTTACTTATGCGTTTACATCCCGACACCTCATGAACTTACTAATACTTCTAAAATATTAAAAAAATATGTTTCCGAACTTTTCAAAATTTTCACATTTTTTGGATTATCCAACAATTTTCTATAATTATTTCTATTTATAAAAATTATCATTTAATAGCTTCAAAATAGAAATACTAACTTCACATACTTATATATCATTAAAACATCATCAATATAATAATTTTCAGCAAAAATCATAATTTTCCACCATTTATAGAATTTTCTATGAATTTCCTCTATTTTTAAACTAACCATAAATAACTTAAAAATATAATAAATATTTCTGTTATTCAATAATTTTCCAAAATTGCCCAGAAATTATAAAGTAATATTATAAGATTTTTTCACTAAGTTTCATAATTTTTAATCATTCATAGAATATTCTATGAATTTCTTCTATTTTTAAACTAACTATAAATAATTTAAAAATATAATATTTACTTCTGCTTTTCAATAATTTATCAAAATTTTACAGAAATTCTAATATGATATAATACGCTTTCTGTAAAAATATTTTTGCCCAAATAATTTTTCTGATAACTTAATCATAAATTCTAATATTCAGAAACTTCAATAATTCATAATAATTAGCAATTTTATCAGAAAAATACAGATATTATGTCATTTTCATGTAAAATTTAATTCTCTACAACTATGTAGAAGAAAGTTTTTTCTAAATTCTGACTCTAACATAGAGAGAAATAGTCTTACCAAAAATTCTACTTGAAAATTTCCGAACCAGCCACCTCACGAAATTCATAACAAATTATACGTTAATTTTTAACTGTTCAAAATTTGTGGACATATACTCAACTTATATATGTATAACATATCCGAAAATCACAACGATCCAACAGTCGGATTAAAAATTATAACTCACGCAATATAGTTTAAAAACACTGATTTTTCGGACTATGAGTCCTTCGGACCAGTTTCATTCAAACAGTCACCACGAAAAATTCACAATGAATTTTTGGGTGATTCCTATTTCTGCAGTTAGCTTACTTTCAGGGCTTTCTTTTGATATATAGCTCATTTCCTAACTCATTATACACAAAGAGTTATGGATTTTACAAAATCAAGTAGTAAACTAATTTTTCTGAAAATCTCCATATTTTGTTCTTCATTTGATTTCTAGATTTCTCTCATTTGATTCATGTTTCTACAAGTTTAAATCATCCAATACATACATAAATATGTACTCAATAAAATTCATAAATCTAAGAATTAATCAAAGAATAAATCAAAGATTTAAAAATACATTTTTCTTTAATCTTCTTCTTCTTTTTCTCTCTCTCTATCTCTCTTCTCTTCCCTCTCTCTATTCTCTTCTTCTTTCTCATAATCTCCCGTGAGTGGAAGAAAATGGATGGGAGTCTTCTTTCTTCTTTCCCCTTTTTCCTTTTCTTTCCTTCTTTTTTTTTTCTTCATTCCTTTCCTCTTTTTCTTCCTTTCTTTTCCTTCTTTTCTTTTCTTTGTTTTTTCTCCCACAACAATTTCTCCCTCTCCCTCATTTTCCCACATTCAGCCGCCCTCCCATGGCCCACAATTTTAATATCTCCTCTTTTAATTACTTATTTATCCGATTAATTGTTCACTTAACCATTTATCAATTTAACATTTTAAAATTTTAGAATAATAATCAAAAATTAAATTAGACTTTTATTTCATAAAAGTCAGGGTCTTACAATTACTCCATCTTATGAAATTTCGTCCCCGAAATTTACAAACATACTTGGAATTTCGAAGAGATAAGAATTTTAAATTCTAGCTCCCGGGCTACTTCCTCTGTCTCATGGTTCATCCATTGCTCAATTCCTGTATTTCAGATATCATTCTAGAATATAGTTTTAAAACAAGGGTTAATTGACATGCCACATATTATCTCTATACTCTGACCGATCAATTAAATAACAATTAAGCTTAGGTAGGTCATACTAGCAAAGGATTTACTCGTGTCTTCCCTCCTAGTTCTAGTCTCACATCTTAGCTAGGGATCATATTCTTAAGCTTTGATATCAAATGTGACACCCTCAAAATATGTATACATCACCCATCTTGGGTCGCCAGAAAATACACTACTGACAACTCCACATCATTATTACAATTGTAGTGCAAAATACGACTATACATATATATACTGTGAATTTCAATACAAATATTGTAATGTATATAATACGAAAATATTCATACTCAAATTATTACAATGCCATCTAAAGTACATCAACAAATATTTCAAGTCCCTAAAGGAACACGAGAAGATTTCTGTCCTCCTCATTCTAATGGAGTGCATTTTTGACGCTTCCAAATTCGAGTTCGCTTCACCCTATTATTGTTCACCATAATTAAATATTAAATGATGTATAAAATATGTCACACACATTTTAAGTTCTCAGTACAATTATTATGCCACACCGTTTCATAATTTGATTAGGCCTGTGACTAATTCGTATCACCACTTTATACCCATGTTCTCTCTGCTAGTCCCAGCTACACTTTTATTACCTGAAAGGGGTGGTGAAGTAAAAGGGTGAGCACAAATAGCCCAGTAAAGAATATCATGACTTAAGATAATAAATTATATGGCCTTCATCAATAATAATTCAGATATTTAGAACATATGGTAGAAGATAAAAGTTTTCAACCATAATAGTAGCGGAATCAACAATCCATTAGAAAAGTCAAGTAGAACATAATGTCTACTATCCTCTCCAAATTAAAAGTCCATCGTCAAAATTTTATTACTGTAATACTCATCAACAGTTCTTTGTTGTACCCATGACAAAGAGAACTCTCATCACCTGAACCACTAAAGATTATTGTTAAATTCACAATTTATATTTATAATAATATAAATCAACAGTTTCATCTTGTCACAAAGGCTTAATAGAAAGTTTACTCAATATCCTTACCCCAAAGGCTAAAGATATTCAAATGTAATAACAATGATCATACCAATCAGTTGTCTATCTTTGCACTACGGGCCAAAGATATTCAGCTATAAAACCAATGGTCAAGATCATGTCAATCAATTGTCTGTCAGTGCACTACGGCCAAAGACATTCAACTATTAACTAATGGTCATGATCCTACCAATCACATCATCGAATTATCCATGCACTACGAGCCAAGGATATTCGTTAGTATCACCAGTGGTCATGATCATGTCATACACCTGTCAATCTTTGCACTACGGGCTAAAGCTATCAATCAACAGTTTGTCTTTGCACGTAAGCCAGAGATATACAACTATAAAACCAATAATCAACAGTCCATCTATGCACTACGGGCCAAAGATGACTTTCATAACAATATAAACATGACAATGATGACAATGATATATATAATGAATGAACATAAATAATTAGAATAATAAGATAACATAGATCTTAGTGATTTTTAACTTAATTATTCAAAGTCCAAATTGCCAACATGATATTAGATGAAGCACAAACTATTAAGGATATTCTAATCATTTCAGGACCTTTCATCATTTAATGATAAGCTGAAGAAACGAATAATAACATCTTACCATAATATGGAGTATGAAAGAAAATGATATCACTTTACCATAAAAATGATACCCCTTACCACAATAATGATATCCCTTACCTTAGCATGTGATTTGATTATACTTTCTGTGAAATTGATCAACTTAAACAATGCTTGCATTCCTTATCTACACTTGGAGTAACATTACACTCAATATAAATACTCACAATATTATACTCACAATATTGTAGTAAAAGAATTCTATATTTTTAGTGTAGTGATGGTGTGCATATCATACTTATATTTAATCAACACCTTTTATTCATCAATTATTACACATTTTTTTCTTTCAATAATTATTCACAATTATTAAGATAGACTCACAATACTGCCAACTTGTTTAATTATATCATATCAAATATTATAAGTCACTGTGCAATAACTACTGTGACAATTATTGAATAAAAGACTGAGTGACTTCTTACGTAATTAAGAATTAATAATATGAATCACTGTGCAATAATTACTGTGACAATTATTGAATGAAATGACTTCTTACGTAAGAATCAAATCAATACCTTACTATAAATAATTTAAATTTTATTAAAAGTAGGGATCAACACCAAATCATATTTATCTCGAATAACATATAAACCAACTAACAATTCATTATTCATTCAAGTTGTCTTTATTTATCGCATAAAATTATTATTCATATTCCAAAACTTTAGAAGTGAATAATAAAACTTGAGAAATCTAAAACCTCATATATGACAATCCACTATTCTGATATTATCACCATTTTTACTTTAACAAAAATATTATTTTTATTTTTATCATAACTCATTCGTTACTTGTGCGTTTACATCCCGATACAACCCATTCTAAGTCGCCAAATACATGGTACAGAAACAACTAAAACTTCATTATTATAATTGTCGTGTAAAATACGATAACACGTAAACTGTGAGTTTAAATACAAATATTATTTTTTATACAATATCCACACTCAAATAAGTCCTCATTATAATTATTGATGCACTATTTTACAAAATAGTGAGGACTGTTAAAACAACTGACTAGAACCATCATTCCATACCTCGACTAGTTCCCGTTATATTCTCGCATACTGAGAAGAAAAATGGAACAAAAAAGAAAAGGGTGAGCTCAACTAGCCTAGTAAAGAATATTATGACTAAGATAATATAGAATAAATTATCGTTATCCTTCAACAAATCAGATAAAATATAATGGACAACAAGTTTTAGATCAATATTCGCAGCGAAAATAACAATTCATTAGAAGAGTGAAGTAGAGAATGAAATCTACTATCATCTATGAATTTAAAAGTTCATCATCAATATTTTATCCCTGTAATATTAATCAATATACATCTTGAATCAAATATTTATCTTTGCACTACAGGCCAAAGATATTCATTTGGATCACCAGTTGGTCAAGTTCATCTCAATACTTGTCCGTCTTTGCATTACGGGATAAAGATATTCATCAGATAATCATTCATCTTTGCACTACAGGTCAAAGATATTCAATTATATCACCATTTAGGACTGAGGATGATGAAAAATATTTTAAAAAAAATAAATCCAGTGAGATAAAAGATCAAAGATTATGGATTCGTACTTCGGTTTATCCAAGTTTAAAAATACTCCATAATAAACCATAGCTGAATTAAATTCAAGAATGAAGATCAAAATATGGATACAATCAAAGATAGTAACCATAATATATATCTTGGACAAAGAAGATAAAATTTTATTTTTCTGTGAATAGTGTCGTATTCGTGAATAGTGTCGTATACATGAATAGTAACTCCGACACGAAAAGGTAGAAATTCTACAAGAAAAATCATACTTTGTGAATAGTACTCGTGAATAGTACCGTATTCGTGAATATTAGCCATATACGTGAATAGTATCGTATACGTGAACAATAACCTCGACATGAAAAGGTAAAAATTTCATAATAAAATTCATGCTAATATTTCGGTATAATGATATTGAAAGCAATAGCATCATTTACGAAGAAAATAACACCCCTTACCACTAAAGAATAGTACTTCTGACTGGAATATAGGATATAACACTGAAGAAAACTTGCACTAAATATAAACACTCAAGATATCTAAATACTTACAAAAATACGCTCGATATTATATAGAGAGAAAACTTCTGTTTCTGGTGTGATTTTCAATTCTAACTAAGCACCCTATTTATAAGAAAATGCTAGAACGCCAAAGCAGACTAAATTTAATAAAATAATATTTTATACAAAATTTTCACACCCACCACAATTGATCAAATTTTAGCACACCACATTGGGGCCCACCAAAATCAAAAATTTCACACCAACCAAAAGTGGGGCCCACCATATTTTTAATAAAATATTTATTTTTAAAACTTCAATAATTCATAATAAATAGTCTTTTTATTAGAAAAAAACGAATTTTATGTCCATTTCATAGGAAATTTTGTTCTCTACAACTCTGTAGAAGAAAGTTTTTCTAAATTCTAATCAGATAGTGTCCGAAATTTATATACGGATGATTTTTAATACCTCCATTTCGAAAAAATACTGATAAAACACATCAACATTAATTCCTTCATTTATATTCATATAAAAATAAATATTTTCTTATCATATAAATTAATAATTAATTATTCACAAATAATATTACAGAATCACAATAATGACAACCAAGTCATTCCCAAGAAAGAGGGAGCTTTCCGATAAAGATTTCTCTTTACTGGCGCAGAATTAGGTGGCCAAACCCCTTTTCTAGACAGAACTTCCTTAGATATTGCCAATAATACTATCTAATAATATTATTTAAATAAGGGTTAAGTTCAGATGACCATCTTGGGTTTTGGCGGTTTCCCACTTAACCACCTGTAGTCAGTAAAGCTACATTTAAACTCTTGACTTTTTGAGTTGAAGTGAAAAAGTGCTTTCTGTCTTAACTCCGTTACTTTATTTGGCTAAAAACTTAATTACCCTCACTTTAAAACACCTAGCTGCAAAATCATTTATAAAAACAACCAAAAATAGCTCGACACCAAACAACAATAGAAAAGCACAACAAATATAAAGCAGGTTAAGTTCATCTCTCTCTCTCTCTCTCTCTCTCTCTCTTTCTCTCTTTCTAACAAACAAAAAACAAGAGTTCATATAAATTATAAAATCCTGTTCTTGAGCATCTCAAATTTATCACTCTCAAAGTGAACCAAAAACAGAGTAAACACCTTAATCAGACAATTCTTCTTAGATAATCAAAAATGTTGTTAACTATAAATCATCTATAAATGACTGAAACAAGAATTTTCCAAGTGAAAGCACATCCGTAGCAGGGAGTGAAACAAGAATGCCAATGATCATAAATGCATAATACACAGATTTACTGCAGGACAAAACCTCTCACAAAAAGTCAAATAATCTAGCAATAGGAATACCACAACTATCGATCTACTTGGTGGAGGATACATGAGTCTGCAAATACCAATTTGCACCTTTGCTAGCTTCCAAAGCCCACCAAACCCTGCCCTGTTCCCTCACCTTCTGCCAAACACTTTGCCACCATTTTACCAAAAGAGTTGGAAAATCTTTTACCCATTTTCTTCCAAATTCCTTTCAAAAATCTGTTTGGCAATGTTTCTTCTTTTCCTCCCATAATCTGTCTGGCAACCTCTGCTTTTTACTGATTTTTGCAGCCAAATCAAGCAATTCTTGGTGACCGTTAACTGGGATCCTCATTTTCAACATCTCCATCATTACCCAGTAAACACAAGATCCTCATTTTTAACTTCATTCATAAGCTTGAAAAACTCTAAAATAAAATTGAGGTAACATATTAGAAAACTCCTCCCCATCACAAGAGTGTATGAGCACAGAATTACTGGCAAACAGTTTTACAAATTACATACCATCAAGTAGCTAAGGAAGAATAGGTCGGATTTTCCCCAAATCTGCAAAATAAAGAACAAAATCAAATACTTGAAGTGCCCAAGAAAAAAAAACAGAAGAACAAGCAGAAATTTTAAACGGATCTTGCTGAAAAAAAGAAAATGGAGCTCAAATTAACGCCAAACTACAAAATTTCTGAAAATTTAAAATCATTTATTACAAATATTACAGTTTATTAAATTAGGTAAAAAGAAATGAGAAAAAATAGGAAAATCTCAGAAAAAAGCTCTCAAAAAATAACGAATTTCTTACCAATAATAATGGAAAATAACGAATTTCTATTCTCTTGGCTTAAATATCTACCTTTAGCTCATATGGTTTTCCAATAAAAATAACAGAACCATATGAGCATACCTCTTTCACAGAGAAAAAGAATAGCTTAGGACCACCCAAGCTCAACTCAAAACCCAATACCCACCATCCTGACCTTTATAAGAAGAATAACAAAACAAGCTACTAGATATACAAATTACATTTTATACCAGAACTAACCTCATCCATACCCAGAACATCATGTAAATATCTCGTGGAAGTAGCCCCTATTTTGGGGCAATAGCAAAACAGTCAAAGCTGTAGTAGTCCTGAACTCTACGTGATGATCTTGAAGGGAGTCTGCTCATGTCTGGTACAGAAGAAGGTCGCATGGGTTCTTCTGGTCTTTGGGTGGATTTGAAATTGGGAAAGAACCCTAGAAAATTGGAAATCCTACTACGATTTGGGGATAGATTGAGAAGAAAAAGAAGGGATGATGATGGGATGAAGCAATTTGGGTTTCATGAATGATGAAGAAGGGAGGAAACTGAAGTTTGATCGGAGAGGAGAGGAATGTTAAAGAGGAAGAAGAAGGCCATTTCAGACATTTACTTGTCCTTTTTGACTGTTATAGCCTCTTTTCACACATTTTTGGCGTCTGACATACACGCACAGTTAAGTTGGATGGAAAAGGTAACGTTTTCACTTCAACTCAAGAAGTCGGGAGTTTAAATGTAGCTTTACTGACTACAGGTGGTTAAGTGGGAAACCACCCAAATCCCAGGTGGTCATCTGAACTTAACCCTTTAAATAATACGAATTATTGATCTGATAATGTGAAATACTATGCAGTAACAATTATTGAAATAATAATAATATAAAATATCAACGTAGCAATTATTGAATCAATAAAATAAAATTTTGAACACTAATTACTGTAGCAATCATTGAGTAGTGCCTTCTAACATAAGAATCAATAATTCAAAAATACTGGGTAATACCGTGTGCTACTGTGCAACCACGCATATTACTGTATTTTAACCACCGGGTATTCCAACAGTGTTAACGGTAATAATTACGTCGTTATTTATAAAAAAAACCCAAACTTGTCGTTATCCTTCATCCGACCGTTTTTCGTTATGGGGCCAATAAATGGCTGCGCCATCATACGAATATTCCCCGACAGCAAGAATATTTGACGATCAAACGAATATTACCCGACAACAATGAATATTTTATAACCACTTGCTTATTTTGAAAAATTTGCACATTTCAACAATAACCAATGCATTATATCAAATTAACACCTTATTATTCACAATAATAATTAAAGAAAATTCAATTTTATTAATAAAAAGTTAGGGTCTTACAACCTCCCCTCCTTATAAAATTTCGTCCTTAAAATTGACGTACGTACCTGGTGTTTCGAAAAGGTGAGGATACCTTATTTTTATTTTCAATTCCAACTCCCAGGTCATTTCCTCAATAGCATGGTTCCTCTACAAAACTTTAACTTGTGGTGTAACCTTTGTGCGCAGGACATCCTTCTTCCTATCTAAGATCTTGACAGGTACCTCCTCGTACGTTAAATCTTCGGTTATCTCATCTGGTTCTAACTAAATAATGTGGTTTGAGTCTTTCACATATTTACAAAGCAAAAATATGTGAAAAATATTATGAACACGAGACATGCTTGGAGGTAATGCGAGTCTATAGGCTACATTTCCTACTCGGTCAAGAATTTTAAATGGACCAACAAATCGTGGATTGAGCTTTTCTCTCTTCCCGAATCTTGTAACTTCCTTTAATGGAGCAACACATAACAATACATGATCCCTAATATTAAATTCCACGTCCTTTCGTTGAAGATCCACATAACTCTTTTGTCGATCCTGTGCCGTTTGTATACGTTGTAGGATCATTTGGATATTCTCTGTAGTCATACGCACTAACTCTGGTCCCAACAACGTTGCTTCACCCACCTCATCCCAGCATACTGGAGAACGACACTTTCGTCCATACAATACCTCGAGTGGAGCCATGCCTATACTTGCCTGATAACTATTGTTGTAAGAGAATTCCACAAATGGTAGGTACTTATCCTAATTCCCTTTGAAATCTAGGACACAGAGTCTTAATAGATCTTCAAGAGTTTAAATAGTCCTTTCTGATTACCCGTTCATTTAAGGATGGTATGCCAAACTGAATCGTAAATCCGTGCCCATAGCTTTCTGCAAGCTAACCCAAAATCGTGAAGTGAATCTTGGGTCACGATCTGAAACTATGGATACTGGCATGCCATACAATCTCACAATCTCATTCACGTAAAAACGATCAAGACGTTCACTGGAATAAGTCTCCCGTATCGGCAAGAAATGAGAAGACTTGGTTAACATATCAACAATAACCCAAATCGCATCTATGTCTTGAGAAACCTTGGGAAGACCCGTAACGAAATCCATGGTAATGTGTTCCCACTTCCATTTCGAAATCTCAAGTGGTTGCAATGGACCCTTTGGCACTTGATGCTCCGCCTTTACACGTAGACAAGTTAAACATCTCGAGATAAAATTCGTGATCTCTCTCTTCATATTGCTCCACCAAAATGTATGTCGAAGATCATGATACATTTTGGTACTCCCAGGATGGATTGCAAACGGTGTGTTGTGTGCCTCCATCATGATTCTATGCTTCAAGTCAGAATCGTTAGGAACACAAAGTCTGGAGTTGACTCGAAGTATTCCTTCTTCATCGATTCTTGCTTCTAGAATAACATCTTCTTGCACTTTCTTCTTCATACGCATCAGCTTCACGTCCGTAGCTTGAGCAGCTTTAACTTTATCGATTAAAGTCGGTTCTACTCGTATATTTGATATCATCACGTGGGGACTTGGAGCCTTTAACTCTATCTTTATCCTTTGCAATTCATACAAAATGGGCCTTTGCGTTGACAATATCGCACTCGTACCCGCATATGATCTTCATCTCAATGCGTCAGATACTACGTTCGCTTTTCCAGATTGATATTGGATGGTATGATCGTAATCTTTGCCGCAAGTTGAGTTCCTTTTGGGTGAAGAAATATTTGAGGTTTTTATGATCCATATAAATCTCCACTTTCTCCCCATACAGGTAGTGTCTCCAGATCTTCAACGCGAAAACGACTGCTGCCAACTCTAGATCATGAGTAGGATAATTCCTCTCATATTCTTTGAGTTATCGCGAGGCATAGGCTATGACTTTCCCATATTGCATGAGAACACATCTTAACCCTTTGCCTGAAGCATCACTGTAGATAACAAATCCATCCAAACCAGATGGTATTGTCAGAACAGATGCCAAAATGAGTCTCCTCTTGAGTTCTTAAAAACTCTTTTCGCATTCCTCGCTCCATACAAATTTTGTATCTTTATGAGTCAGTTAAGTTAACGGAGTAGCGATTCGAGAAAATCCTTCCACGAATCTCTGATAATAACCAGCTAAGCCCAGAAAGTTACGTACTTCGGTCACCGACTTCGGTTGCTCCCAACTTTGTATTGCTTCAATCTTCGCCGGGTTAACAGATACTCCATGTTTTGACACCACGTACCCAAGGAATGCTACTTCCTCAAGCTAGAACTCACATTTCTTCAGCTTGGCATATAGCTTGTTATCACGAAGCCTTTGAAGTACCAGCTTCAAATGGCGTTCATGATCTTTACAGCTTTTGGAATAGATGAGGATATCATCAATAAAGACAACAACGAACTGATCTAAATATTTCTTGAACACACGGTTCATTATATCCATGAAAGCAGCAAGAGCATTAGTCAATCCAAAAGACATGACTAAGAATTTATAATACCCGTACCGAGTTCTGAAGGCAGTCTTTAGAATATCCTCTGTTTTATTCTTCAGCTGATGATATCCAGAACGAAGATAGATCTTTGAAAAGAATTGTGCTTCTTGCAACTGATCGAACAGGTCATCAATGCGAGGTAGCGGATACCTATTCTTGATGGTCACATGGTTCAATTCCCTGTAGTCAATACAAATTCGCATACTCCCGTCTTTCTTCTTTACGAATAAAACTAGAGCACCCCAAGGAGATGTACTAGGACGAATGAAATCGATATCCAACAACTCCTGTAGTTAGACCTTTAACTCCTGAAGTTCAATAGGAGTCATTCGCTATAGGATTTTAGAAATGGGTTTTGTGTGACGCCCCCAAAATAGGTATACATCACCTATTCGGAGTCGTCAAATATATGGTACAAAATACAAATAAAACTTAATTATACAACAGTCGTGTAAAATACGACAAAACATAAGCTGTGAGTTTTAATACAATATTTTTTTCTAAACAGTATTCAAACTCAAAATAAGTCCTCAATACATTTATTTTCACACTATTTTATAAAATAGTGAGGACTACTAATGCTATCATCTGAACCGTCATTCCGTTCCCCTACTAGTCCCCGTTACGTTCTCATTTCCTGAAGAGAACAATGAAAGCAAAAGGGTGAGCTCAACTAGCCCAATAAGAGATATTATGACTAAGATAATGTAGAATAATTTATCATTAGTCTTCAACAGTGTTAAACTGATAAAATATAACAAACATCAAGTTTAACTGCAGCGGAACAAACTATCCATTAAAAGAGTCAAGTAGAGAATAAAATCTACTATCTTTTATGATTTAAAAAAGTTTTTCATCACTTTTATCGCTTAGACTCAACTTAATAAATAATTCACATCATCCCTGCACTACGACCAAGGATATTCATTAGTATCACGACCACAAATTATTCATGTGCCAATGAGGACTTTTATCACATCATTTGTAACATTACGGTCATGATTACACCGAATAATCCCTGGTCATAATCATACCAAGTCCATCTATGTACTACAGGCCACATATGATACTGCTTTGTAGAGTAAAATTCAAGAATGCTCAGAAGAATATTTTCATGAAAAGATACTGAATAAAGCGCAAATATCAAAGACATTTCACTAATTTCATGGAGTATAAATGCCAAAACTTTAACCAACTGAGTATAATAAAGAATGGAATAACAAAAGAATTCACCAAGCATGCGATAGACCGCACAGACAGGTTATTCCAACAGAAAAATAAATAATGGAACCAGGTCATGCGTAAACACACAAACAAGATATTCCAACAGAATAATAAATAATAAAACCAGGTTATGCGTAAACGCACAGACAGGATATTCCAACAGAATAATAAATAATGGAACCAGGTCATGCGTAAACGCACAGACAGGATGTTCCAGCAGAATAATAAATAATGGAACCAGGTCATGCATAAACGCACAGACAGGATGTTCCAACAGAATGATAAATAATAGAATAACAACAGAATTTCACCATGTATGCGGTACTTCGCATAGACAGGTTATTCTAATATAATAATAAAGAATGAAATAATAGCTCTTACGAGTATTGGAAAGAAAATAATTCTCTTCATGATTATGAAAGAATAATACCCCTTACCGTAAAAGAAGAGTATTCCGACTGGTAGGACGAGGATATTTTTGAAGAAAACCTGTACTATTTTTTCTACGCTCAAAGCTTCTGAAAACTCTAAAGAAATACGCTCAAGATTATAGAAGAGAATTCTCTAAATTTCTGGTGTGATTTCAATTCTAACTAAGCATCCTATTTATAGGAGAATGGAAAGGATACTATGCTGCACTATGCAATAAAATATAATATATTCTATTTATAATCAAATAAAATAAAACTTTATAAAAAGTATTCTGTTTTATATAAAAAGTTTTTACTATGCAAATACTATGCAGGCACTATGCAAATACTATGCATAATAAAATATAATATATTCTATTTAAAATCTAATAAAATAAATAACTTTATAAAAGTATTTTATTTTATATAAAAAGATTTTACTATGTAAAATACTATGCATAATAGAATATAATATATTCTATTTATAGTCTAATAAAACAGATAACTTTATAAAAGTATTCTGTTTTATATAAAAAGTTTTTTTGTTTTATTACATTAATAATACTAATAAAACAAAATTTATATATATATATATATATATATATATATATATATATATATATATATATATAAACTTCCGTGACTTCATAAAAAGACACCTCAATATAATTAACAACATTTATCATCATTATTATAATTCACAATATTAATCGACCAAGTAGTTCTCAGGAAAAAAGGGGTTTTCTAATAAGGATTTCTCCCTATTGGCGCGCAATTAGGTGACCAAACCTCTCCTTGACAGAACTTCTAGACATCGTTAATATTGTAAATAATAATATTAATAACTTTGTCGTCTCAATTATTGATTATAAAATATTGACAATAATTGAATCAAATAACGTGAGATACTATGCAGTAATTACTATAACAATAATTGAACAAAACTGAGTGACTTCTCACGTAAGCATCAATAATCAATACCGTGTGCTACTATGCAACCACGCATATTACTGTACTTTTAACACCTGGTGTTTCAACAGTTAACGGTAAAACTTCCGCAGTTATTTTCATAAAGTATTTTTGTCGTTTTCTCAATCCGACAATAATTCCGTTGTGGGGTCCACCAATGATTGTGTCGTCGTACAAATATTCCCTGTTAAAACGAATATTCCCTGACCAATCGAATATTATACAACAACTTACGTATTTTGTAAAATTTATAAATATTACCCACAACTATAACATTATATCAAATTCATTCCATAATAATTAAAAATGATATTTATAGAAAAATCATCTTTATTAAAAAAAATTGGGGTCTTACATTTTGTACCGGGTTCAAGGTCAATAAAGAATTCAACTTCACGTTCTGGGGGTAGACCGGGAAGTTCTTCAGGAAATTCACTAACAACAGAAATATTATTCAAATCTGACGTATTTTTGTTCAAGTCCATAACATGGGCTAAGAAAGTTTGACATCCGTTTTTCAATAAACGAATGACTTTATGGCTTGATATGACAGTGATTGACTTTAGTGGTTTGGTTGCTTGAATTCGCATAACAGGTTGGTTAGGAATATGAAAACTAATAACCTTACGAAAATAATTAATTTTGGCATGATGAGTAGTTAATCAATCAATCCCTAAAATCACATCAAATGCAAGTATTTTCAAAGAAATAAGATCGACAGGTAATGTGATGGTACCAACTTGGATCAAACAAGATTTATAAACAGTGGATGTAACGAAAGTTTCTCCTAACGGAGTTTCAACAGATAAGTCAAAGTCTAATTTCTCTAGAGTTAAGTTCAAACGTTGAGCACAAGCAGGAGAAATAAAAGAATGGGTAGAACCGGTATCTAATAAGGTATAAACTTTGTAAGAGTTTATGATTAGCTTACCCGTGATCACCTCGTTTGGGTTCCTTGCGTTTTGGGCAGTTACGACAAACGCTCTTCTAGGAACCGTCGACTTTGACTTGTCCGAGACTTAGTTTCGCTACAGGACAATCTCTAGCTATATGACCTTCCTTTCCACAGTTATAACACACCTTGGATTGTTGTGGGCAGTTTGGGCTGATGTATCCCTCTTTCCTGCATTTATGACATACGACCGGTGGTCGTTCTCCTCCCCTAGAAATTGTTGATGTTGGTGTTGACGTCTTCACGTTGTCATTGTTGTACCTTCTCTTTTTAAAATCTCCTCCCGACTCGCTTCTTCTACTATCATGGCCACGATTATCACCAGAGTGGTTACCACTTTTGTCCGAATATTTTCTTTCCCGCTAGTTGTCATTGCTCCGATGACTACTACTACTACTAGTATGACCCTAGTTGTGGTCCCTCGGTTGAACATACTCATTATCTCGCTCTAATAATTGAGTCCTGTTCACAACATCTGAATATAGAGAAAATTTGTGAGAAATAAGATATTGTCGAATTTTGGGTTTCATACCTCTCAAAAACATCTGCGTCATACATTCCTCATTCTCTACTAAATGAGGTGCAAACCTGGATAACTCTGCGAACTTAGCCTCATACTGGGACACAGTCATGTTGTTATGTTCTAGTCTAATAAACTTTACCTCCTTCATATGACGAATACTTTCAGGAAAGTACTTGTCATTGAACAGTTTTTGAAACGTTTTCCAAGACATGTTGAGTGCGGTAGGCTGGGTACGCTTCATAGATTTCCACCAGTAATCTGCCTCACCACGGAACATAAAGGTAGCGAATGAAACCTTCTGTTCCTCCGTGCATCCCAAGACATCAAATATCTTAGTAATTTGCTTAACCCACATTTCCGCCTTGATTGGATCTAGCTTTCCTAAAAATTCTGGTGGTCCTAACTCTTTGAACTGCTTGGCTGTGACAAGTCGTGCGTTGCTATCATTTCCACCCGTATTCTGTACACGAGTCTCCCTCGTCTGATTTTGTATGAACTGCAAAAAGCTTCTAAACATCCCATTATTCATCGTTTATTCGGTGGTGTTGTTTACAGGATGAATATTGCCTTTCTATTGCACGTTCTCCTAGTTGGTGATTAAAGGTGTCTCCACGGTCTCGTACATTCTATTGTTAACATTTTCAACTGTCATTCTCAAATACTGCTATAAAATAAGGGTTAATTAAAGAAATTGACATACCACATAATACCCCTATATTTTGACCGACCAATTAAATACCAAATAAGCTTAGGTTAGACACACTAGCGAAGGATTTACTCATCTCTCCCCTCCTAGTTCTATTCCCCGATCTCCGCCAGAGACCATATCCCTAAGCTCTGATATCAACTGTGACGCCCCTAAAATAGGTCCACACAACCCATTCTGAGTTGCCAAATACATGGTACAAAAATAACTACAACTTCATTATTACAATTGTCGTGTAAAATACGACAACACATAAACTGTGAGTTTAAATACAAATATTGTCTTCTAGATAATATCCACACTCAAATAAGTCCTCACTATAATTATTGATACACTATTTTATAAAATAGTGAGGACTGCTAAAATAACTGACTAGAACCATCATTCCATATCCCGACTAGTTCCCACTATATTCTCGCTTTCTGAGAAGAAAAATGGAACAAGAAAGAAAAGGGTGAGCTCAACTAGACTAGTAAAGAATATCATGACTAAGATAATATAGAACAAATTATCGTTAGCCTTCAACAAATCAGATAAAATATAAAGGACAACAAGTTTTAAATCAATATTCGCAGCGAAAATAAGAATTCATTAGAAGAGTGAAGTAGAGAATGAAATCTACTATCATCTATGAATTTAAAAGTCCATCATCAATATTTTATCCCTGTAACATCAATCAATATACATCTTGAATCAAATATTTATCTTTGAACTACAGGCCAAAGATATTCATTTGTATCACCAGTTGGTCATGTTCATCTCAATACCTGTCCATCTTTGCACTACGAGCTAAAGATATTCATCAGATAATCATTCATCTTTGCACTACAGACCAAAGATATTCAGTTATAGCACCATTTAGGACTGAGGATGATGAAAAATATTTTAAAGAAAACGAATACAGTGAGATAAAAGATCAAAGATTAGGGATTCGTACTTCGGCTTATCCAAGTTCAAAAATATTCCATAATAAATCATAATTGAATAAAATTCAAGAATGAAGATCAAAACATATATACAATTAAAGATAGTAACCATAATATATATCTTGAAAAAAGAAGAGAAAATTTTATTGTTCTGTAAATAGTGCCGTATATGTGAATAGTAATCCCGACACGAAAAGGTAGAAATTCTACAAGAAAAATCATACTTCGTGAATAGTATCGTATTCGTGAATAGTGTTGTATAAGTGAATAGTGTCGTATATGTGAACAGTAACCTCGACATGAAAAGGTAAAAATTTTCATAATAAAATTCATACTAATATTTCGGTATAATGATATTGAAAGCAATAACATCATTTACGAAGAAAATAACATTCCTTACCATAAAAGAACAGTACTTTTAACTGGAATATCGGATATAACACTGAAGGAAACTTGCACTGAATAAAAACACTCAAGATATCTAAATACTCATAAAAATATGCACGATATTATAGAGAGAAAATTTCAGTTTCTGGTGTAATTTTCAATTCTAACTAAGCACCCTATTTATAAAAAAATGCTAGAACGCCAAAGCAGGCTAAATTTAATAAAATAATATTTTATACAAAATTTTCACGCCCATCACAATTGATCAAATTTCAGCACACTACAGTGGGGCCCACCAAAATCAAAAATTCTACACCAACCAAAAGTGGGGCCCACCATATTTTTATTAAAAATATTTATTTTTAAAACTTTAATAATTCATAATAAATATCCCTTTTATCAGAAAAATACAAATTTTATGTCCATTCTATAGGAAATTTAATTCTCTACAACTTTGTAGAAGAAAATTTTTCTAAATTCCAATAAAAAAATGTCTGAAATCCACATACGGATGATTTTTAATACCTTCATTCCGAAAAAATACTGATAAAATACCTCAACATTAATTCTTTCATTTATATCCACATAAAAATAAATATTTCCTTATCATATAAATTAATAATTAATTACTCATAAATAATATTACAGAATCACAATAATGACAACTAAGTCGTTCCTAGGAAAGAGAGAACTTTTCGATAAAGATTTCTCCTTACTGGTCCGTAATTAGGTGACCAAACCCCTTTTCTAGGCAAAACTTCCTTAGATATTGTTAATAATGCTATCTAATAATATTATTTAAACAATAGGAATTATTGATCTGATAATGGAAAATACTGTGCAGTAATAATTATTGAAACAACAATAATATAAAATATCAACGTAGCAATTATTGAATTAATAAAATAAAATTTTGAACAGTAATTACTATAACAATCGTTGAGTAGTGTCTTCTTAAATAAGAATCAATAATCCAAAAATACTGTGCAATACCGTATGCTACTGTGCAACCACGCGTATTACTGTATTTTAATCACTGAGTATTCCAACAGTGTTAACGGTAATAATTACGTCGTTATTTATAAAAAGTCCATCATCAATATTTTATCCATGTAACATCAATTAATAATCATCTTTAACCAAATATTCATCTTTGCACTACAGGCCAAAGATATTTATTTGTATCACCAGTCAGTCATGTTCATCTCAACACCTGTTCATCTTTGCACTACAGGCCAAAGATATTCATCAGGTAATCATACATCTTTGCACTACAGGCCAAAGATATTCAGTAATATCATCATTTAGGACTGAGGATGATGAAAAATATCTTAAAGAAAACGAATCCAGTGAGACAGAAGGACAAATAGTAGGGATTCGTATAAAAGTTTATCCAAGATCAATAATACTTCATAATAATCAATTGTGAAGCAGAATTCAAAAATAAAGATCAAAACATAGATACAATCAAAGATAGTAACCATAATTGACATCTTGGACAAAAAGGGAAAATTTTATTTTTTGGTGAATAGTGCCGTATTCGTGAATAGTGCCGTATACGTGAATAGTAACCCCAGCACAAAAAGTTCCAAATTTGATAAAAAATTTATATCAATATTTCAGCATAATGATATTGAAGAAAATAATATCATTTAAGAAAAAAATAATATCCCTTACCTCAAAATAACCGTACTTCTGATTAAATTTTGGGTATAGTGCTGACAGAAATTTGCACCGTATAGCAGCACTCAAAGTATACTTACAAGAATACGCTCGATAATATAGAGAGAGAGAGAGAAAAACTTATGAATTCTGGTGTGATTTTCAATTCTAACTTAGCCCTCTATTTATAGAAAAATGTTAGCACGCCGAAGCAGACTTGACCTGCAACCTGATGGCTTTACCTGCTACTATTCCCACCCACCACATTTGAATTAAAATTTCAGCACATTTCTCACCAACCAAAAGTAGGGCCCACCAATTCTAGAATTTTCCACCAAAATGATAAATTCTGAAACTTCAACAATTTCTGAACCAGTCATATCTTAAAATT
Source organism: Panax notoginseng (assembly GCA_016801055.1). Taxonomy (NCBI): domain Eukaryota; kingdom Viridiplantae; phylum Streptophyta; class Magnoliopsida; order Apiales; family Araliaceae; genus Panax; species Panax notoginseng. Next base: position 20,817,985 of record CM029021.1, read on the forward strand.
CATAACAAATCATACGTTCATTTTTAACGGTTCAAAATTTGTGGACATATACTCAACTTATATATGTATAACATATCCAAAAATTATCACGATCCAACGGTCGGATTAAAAATTATAACCCCCGCAAAATATCTCAAAAACCCTGATTTTTAATACCTCCATTCCGACAAAAATACTAATAAAAACCTCAACATTAACTCCTTCATTTTTAACCACAAAAATATATCTCTCATTTATATCCACATAAAATAAATATTTTCTTATCATATGAATTAATAATTAATTATTCACAAATAATATTACAGAATCACATTTATGACAACCAGGCCGTTCCCAAGAAAGAGGGGGCTTTCCAATAAGGATTTCTCCTTACTGGCGCGCAATTAGATGACCAAACCTCTCCTTAGAAAGAACTTTCTAGACATTGTCAATAATTTTATCTAATAATATTATTCAAATAATATGAATTATTGATCTGATAAAGGAAAATACTGTGCAGCAACAATTATTGTAACAACAATAATATAAAATATCAACGCAACAATTATTGAATCAATAAAATAAAATATTGAACAATAACTACTGTAACAATTATTGAGTAGTGCCTTCTTACGTAAGAATCAATAATTGGTGCAATACCGTGTGCTACTGTATTTTAACCACCGGGTATTCCAACAGTATTAACGGTAACAACTACGTCGTTATTTATAAACAACTTATACTTGTCGTTTTCTTCATCCAATCGCTTTCTGTTATGGGGCCCACACAAGGCTGCGCCGTCTTACGAATATTCCCCGACAGCAAGAATATTCCACGACCAAACGAATATTCTCCGACAAAATGAATATTTTATAACCACTTACATATTTTGAAAAATTTACACATTTCACCCATAACCAAAGTATTATATCAAATTAACCCCTTATTATTCACAATAATATTTAGAGAAAATTTGATTTTATTCATTAATAAGCTGGGGTCTTACAACCTCCCCTCCTTATGAAATTTCGTCCTCGAAATTGACGTACGTACCTGATATTTCAAAAAGGTGAGGATACCTCGCTTTTATTTCTGATTCCAACTCCCAGGTCATTTCTTCAATAGCATGGTTTCTCCACAAAACCTTAACTTGTGGTATAACCTTTGTGCGTAGGACATGCTCTTTCCTATCTAAGATCTTAACAGGTACCTCCTCGTACGTTAAATCTTTAGCTATCTCGTCTGGTTCTAACTCAATAATGTGGTTCGGGTCTTTAACATATTTACGAAGCATAGATATCTGAAAAACATTATGAACACGAGACATGCTTGGAGGTAATGCGAGTCTATATGCCACATTTCCTATTCGCTCAAGAATCTCAAATGGACCAACAAATCTTGGATTGAGCTTTCCTCTCTTCCCAAATCTTGTAACTCCCTTCCATGGTGCAACACGTAACAATACATGATCCCCAATATTAAATTCCACGTCCTTCCGATGAAGATCCGCATAACGCTTTTGTCGATCCTGTGCCGTTTATATACGTTGTCGAATCGTTTGGATCTTCTCTGTAGTCATGCGTACCAACTCTGGTCCCAACAATGTTGCTTCACCCACCTCATCCCAGCATACTAGAGAATGACATTTTCTTCCATACAACGCCTCGAATGGAGCCACACCTATGCTCGCCTGATAACTGTTGTTGTAGGAGAATTCCACCAATGGTAGGTACTTATCCCAACTCCCTTTGAGATCTAGGACACATAGTCTTAATATATCTTCAAGAGTTTGAATAGTCCTCTCTGATTGTCCGTCCGTTTGAGGATGGTATGCCGAACTGAATCGTAAATCCGTGCCCATAGCTTTCTGCAGGCTAACCCAAAATCGTGAAGTGAATCTTGGGTCACGATCCGAAACTATGGATACTGACATGCCATGCAATCTCACAATCTCGTTCACATACATACTAGCAAGACGTTCAAGGGAATAAGTCTCACGTATCGGTAAGAAATGAGCAGACTTGGTTAATCTATCAACAATAACCCAAATCGCATCTATGCCTTGAGAAACCTTGGGAAGACCTGTAACGAAATCCATGGTAATGTGTTCTCACTTCCATTTCGGGATCTCAAGTGGTTGTAATGGACCCTTTGGCACTTGATGCTCTGCCTTTACACGTTGACAAGTTAAACACCTCGAGATAAACTCCGCGATCTCTCTTTTCATATTGCTCCACCAAAATATATGTCGAAGATCGTGATACATTTTGATACTCCCAGGATGGATTGCAAACGGTGTGTTGTGTGCCTCCATCATTATTCTATGCTTTAAGTCAAAATCGTTAGGAATAAAAAGTCTGGAGTTGACTTGAAGTATTCCTTCTTCATCGATTCTTGCTTCTGGAATAGCACCTTCTTCTTCATACGCATCAGCTCTATGTCCGTAGCTTGAGCAGCTTTAACTTTATCGATTAAAGTCGGTTCTACTCGTATATTTGATATCATCATGTGGGTACTTGGAGCCCTCATCTCTATCTCCATCCTTTGCAAGTCATACAAAATGGGCCTTTGTGTTAACAACATTGCACTCGTACCCGCATATGATCTTCTACTCAATGCGTCAGCTACTACGTTTGCTTTTTCAGGATGATATTGGATGGTATGATCGTAATCTTTCAACAGCTCGAGCCAACGTCGCTGCTGCATGTTGAGTTCCTTTTGGGTGAAGAAATATTTGAGGCTTTTATGATCTGTATAGATCTCTACTTTCTCCCCATACAGGTAGTGTCTTCAAATCTTCAACGCGAAAACGACTACTGCCAACTCCAAATCATGAGTAGGATAATTCCTCTCATATTCTTTGAGTTGTCGCGAGGCATAGGCTATGACTTTCCCATGTTGCATGAGAACACATCCTAACCCTTTGCCTGAAGCATTACTGTAGATAACAAATCCATCCGAACCAGATGGTATTGTCAGAACAGGTGCCGAAATGAGTCTCCTCTTAAGTTCTTGGAAACTCTTCTCGCATTCCTCACTCCATACGAATTTTGTATCTTTCTGAGTCAGCTGAGTTAACGGAGTAGCGATTCGAGAAAATCCTTTCACAAATCTCCGATAATAACCAGCTAAGCCCAGAAAGCTACGTACTTCGATTATCGACTTCGGTTGCTCCCAACTTTGTATGGCTTCAATCTTCGCTGGGTCGACAGATACTCCATGTTTTGACACCACGTGCCCAAGGAATGCTACTTCCTCAAGCCAGAACTCGCATTTCTTCAGTTTGACATATAGCTTGTTTTCACGAAGCCTTTGCAATATCAGCTTCAAATGGCGCTCATGATCTTCACGGCTTTTGGAATAGATGAGGATGTCATCAATAAAGACAACAACGAACTGATCCAAATATTCTTTGAATACACGGTTCATCATATCCATAAAGGCAGCAGGAGCATTAGTCAATCGAAAAGACATAACTAAGAATTCATAATGCCCGTACCGAGTTCTGAAAGCAGTCTTTAGAATATCCTCAGTTTTAATCTTCAGCTAATGATATCTAGAATGAAGATCGATCTTTGAAAAGAATTGTGCTCCTTGTAACTGGTCAAACAGGTCATCAATGCGAGGTAGCGGATACCTATTCTTGATGGCGACATGGTTCAATTCCCTATAGTCGATACAAAGTCGCATACTCCCGTCTTTCTTCTTTACAAATAAAACAGGAGCACCCTAAGGAGATGTACTAGGATGAATAAAATTGATGTCCAACAACTCCTGTAGTTGGACTTTTAACTCCTGAAGTTCAATAGGAGCCATTCGATATGGGATTTTAGAAATGGGCTTTGTACCGGGTTCAAGGTCAATAAAGAATTCAACTTCACGTTTTGGGGGTAGACCAGGAAGTTCTTCAGGAAATACATCGGGAAATTCTCTAACAATAGAAATATTATTCAAATCTGACTTGTCTTTGTTCAAATCCATAACATGGGCTAAGAAAGCTTGACATCCGTTTTTCAATAAACGAATAGCTTTGTGGCTTGATATGACAGTGACTGATTTTAGTGGTTTAGTAGTTTAAATTCGTATGACAGGTTGGTTAGGAATATGAAAACTAACAACCTTACGAAAACAATCAATTTTGGCATGATGAGTAGTTAACCAATCAATTCCTAAAATCACATCAAAAGCAAGTATCTTTAAAGAGATAAGGTCAACAGGTAATGTGATTGTGCCAACTTGGATTAAGCAAGATTTATAAACTGTAGATGTAATGAAGGTTTCACCCAACGGAGTTTCAACAGATAAGTCAAAGTCCAATTTCTCCGGAGTCAAGTTTAAACGTTGAGCACAAGCAGGAGAGATAAAAGAATGGGTAGAACCGGTATCTAGTAAGGTATAAACTTCACAAGAGTTCAAGATTAGCTTACCCGTGATCACCTCGTTCGGGTTTCTCGCGTTTTGGCCAGTCACGACAAACGCTCTTCCAGGAACCGCTGATTTTGACTTATCCGGGACAGCTTTTGGAGTCACCATCCCCGCTGAACTTGGTTTTGCTACAGAACACTCTCGAGCTATATGACCCTCCTTTCCACAGTTATAACATACCTTAGATTGTTGTGGGCAGTTTGGGCTATTATGTCCCTCTTTTCCACATTTGTAACATACGACCAGTGGTCGTTCTCCTCCCCTAGAAACAGTTGATGTTTGTGCTGACGTTTTCACGTTATCATTGTTGTACCTTCTCTTCTTGAAATCTCCTCCCGATTCGCTCCTTTTATTATCACGACCACGATTACCACCAGAGTGGTTACCGCTTTTGTCCGAATATTTTCCTCCCTGCTGGTTTTCATTGCTTCAATGACTGCCGCCACCGGTATGACCCTGGTTGTGGTCCCTCGGTTGCACATACTCATTATCTCGCTCTAATAATTGAGCCCTGTTTACAACATCTGAATATAAAGAAAATTTATGAGAGATAAGATATTGTCGAATCTCGGGTTTTAGACCTCTCAAAAACATCCTTGTCATTCGTTCCTCATTTTTGACCAAATGAAGTGCAAACCTGGATAACTCTGCAAACTTCACCTAGTACTGGGACACCGTCATGTTGTTTTGTTCCAGTCTGATAAACTCCACCTCCTTCATATGACGAATACTTTCAGGAAAGTACTTGTCATTGAACAGTTTCTGAAATATTTCCCAGGACATGTTGAGTGCGTCAGGCTGGGTACGCTTCACAGACTCCCACCAGTAGTCTGCCTCACCGCGGAACATAAAGGTGGTGAACGGAACCTTCTGTTCCTCTGTGCATCCCAAGACATCGAATATCTTGGTAATTTGCTTGACCCACGTTTCCGCCATGATCGGATCCGACTTTCCCTTAAATTCTGGTGGTCCCAATTCTTTGAACTGCTTGGCTGTGACAAACCGCGCGTTGTTATCATTTCCACCCGTATTCTGCACACGAGTCTCCCTCGTCTGATTTTGCATGAACTGCATAAAACTCTTAAACATTCCATCATTCATCGTTTGCTCGGTAACGTTGTTTACAGAAAGAATATTGCCTTCCTGTTGCACGTTCCCCTGGGTGGTGATCAAAGGTGTCTCCACGGTCTGATTTACTCCATTATTAACGTTCTCAGCTCCCATTCTTAAATACTGCCATAATACAAGGGTTAATAGTCATGTCATATATTATCCCTATATTCTGACCGACCAAATAAACACCAAATAAACTTAGTCAGGTCATACTAGCGAAGGAATTCCCCGTCTCTCCCCTCCTAGTTCTTATCTCACATCTCAGTCAGAGATCATATCCCTAAGCTCTGATACCAACTGTGACGCCCCCAAAATAGGTATACAACACCCATTCTGAGTCGCCAAATACATGGTACAGAAAGCAAACTACAACTTCAATAATACAATTGTCGTGCAAAATACGACAACACATACTGTGAGTTTAAATACAAATATTGTCTTCTAGACAATATCCATACTCAAATAAGTCCTCATTACAATTATTTAAACACTATTTTACAGAAATAGTGAGGACTGCTAAAACATCTTTCTAGAACCATTACTCTATACCCTGACTCGATCCTGCTACGTTCTCACCTCCTAAGAAGAAAAACGGATCAAAAAGGAAAAGGGTGAGCTTAACTAGCCCAGTAAAGAATATTATGACTAAGATAATATACAACAAATTATCATTAGTATTCAACAGGGAAAAATCTGATAGAATATAATCGACAACAAGTTTTAGATCAACAACTGCAGCGAAAACAGCAAACCATTAGAAGAGTCAAGTAGAGAATGAATTCTACTATCTTCTAAGATTTAAAAGTCCATCATCAATATTTTATCCATGTAACATCAATTAATAATCATCTTTAACCAAATATTCATCTTTGCACTACAAGCCAAAGATATTCATTTGTATCACCAGTCAGTCATGTTCATCTCAACACCTGTTCATCTTTGCACTACATGCCAAAGATATTCATCAGGTAATCATACATCTTTGCACTACAGGCCAAAGATATTCAGTAATATCATCATTTAGGACTGGGGATGGTGAAAAATATCTTAAAGAAAACGAATCCAGTGAGACAGAAGGACAAATAGTAGGGATTCGTATAACAGTTCATCCAAGATCAATAATACTTCATAATAATCAATTGTGAAGCAGAATTCAAAAATAAAGATCAAAACATAGATACAATCAAAGATAGTAACCATAATTGACATCTTGGACAAAAAGGGAAAATTTTATTTTTTGGTGAATAGTGCCGTATTCGTGAATAGTGCCGTATACGTGAATAGTAACCCCAGCACAAAAAGTTCCAAATTTGATAAAAAGTTAATATCAATATTTCAGCATAATGATATTGAAGAAAATAATATCATTTAAGAAAAAAATAATATCCCTTAACTCAAAATAACCGTACTTCTGATTAAATTTTGGGTATAGTGCTGACAGAAATTTGCACCGTATAGTAGCACTCAAAGTATACTCACAAGAATACGCTCGATAATATAAAGAGAGAGAAAAACTTATGGATTATGGTGTGATTTTCAATTCTAACTTAGCCCTCTATTTATAGGAAAATGTTAGCACGCCGAAGCAGACTTGACCTGCAACCTGATGGCTTTACCTGCTACTATTCCCACCCACCACATTTGAATTAAAATTTCAGCACATTTCTCACCAACCAAAAGTGGGGCCCACCAATTCTAGAATTTTCCACCAAAATGATAAATTCTGAAACTTCAACAATTTCTGAACCAGTCATATCTTAAAATTCATAACAAATCATACGTTCATTTTTAACGGTTCAAAATTTGTGGACATATACTCAACTTATATATGTATAACATATCCAAAAATTATCACGATCCAATGGTCGGATTAAAAATTATAACCCCCGCAAAATATCTCAAAAACCCTGATTTTTAATACCTCAATTCCGACAAAAATACTGATAAAAATCTCAACATTAACTCCTTCATTTTTAACCACAAAAATATATCCCTCATTTATATCCACATAAAATAAATATTTTCTTATCATATGAATCAGTAATTAATTATTCACAAATAATATTACAGAATCACATTTATGACAACCAGGCCGTTCCCAGGAAAGAGGGGGCTTTCCAATAAGGATTTCTCCTTACTGGCGCGCAATTAGATGACCAAACCTCTCCTTAGACAGAACTTTCTAGACATTGCCAATAATATTATCTAATAATATTATTCAAATAATATGAATTATTGATCTGATAATGGAAAATACTGTGCAGCAACAATTATTGAAACAACAATAATATAAAATATCAACGCAGCAATTATTGAATCAATAAAATAAAATATTGAACAATAACTAATGTAACAATTATTGAGTAGTGCCTTCTTACGTAAGAATCAATAATTGGTGCAATACCGTGTGCTACTGTATTTTAACCACCGGGTATTCCAACAGTATTAACGGTAACAACTACGCCGTTATTTATAAATAACTTATACTTGTCGTTTTCTTCATCCAATCGCTTTCCGTTATGGGGCCCACACAAGGCTGCACCGTCGTACGAATATTCCCCGACAGCAAGAATATTCCACGACCAAACGAATATTCCCCGACAAAATGAATATTTTATAACCACTTGCTTATTTTGCAAAATTTGCACATTTCACCCATAACCAAAGTATTATATCAAATTAACCCCTTATTATTCACAATAATATTTAAAGAAAATTTAATTTTATTCATTAATAAGCTGGGGTCTTACAATAGAAACCATACTTTAATAAAATGAGTGTAGAATTCAGAATCTGAAACGAAATAATATTACTTACATGCTACAGAGTATGAAAGAAAATATTATTTCTTACGAATATTGAACAAAAATAATATCACTTTCCTTAAAAAGAGAGTACTTCTGAGTGGTAGTGCGGAGATATTCTTGAAAAAAACTTGTACTGTTTTCTACACTCAAAGCTTCCTAAAACTCAAAAAAAATACGCTCAATATTATAGAAGAAGAATTCTTTGATTCAGATGTGATTTTCAATTCTAAACTAAGCATCCTATTTATAGGAGAATGGAAATATACTATTTAAAAAAAATCATGGACTGCACAACGGGATTTGACGAATTCAACTGCGTTCGGCTGAATTTTTTTTGATTTTACTATGCAAATACTATGCAGACACTTACTCATTTTTCAAAATAATCGGTATATACACACACTTTATAACCTTCTACCGATTATTTTGAAAAATGAGTAAGTGGGGGTCCAAATAATACGCCAAACTTATAACAAATACTTCATAAAAATCTCAACAATATTTTTAACAACATTTATTCATCAATAATATAACTTATAATATTAACAATCAGATCATTCCCAAGAAAGAGAGGGCTTTTCGATAAAGATTTTTTCCTATTGGCGCGTAATTAGGTGACCAAACCCCTTTTCTCGACAGAATTTTTTAGACATTGTCAATAATGGAAACAATAATATGAATAACTTATCATCTCAATTCTTGATTTAATAATAGAAAATATTGTGACAATAATTGAATTAATAAGCTGAGATACTATGCAGCAATTACTGTGACAATAATTGAGTATAAGTTAGTGACTTCTCACGTAAGCATCAATAATTAATACCGTGTGCTACTATGAAACCACACATATTACTGTACTTTTATCACCGGGTATTTCAATAGTTAACGGTAAAACTTTAGCCGTTATTTTTATAAAAAGATATTTATGTCGTCTTCTAACTTCGACAGTAATTCCGTTGTGGGGTCCACCAATGATTGTGCCGTCGTACGAATATTCTCCGATAAAACGAATATTCTCCGATCAATCGAATATTTTATGACAACTTGCTTACTTTGTAAAATTTATAAATATTACCCACAACTATAACATTATAACAAATTCATACCTTAATATTCAAAAATGATATTTAGAGATAAAATTTATTTTTATTCATAAAAGTTGGGGTCTTACATGTTCAATATTCGTAAGAAATAATATTTTCTTCCATACTCTGTAGTATGTAAGTAATATTATTTCATTTCAGATTTCGAATTCTACACTCATTTTGTTAATGTATTACTTCTATACTCCGTGAAATTAGTAGAATATTCTTGAAATTTGTGTTTCATCTAGTATCTTTTTACAGAAATATTATTCTGAACATTCTTGATAATTTTTAGCCTTTTCATGTCGGGGTACTATTCACGGGGTACTATTTCCGAAGTACTATTTACGGGGTACTATTTACTCGGGTACTATTCACCAAGAGTACTATTCATGATAAAAATTGATTTTTATTTTGTCTAAATTATTTTTAATACAATATTATTCTTGAATTTTACTCCACAAAACAGTATCATGTTGACAATTTGGACAATAATTGAATTCTGGATAAATTGAATTATAAATCTTTAAAATTTATCATTGCTCTCATTTAATTGAATTTTTATATCATTGTCATCATCCTCATGCTTATATTGTGATGAAAGTCATCTTTGGCCCGTAGTGCATAGATGGACTGTTGATTGGTATGATTATGACCATGAATTATTCGGTATAATCATGACCTGTAATGTTATAAATGATGTGGTAAAAGTCCTCATTGGCCCGTAGTGCATTGATAGACAGTTGTTGGCATGATCATGACCATTAGAGATAAAACGATTATCCTTGCCCCGTAGTGCATGGATAATTCGTGGATGTGATACTAATGAATATCCTTGGCCCGTAGTGCATGGATAATTCAGTGATGTGGATTATTTATTGAGCTGAGTCACAGCGATAAAATTGATGATAAACTTTTTAAATATTAGAATATAGTAGATATCATGCTCTACTTGACTCTTCTAATGGATTGTTTGTTTCGCTGCAGTTAAACTTGTTGTTTATTGTATTCTATCAGTTTAACACTGTTGAAGGCTAACGATAATTTATTCTGTATTATCTTAGTCATAATATTTCTTACTGGGCTATTTGAGCTCACCCTTTTGCTTTTATTGTTCTCTTCAGGAAATGAGAACGTAGCCGAGACTAGTTGGAGAATGGAGTGACGGTTCGAGATGGTGGCTGTAGTAGTCCTCTCTATTTTATAGAATAGCGTGTTAATAAATATAATGAGGACTCCATTTGAGTTTGGATATTGTCTAGAAGATAATATTCGTATTAAAACTCTCAGCTCATGTTGTATAATTAAGTTTATAATTGTATTCTGTACCATGTATTTGGCAACTCAGAATGGGTGATGTATATCTATTTTGGGGGCGTCACACTTAAAGCCTCAAACCAAATTTGCTTTCTATATTCAAACAAAATTATGAATTAATTTCAAATCATAAACCAATTTTGGTATCTTTTTAAAAGTTTTAAATAAGTCTCAATGTATCTTTTTTTTATTATTCTATTTTGTGGGGTTTGTTTATGATAATTATTTTATTTGTCCTAAAAAAAGTAAAAATGAGAGTAGTAATAAATCAATACTATAATGATTTACTATTGCTTCTTTTGGAGTCTATTGTTGTGCAGCTTGTGCATTTAAAAAAAATCATAAAAGTACAAGTATTGAAAGATATCTTGAAAAAATAGCATTGATCCAACTTGTTCCTATATTTATGTAAGAAAAAAATGTATACATTTCTGATTTTTTATTTAAGTACCCTATTTTTATCTTTTTAGCGAACAAAACTCTCATTGAAACTAACATAAAGGAAAGAGGCAGAACTATAGATAAAAAATAATTTGACACAAATCTAATTCTCTACACAGTTGCATCATTTCATTTGAACACTAAAACTACCTGCTCATCCAATATTAATAACAACAGTTGTACTCACTGAAAGTACCCAACCCACAAGACCAAAACAAATTCAAATAAATTATTAAACAAAAAAAAGTCCTAATTAGTTACCTCTAAAGTCCAAAATATAAAAAATACATCAAATAAATTAAATTGGGTATAACCCCAAGTTCTCAACCAACAACAAATTCAAACAAACTACAAAATTTTAATTATCAATCAAAAAACCCTAATTTAGTTATCTTCTAAGTCTGATTACACTGATATGTGCAAAAGATAATGTCATTATGGAGATATAGAAGTAGTGGGCCTAGTGGCGAAGCTGCGAATGTGTAGAAGAAGTAGTGGCGGAGAATGGAGATTTAGAACTTCGAAGTAGTGGCGAAGCCACATAGACGGTGATGTAGAAGACAAAAGTAAAATGAATCTACGTTTGTCTGTACTTGTATTTAGAATATAAATGAATTTTTTTTGCCCCCCTCCAAATTTAACTCTTCAATTAATTTACATTTTTGCCTTTACTTCTATACCTATTAAAAAAATCCAACAAGAACAACAGCTTATGTTACCCCTTAAACAGATCCACCCTTTACTTATAAGTCATTTTAAAATTAGTTACAAATATATGCTTATTTTTTTGACTAAAAAATCAACTTATAAATAGAAAAATAAATTATTATCAAAGAGAAGAATAATGACAAATGACTTATAAGTTGGTTTAACCTACTTATAAGTCAATGCCAAATATGCTTTAAATTGAGAACTTCAAATAAAAGTAATATTTGCCTCATCCGAAAGTAAGATGCTTACACTTTTTTTCCATTAAAGTTTGCATGTAAATATTATTTTAAATAAATTTTCTTTATAATAAATTTTGGGTAATGAAATTTGCAATCCACAATTTGTCACTTGCTCTCCATCTTATTTTGTCCAAGTTAAAAACATTAAGTAATAGTAATACACTAAATGTAAAAGTCTAATTGTAATAAATTGAGCCAAATTTTGAGTTCGAATTAAATCATAGCATAATAAAGACCAAATGCGTTGTATCAATAGTATATTGTGGGTCATCTTAGCCCAAAATATCATGATTGAATGTATTAATAGTAGTCCAATTTCAATTGCTTCCTTATTATCTTTTTGAATAGGGTTAAATACACTTATGTCCCTCGAAGTATGACTCCTTTTACACTTGTGACCTTAATGTTTAAAATCTTACATTAACATACTTCAAGTACACTTAAGTAAACAAAAGTGATTCCAAATGTAAGACCCCAAATTTTATGAAATAAAAGTATTCAATTTTTCTATTTAGTAAATGGTTAAATTGATAAAAAGTTAAAGTTAAGGGTGATATATGAATATTTTTTAAAATAAGCAAGTGGTTATAAAATATTTATTTTGTCAGGGAATATTCGTTTGGTCGTGGAATATTCTTTCTGTCGGGGAATATTCGTACGACGGCGCAGTCATTGTGGGCCCCATAATAGAATAACCGTCGGATGAAGATAACGACAAATTTGAGTTTTTATAAATAATGGCGTAGTTGTTACCGTTAACACTGTTAGAATACCCGATGGTTAAAATACAGTAATACGCGTTATTACACAGTAGCACACAGTATTGCACAGTATTTTTAAAATTCTTGATTCTTACGTAAGAATGCACTACTCAATAATTGTTACAGTAATTACTGTTCAATATTTTATTTTATTAATTCAATAATTGCTACGTTGAAATTTTATATTATTGTTGTTCAATAATTGTCACTGCACAATATTTCTCATTATCAGATCAATAAGTTATATTATTTGAATAATATTATTAGATAACATTATTGGCAATGTCTAGAAAGTTCTGTCTAAGGAGAAGTTTGGTCACCTAATTGCGCGCCAGTAAGGAGAAATTCTTATTAAAAAGCCCTCTCTTTCCTGGGAACGGCCTGGTTATCATAATTGTGACTCTGTAATATTATTTGTGAATAATTAATTATTGATTCATATGATAAGGAAATATTTATTTTATGTGGATATAAATGAGGGATATATTTTTGTGGTTAAAAATGAAAGAGTTAATATTGAGGTTTTTATCAGTATTTTTGTCGGAATGGAGGTATTAAAAATTAGGATTTTTGAGATATTTTGCGGGGTTATAATTTTTAATCCGACCGTTGGATCGTGGTAATATTTGGATATGTTATATATATATAAGTTGAGTATATATCCACAAATTTTGAACCGTTAAAAATGAACGTATGATTTGTTATGAATTTTACGAGATGACTGGTTCAGAAATTGTTGAATTTTCGGAGTTAATCATTTTGGTAAAAAATTCTAGAATTGGTGGGCCCCACTCTTGGTTGGTGAAGAAATGTGCTGAGATTTTTATTCAAATGTGGTGGGTGGGAATAGTAGTAGGTAAAGCCATCAGGTTGCAGGTTAAGTCTGCTTCGGCGTGCTAACATTTTCCTATAAATAGAGGGCTAAGTTAGAATTAAAAATCACACCAGAAACATAAGCTTTCTCTCTTTCTCTCTCTATATTATGAAGCATATTTTGTGAGTATTTAGATACTTTGAGAGTTGCTATTCAGTGCAAGTTTCCTTCGGCTTTGCATTCTAGTCAGAAATACTGCATTTTTGAGGTAAGGGATAGTAAGAGATTTTAAGGGTTGTTATGATTTTCAGTTTCGTAATTTTTCTGAACTTCAAAAATTCTAGAAAAATTTGAAATGATTAATTGATGAGTTTTCTTGATTGTGTCCAAAAATAACGATTTTTGGATGTATAGATTATGAGTTATGAATTTTATGAGAAAAGACTAATTTAAAAGTAACCGCTTATAACTCCTTGTGGTTAACTCTAAAATTGATGAAATTTTTATTTGAAGTATATCTATATAATATCAGTGTACTCTGTGAATTTCGGAATTTTTGGATAAAAGTACAATTTATGATAAATATCTAAATATTCGGCGGTTTTAGCCATATGAAAAATAGTAAATGAGTTTTAAAAATTCTGAGAAAAATTTATGTTCAATATGGGACTATATTATGCTAAATCCCAGAAAAAAAATATTTTTGGAACTGATTTGATATTTTTCATGAAAATAGACTAGTTATGAGTAAATGAATTAAATATGTTATGTGAAGTAAAATAATTAGAAAATAGGATTTTATGGCTTGAGAATCCTATATGAGGAATATGCAGATTTTTGATGAGGGTTTTGGTTATTGGTAATAAAATCTTATGAGTTTGACATTTTAGGATGATTAAATGCATTATTTAGTAAAGTGTAAATAATTAAAATAAATTGTTTATATGCTTAAGAAATATTATTCTTTCAATATCATTATACCGAAATATCGGTATAGATTTTATTGTGGAATTTCTACCTTTTTGTGTCGGGGTTACTATTCATGAGTTACTATTCACGACAAAAATTGATTTTTTTTTCTAACCAAATTATAGTTGATTTATGAATATTACTCTTGAGAATAAATCTATATGTTGATCATATTATTTTTATTATCATATATAGCATTTTTATAACCCTGATGTTGAAATTCTCTTTCACTTGAGTGTAAAGATGGGTAGATTATTGGTATGATCAAGACTATGGGTTCTCTTTGGCCAGTAGTGCAAAGTTGAATTGTGACTGGTATGATCATGACCATTGAATTTATAATTGAATATCTTTAGCTTAAGTGCAAAGGTGAATTGATCAACATGGTTATAATTATTGTTTATATAAATTCTGAAATGATTATATATTTCTTTGAGATATGAATATCTTTGGCCCATAGTGCAAAGATGACTTATTGATGAATATCTTTGGCCCATAGTGCAAAGATGAATTATTGATGAATATCTTTGGCCCGAATTATTGATGAATTTCTTTGGCCCGTAGTGCAAAGATGACCTGTTGTTGAATATCTTTGGCCTGTAGTGCAAAGATGACCTGTTGTTAAATATCTTTGGCATGTAGTGTAAAGATGAGTTGTTGATGAATATCTTTGGCCTGTAGTGCAAAGATGAATTATTGATGAATATCTTTGGGCCGTAGTGCAAAGATGAATTTATTAGTATGATTATGAACATGAACTGTGTTTGGTATAACCATGATCTTTGATATTTCAGGTGATGAAAATTATCTTTGTCCTGGATGAGAAAAGGAATTTAGAACAACAATTACGATTATGAGTTATATATGTGATTGTGGACAGGAATTGTTGATTGATGTTACAGGAATAAAACATTGTTGGTGGACTTTTAACACGGAGAAGATAATAGACTTTATAGTCTATTTGACTCTTCTAATGGATTGCTCGTTCCGCTGCAACTATGGTTGAAAATTTTATCATCTACCATATGTTCTAAATCTCTGATTTATTACTGATGAAGACTATTTGTAACGACACCAAAATAGGTCCATTCCATCCAACCCATTCTGAGTCGTCAAATACATGGTACAGAAAATAACTACAACTCTATTACAACAATTGTCGTACAAAATACAACAACACATATGCTGTGAGTTTGAATACAAATATATACCAAATGTGACTCATGTTCCAACCGTGGACATCACCTCACAATAACACCTTACATAAAGGTATAGTCAAAAACTGTTTTAGAAATTAGAATCTTTGGGAAGTGCTCAAGGAAACCTTCGTACATGGGAGGCCACGCATCTAGGTTATGATAGATATCATATGGCCACAGAATTATCCTTGGTTGACCCAATAGACCCCAAAGAAAAACGAGAAGATTACTATCATATTCTTCCCAATGGTGAGTCTTCTCTTGACTTATCATTATCTCCACTGTCTCTAATTGAGAATTATACTTCAAACAAACACCAAGATTATATAGGTAGTGCCCATAGATATACTCAGCAAGTGGATGAGCACAACCCTGTCTTATGATGACACGAGGTTGTATGTCATTAGACATCTTGTATGATAGTGACAAAACACCCTTCCAACGTTGGGTTCGCCTCACCCTATTTTCTTCACCAAATATAACTACTAAATGATGACCATCGTTCTATTCCCTTGTTACCCCCGCTAGACCCAGCTACACTCTTATTACTTGAAAGGAATTGTGAAGCAAAAGGGTGAGCACAACTAGCTCAGTAAAGAATATCATGACTAAAGATAATTCAATTATCAATAGCCTTCATCAACAATAAATCAGAGATTTAGAACATATGGTAAATGATAAAAATTTCAACCATAGTTGCAGCGGAACGAGCAATCCATTAGAAGAGTCAAATAGACTATAAAGTCTATTATCTTCTCCATGTTAAAAATCTACCAACAATATTTTATCCATGTAACATCACTCAACAGTTCCTTTCCACAATCATATGAATAACTCATAATCATAATTGTGACTATAAATTTTTCTTCGCACCCAGGACGAAGAATATTTTCATCACCTGTCTTTACCTGAAACATCAAAGATCATGGTTATACCAAATCACAGTTCCTGTTTATAATCATACTAACAAATCCATCTTTGCACTACGGGCCAAAGATATTCATCAACAAACCATCTTTGCACTACGGGCCAAAGATATTCAACAACAGTTCATCTTTGCACTACAGACCAAATATATTCATATCTCAAAGAAATATATAATCATTTCAGAATTTATATAAACAATAATTATAACCATGTTGATCAATTCACCTTTGCACTTAAGCTTAAGATATTCAATTATAAATTCAATGGTCATGATCATACCAGTCACAATTCAACTTTGCACTACAGGCCAAAGAGAACCCTAGTCATGATCATACCAATAATCTACCCATCTTTACACTCAAGTGAAAGAGAATTTCAACATCAGGGTTATAAAAATGTTATATATGATGATAAAAATAATATGATCAACATATAGTTTTAATCTCAAGAGTAATATTCGTAATTCATGAATAGTAACTCATGAATAGTAACCCCGACACAAAAGATAGAAATTCCACAATAAAATCCATACCAATATTTCGGTATAATGATATTGAAAGAATAACATTACTTAAATTTATAAACAATTTATTTTAATTGTTTACACTTTACTAATTAATGCATTCATAAAATGCCAACTCTTACAATTTCATCATCAATAACCAAAACCCTCATCAAAAATCTGCATATACCTCATATAGGATTCTCAAGCCATAAAATCCTATTTTCCAATTTTCTTTCTTCACAAAACATATTTAATTCATTTACTCATAACTAGACCATTTTTATGAAAAATACCAAATCAGTTCCAAAAATATTTCTTTTCTGGGATTTATCAGAATATAGTCCCATATTGAACATATATTTTTCTTAGAATTTTTAAAAGTCATTTACTATTTTTCATATGGTCAAAACAGCCGAATATTTAGACATTTATCAAAAATTGTACTTTTGTCCAAAAATTTTGAAATTAACAGAGTATACTTCCATCATATACATGTACTCCCAATAAAAATTTCATCAATTTTGGAGTTAACCACAAGAAATTATAAGCGATTACTTTTAAAATAGTCTTTTTCTCATAAAATTCATAACTCTCAATCTATATATCCAAAAATCACCATTTTTGGACACAATCAAGAAAACTCATCAAAATATCATTTCAAATTTTTCCAGAATTTTTGAAGTTCAGAAAAATTACGAAACTGAAAATCATAACAACCCTTAAAATCCCTTACTATCCCTTACTATCCCTTACCTCAAAAGAGCAGTACTTCTGATCGGTATAAGGCTGAAGGAAACTTGCACTGATGAATAGCAACTCACCAAGTATCTAAATACTCACAAAATACACTCAATAATCTAGAGAGAGAAAGAGAGAAAGAGAGAAAGCTTATGTTTCTGGTGTGATTTTCAATTCTAACTTAGCCCTCTATTTATAGGAAAATTTTAGTAGGTTTGACCTGCAACCTGATGGCTTTACCTGCTACTATTCCCACCCACCACATTTGAAATATAATTCAGCACATTTCTTCACCAACCACAAGTGGGGCCCACCAATTCTAGAATTTTCCACCAAAATGATAAACTCCGAAAATTCAACAATTTCTGAACCAGTCATCTCGTAAAATTCATAATAAATCATACGTTCATTTTTAACGGTTCAAAATTTGTGGGCATATACTCAACTTATATATGTATAACATATCCAAAACTTACCACGATCCAACGGTCGGATTAAAAATTATAACCCCCGCAAAATATCTCAAAAACCCTGATTTTTAATACCTCCATTCCGACAAAAATACTGATAAAAACCTCAATATTAACTCCTTCATTTTTAACCACAAAAATATATCCCTCATTTATATCCACATAATATAAATATTTCCTTATCATATGAATCAATAATTAATTATTCACAAATAATATTACAGAATCACATTTATGACAACCAGGCCGTTCCCAGGAAAGAGGGGGCTTTCCAATAAGAATTTCTCCTTACTGGCGCGCAATTAGATGATCAAACCTCTCCTTAGACAGAACTTTCTAGACATTGACAATAATATTATCTAATAATATTATTCAAATAATATGAATTATTGATCTGATAAAGGAAAATACTGTGCAGCAACAATTATTGAAACAACAATAATATAAAATATCAACGCAACAATTATTGAATCAATAAAATAAAATATTGAACAGTAACTACTGTAACAATTATTGAGTAGTGCCTTCTTACGTAAGAATCAATAATTTTAAAAATACTATGCAATACCGTGTGCTACTGTGCAATAACGCGTATTACTGTATTTTAACCACCGGGTATTCCAACAGTGTTAACGGTAACAACTACGCCGTTATTTGTAAAAACTCAAATTTGTCGTTTTCCTTCACCCGACAGTTATTCGTTATGGGGCCCACAAATAGCTGCGCCGTCGTACGAATATTCTCCGACAGAAAGAATATTCCACGACCAAACGAATATTCCCCAACAACAATGATTATTTTATAACCACTTGCTTATTTTGAAAAAAAAATTCATATTTCACCCATAACTTTAAACTTTTATCAATTTAACCATTTACTGAATAGTAATTATAAGAAAAATTGAATACTTTTATTTCATAAAATTCGGGGTCTTACACTATTGATAATTTATTTATCTTTAGTCATGATATTCTTTACTGGGCTAGTTGTGCTCACCCTTCTGTTCACAATTCCTTTCAGGTAATAAGAGTGTAGCTGGGTCGAGCGGGGGTAACAGGGGAATAGAACGGCGGTCATCATTTAGGAGTTATATTTGGTGAATCATCTAGGGTGAACGAACCCAACATTGGAAGGGTGTTTTGCCACTATCATACAAGATGTCTAATGACATACAACCTCGTGTCATCATAAGACAGGATTGTGCTCATCCACTTGCTGAGTATATCTACGAGCACTACTTATATAATCTTGGTGTTTGTTTGAAGTATAATTCACGATTAAAGATAGTGGAGATAATGATAAGTCAAGAGAAGACTCACCATTGGGAAGAATATGATAGTAATCTTCTCGTTTTTCTTTGGGGTCTATTGGGTCAACAAAGGATAATTCTGTGGTCGTATGATATCTATCATAACCTAGACGCATGGCCTCCCATGTACGAAGGTTTCCTTGAGCACTTCCCAAAGATGCTAATTTGTAAAACAGTTTTTGACTATACCTTTATGTAAGGTGTCATTGTGAGGTGCTGTCCACGGTTGGGACATGAGTCACATTTGGTATATATTTGTATCCAAACTCACAGCATATATGTTGTTGTATTTTGCACGACAATTGTTGTAATAAAGTTATAGTTATTTTCTGTACCATGTATTTGGCGACTCAGAATAGGTTGGATGGAATGGACCTATTTTGGGGTCGTTACACCAAAAACTTTTTTAGCCAAGAAATATGCCTGTATGCTGACGTTGCACCAAAAAGGTTGTATCTTGACCGTATAAATCCAAAAAAAATTTAATTTTTATAAAAAAGAGTATTAATAATAAGAACAAATCAGTAATACATAGATATAAATAAAAATAAAATTCGCACATACAAACACATGCCCTTTTCAATACCACTCAATTTTCCAAAGAATCCTACTTTACTATATACACAAATTCTTTCAATCTCTCTCATAGCAAGCTAAAGTGAGCCCAACTAAAAAAATAAAAATAAGAATAAGAATAAAAATTAAAATAAAATATAAAGATAACAATGACTTTTGTTCTTCCAAATCTTTCTCTTCCTATGCCTTAACTTCAATTCAAAGAAAAACCCATCAATTCCATACATCCATGCCAAAATTCTCTCATTTCTTCTCCATCAACAACAAATTCCTCATTTTCCATCATTCTTTCTCCTCTCACCAAGCTTGATTCTCCCCCCATATCGGGTATCTCAGGTCAATAAAGCTCCCCCTAGTGGCTAGAAGCACAAAAATGGTGATTTCTATGCCAATCTAGGCATGGCCGTATGGATCCTCTGTAAAAACCTATCTCAAATCTTCACCAAAGATCTTAATTACGATATTTACATTTATTTGTAAATGAATTTATAATTAGGGTTTCATTTGTGTGTAAATGATTTTGGGGTTTTTTGTTGAATCGTTGGCATGAATGATATTACATTTATAGACCTTGTTAACAAATTTACTGGTTTTGAATTTGGAGTTTCTTAAAATCAGTCATAACCTTCAAATGAAGACGATTTGTAAGGATTAGACTACTTTTCTTCCCTTTTCTCTTTTTTTTTCTTTTATGCAAACTTGCTATTATAAGACCCCAACTTTTTATAAATAAAATTGAATTTCTGATATTCATTATTTTGAAATAATAAGGTGTTAATTTGATATAATACTTTGGTTATGGGTGAAATGTGCATATTTTGCAAAATAAGCAAGTGTTTATAAAATATTCATTGTTGTTGGAAAATATTCGTTTGGTCGTGGAATATTGTTGTTGTCGAGAAATATTCGTACGATGGCGGTCGGATGAAGAAAATGACAAGTTTGAGTTTTTACAAATAACGGCGTAGTTGTTACCGTTAACACTGTTGAAATACCCGGTAGTTAAAATACAGTAATACGCGTGGTTGCACAGTAGCACACGGTATTGTACATTATTTTTGGATTATTAATTCTTACGTAAAAAGACACTACTCAATAATTGTTACAGTAATTACTGTTCACTATTTTAGACGTTGATATTTTATATTACTGTTGATTCAATAATGGTCACTGCACAATATTTTTCATTATCAGATTATTAATTCATATTATTTGAATAATATTATTAGCTAGCATTATTGGCAATGTCTAAGGAAGTTCTGTTTAGAAAAGGGGTTTGGTCACCTAATTGCGCCTAGTAAGGAGAAATCTTTATTGGAAAGTCCCTTATTTTCTGAGAACGACCTGGTTGTCATATTGTGATTCTGTAAAATTATTTGTGAATAATTAATTATTAATTTATATGATAAGAAAATATTTATTTTATGTGGATATAAATGAAAGAATTAATATTGAGGTATTTTATTAGTATTTTGTTGGAATGGAGTTATTAAAAATCATCCGTATGTGAATTTCAAACATTTTCTGTTTGGAATTTGGAAAAAATTTCTTCTACAAAGTTGTAGAGAATTAAATTTCCTATGGAATAGATATGAGATTCGAATTTTTCTGATAAAAGAGCTATTTATTATGAATTATTGAAGTTTCAGAAATAAATATTTTTATTAAAAACATTGTGGGCCCCACTTTTGGTTAGTGTGGAATTTTTAAATTTGGTGGGACAAACTGTGGTGTGCTGAAATTTGATCAAAGGTGGCATACTTTAAATTTTTTAAAAATATTATTTTATTAAATTTAGTCTGCTTTGGCATTCTAGTATTTTTCTATAAATAAGGTGCTTAGTTAGAATTGAAAATCACACCAGAATCAGAAGTTTTCTCTCTCTATAATATCGAGTGTATTTTTGTGAGTATTTAGATATTTTGAGAGTTGCTATTTAGTGTAAATTTTCTTCAGTATTATATCCGATATTTCAGTAAGAAGTACTATTCTTTTGAGGTAAGGGATGTTATTTTCTTCGTAAATGATGTTATTTCGTTCAATATCATTATGCCGAAATATTGGTATGAATTTTATTATTAAATTTTTACCTTTTTATGTTGAGGTTACTATTCGCGTATACGACACTATTGTAGAATTTCTACTTTTTCGTGACGGGGTTACTATTCATGTATACGACACTATTAATGAATACGATACTATTCACAAAAAAAAAAAATTTCTCTTCTTTGTCCAAGAGGTCTATTATGGTTACTATCTTTGATTGTATCCATGTTTTGATCTTCATTCTTGAATTTTACTCCACTATGATTTATTATGTAGTATTTTTAAACTTAGATTATCTAAAGTATGAATTCCTAATCTTTGTCCTTTTATCTCACTAGATTCGTTTCTTTAAAATATTTTTCATCATTCTCAGTCTTAAATGATGATATAACTGAATATATTTGGCCTGTAGTGCAAAGATGAATGATTATCTGATGAATATCTTTGGCCTGTAGTGTAAAGATGAACAGGTGTTGAGATGAACATGACCAACTGGTGATACGAATAAATATCTTTAGCCCGTAGTGTAAAGATAAATATTTTGATTCAAGATGTGTATTGATTGATGTTACAAGGATAAAATACTGATGATGAACTTTTAAATCATATAAGATAGTAGATTTCATTCTCAACTTAAATCTTCTAATGAATTGTTGTTTTCGCTGCAGTTGTTGATCTAAAACTTGTTGTCCATTATATTTTATCTGATTTTTTGAAGGCTAACGATAATTTATTGTATATTATCTTAGTTATAATATTCTTTACTGGACTAGTTGAGCTCACCCTTTTTTTTGTTCCATTTTTTTTCTCAGGAAGCGAGAATATAGTGAGAACTAGTCAGGGTATGGAATGATGGTTCTAGTCAGTTGTTTTAGCAGTACTCACTATTTTGTAAAATAGTGTATCAATAATTATAATGAGGACTTATTTGAGTGTAGATATTGTCTAGAAGACAATATTTATATTTAAATTCACAATTTATGTGTTGTCGTATTTTGCACGACAATTATAATAATGAAGTTTATAGTTATTTCTGTACCATGTATTTGACGACTCAGAATGGGTGATGTATACCTATTTTGGAGTCGTCACAGTTGGTATCAGAGCTTAGGGATAAGGTCTTTGGCGGAGATCGGGGAATAGAACTAGGAGAAGAGAGACGAGTAAATCCTTTCCTAGTGTGTCCTACCTAAGTTTATTTATTGGTCGATTAGAATATATGGGTATTATGTGGTATGTCATTTTCTTTAATTAACCCTTGTTTTGTGGCAGTATTTGAGAATAACAGCTGGAAATGTTAACAATGGAGTGAATGAGACCGTGAAAACACCTTTAATCACCAACCAGGAGAACGTACAACAGGACGACATTGCTCCTCCTATAAACAACATCACCGATCAAACGATGAATGATGGGATGTTTAGAAGTTTTTTGCAGTTTATGCAAAATCAGACGAGGGAGACTCGTGTACAAAATATGGGTGACAATGATAGCAACGCGCGACTTGTCACAGCCAAGCAGTTCAAAGAGTTGGGACCACCAAAATTTTTGAGAAAGCCAGATCCGATTAATACGAAAGCGTGGGTTAAGCAAATTACCAAGATATTTGATGTCTTGGGATGCACGGAGGAACAGAAGGTTCCATTCGCCACCTTTATGTTCCGTGGTGAGGCAGATTACTATTGAAAATCTATGAAGCGTACCCAGCCAGCCGCACTTAATATGTCTTGGGAATCATTTCAGAAACTGTTCAATGACAAGTACTTTCCTGAAAGTATTAGTCATATGAAAGAGATTTAGTTTATTAGACTGGAATAGAACAACGTGATTGTGTCCCTGTAAGACCCCAACTTTTATGAATAAAGATTGTTTTTCTCAAAATATATTTTTGAATATTATGGTGTGGATTTGATATAATATTATAGTTGTGGGTAATATTTACAAATTTTGCAAAGTAAGCAAGTGGTTATAAAATATTCGATTGGTCGAAAAATATTCGTTTTAACAGGAAATATTCGTACGACGATACAATCATTGGTGGACCCCACAACAGAAGTATTGTCGGAGTTAGAAAACGACAGAAATATTTTTTATAAAAATAACGGCGAAAGTTTTACCGTTGAACTACCCGGTAGTAAAAGTACAGTAATACGTATGGTTGCATAGTAGCACACGGTATTAATTATTGATGCTTACGTGAGAAATCACTAAGTTATACTCAATTATTGCTACAGTAATTGTTGCCTAATATCCCTCATATTATTGATTCAATTATTGTCACAGTATCATCTGCATAATATTTTATATTATTAAATCAATAATTGAGACGACAAAGTTATCCATATTATTATTTACAATATTGACGATGTCTAGAAAGTTCTGTCGAGGAGAGGTTTGGTAACCAAATTGCGCGCCAATAGGGAGAAATCCTTATTGAAAAGCCCCCTATTGCCTGGGAATGATCTGGTTGTTAAATATTATGAGCTATAATATTAATGATGAATAAGTTCGTGTTGATTAAAGATGAAATTGTTATTTTTATTGTGTTGGAACTATTAGTGTTAATGGAAATCAACATTTATTTCGATAATAATTAATTTTTGGAGGTTATATTGACCAATCGGGTAATTAATAGGATAATTGAGCAATTAATTGCTATTACTTCACATGTAACTTACTGTTGGTTCACATGTATGAACTATTGATTCACATGCATGTACTATTAAAGGAGGCGGTGCAAGTTTGATAATACTTGTAGAACTAAATTAAAAATAGAGAAAAAGATGAAGGTATTATATTGTAATAATTCGAGCCCCAAAACGTGCAATTATTAAAACTATATTTTCCTATAAATAGAAGCTCATTCTTCTTTCATTCTCACCAATTCACTAAGACTCACAAGAGCAATTATAGAGAGAGAAGCTATAGAAAGAAAGAAGAAGAGTATTCTGCTACTTCACTATTCTACTATCCAGTCTTCTTCTAAGGTAATGGATATTATTTTTGTTCAGTATTCGTAAGAAATAATATTTTCCTCCATACTCTGTAGTATGTGAGTAATATTATTTCGTTTCGTATTCCTAATTCTATACTCATTCTGTTAAAGTATTGCTTCTATACTCTGTGAATTAGTAGAATATTCTTGATATTTGCGCTTCATCCAGTATTTTTTCATAAAATTATTATTCTGAGCATTCTTGATAATTATTGATCTTTTTATGCCAGAATACTATTCATGGGATACTATTCATAAAGTACTATTCACAGGGTACTATTTATAAAGTACTATTCATGGGTACTATTCACAAAATACTATTCCAGGGTATTATTCGCAAAGTGCTATTCACTGGTACTATTTACAAAATACTATTCACGGGATACTATTCACCCGGGGAACTATTCGTGATAAAAATTGATTTCTTTGTTGTCCAAATCATTTTTGATACACTATTATTCTTGAATTTCACTCCACAAAGCAGTATCATGTTGACAATTTGGACATTATTGAATTATGGTTAATTGATTTATAAATGTTTAAAATTTATCCTTTGCTTTCATTTAATTGAATTCTTATATCATTGTCATCATCCTCATGCTTATATTGTGATGAAAGTCATCTTTGGCTTACGTGCATAGATGGACTGTTGATTGGTATGATTATGACTAGGGATCATTTGATATAATCATGACCCATAATGTTATAAATGATGTGGTAAAAGTCATCATTGGCCCGTAGTGCATTGATGGACAGTTACTGGTATGATCATAACCATTGGTGAAAACACGAATATCATTGGCCCGTAGTGCATGGATAATTCGTGGTTGTGATACTATTTATTAAGCTGAGTCTCAGCGATAAAATTGTTGATAAACTTTTTAAATCGTAGAAGATAGTAGATATCATGCTCTACTTGACTCTTCTAATGGATTGTTTGTTCTGCTGCAGTTAAACTTGTTGTTTATTAGTTTAACACTGTTGAAGGCTAACGATAATTTATTCTGCATTTTCTTAGTCATAATATTTTTTACTGGGCTAGTTGAGCTTACCCTTTTGCTTTCATTGTTCTCTTCAGGAAATGAGAACGTAGCCGGAACTAGTCGGGGAATGGAGTGACGGTCCAAAATGGTGGGTGTAGTAGTCCTCACTATTTTATGAAATAGTGTGATAATAATTGTAATGAGGATTCTATTTGAGTTTGAATATTGTCTACTAGACAACATTCGTGTAAAAACTCTCAGCTCATGTTGTATAATTAAGTTTGTATTTATATTTTGTACCATGTATTTGGCGACTCAGAATGGGTGATGTTGTAAGACCCTAACTTTTTTAAATAAAGATGAATTTTCTATAAAGATCATTTTTAAATATTATGGAGTTAATTTGATATAATGTTATAATTGTGGATAATATTTATAAATTTTGTAAAGTACGCAAGTTGTTATATAATATTCGATTGGTCGGGGAATATTCGTTTTAATAGGGAATATTCGTACAACGGCACAATCATTGGTGGACTCCACAACAGAATTATTGTCGGATTGAGAAAATGAAAAAAATATTTTATTAAAAATAACGGCGGAAGTTTTACCATTGATACTGTTGAACTACTAGGTAGTAAAAGTTTAGTAGTACGTGTGGTTACATAGTAGCACACGGTATTGATTATTAATTCTTATGTGAGAAGTCACTCAGTTTGATTCAATTATTGTCAGTTAATAATATGAATTATTTAGCGATAATGAAGTTTTGTTTTATTCGTATTGTTAACGTAATAAAGCGGAAACATCTTTTTATATAAAAAAGAATACTCTATTAAAGTTATTCTACAAATAGAATATATTATATTTTATTTAAAAGATTTTTCTTTAAATATGGACCGTCAGATTAAAGTAATCAATCTGAACCGTTCATGGATTAGTTACTAAACATTCCATTTTTTTTAAATAGCAGCTCATTCCTTCATTATTTCTTACGAATTCACTGAACTCTAGAGAGAGAAACTATAAAGAGAAACTATAGAGAGAGAGAGAAGAAAAGTATTCTGCTACTTAACTACTTCCTTATTTCAGTTCTTCTTTAAAACGGTAAGGGGTGTTATTCTTTCTTATTCATGAAGAGAACTGTTGTTATTTCATTTCTTATTATTTTGTTGGAATAACCGGTATACGCGGTCTACCCTATACTTGGTGGCATTCTTTTATTATTCTGTTGAAACATCCTGTCTGTGCGTTTATGCCGGACCTGGTTCCATTATTTATTATTCTGTCAGAATATCCTGTCTGTGCGTTTACGCCGGACCTGGTTCCATTATTTATTATTCTGTCGGAATATCCTGTCTGTGCGTTTACGCCGGACCTGGTTCCATTATTTATTATTCTGTTGGAATAACCTGTCTGTGCGGTCTATCACACGTCGGCTGATTTCTTTTGTTATTCTATTCGTTATTATACCCAGTTGGTTAAGTTTTAACTTCTATACTCCATGAAATTAGTGGAATATCCTTGATAATTACGGTTCATCCAGTATCTTTTCATAAAAATATTCTTCTAAGCATTCTTGAATTTTTCTCCGCAAAGCAGTATCATGTTGACAATTTGGACGTTGTTAATTCTTGGATAAATTAATTCTTGAACTTGTTTTATTGAATTCTTATATCATTGTCATCATCCTCATGTTTATAAAATGTTGAAAGTCATCTATGGCATGTAATGCATAGATGGACTTGGTATGATTATAACCAGGGATTATTCGGTGTAATCATGACCGTAATGTTACAAATGATGTGGTAAAAGTCCTCATTGGCTCGTAGTGCATTGATGGACAGTTGTTGGCATGATCATGACCATTAATGAATACACGAATATCCTTGGCCGTAGTGCAGGGGTGATTCGATGATGTGGATTATTTTATTAAGCTGAGTCCCAGCGATAACAGTGTTGAAAAACCTTTTAAATCATAGAAGATAGTAGATTTTATTCTCTACTTGACTCTTTTAATAGATTGCTTGTTCCGCTGCAGTTAAACTTGATGTTCGTTATATTTTATCAGTTTAACACTGTTGAAGGCTAATGATAATTTATTCTGCATTATCTTAGTCATAATATTTCTTACTGGGCTAGTTGAGCTCACCCTTTCTTTCACTGTTCTCTTCAGGAAATGAGAATATAGCTGGGATGAGTCGGGGAACGGAGTGATGAACCAGATGATAGTATTAGTAGTCCTCATTAATCTATTAAATAGTGTGACAATAATTATAATGAGGACTCCTTTTGAGTTTGTATAGTCTCTAGTAGACAATAATTGTATTCAAACTCACAGTTACGTTTTGTCGTATTGTACCCGACAGTTGTATTAATAAGTTGTATTTGTATTCTGTACCATGTATCTGACGACCCAAGATGGGTGATGTATACCTAATTTTGGGGGCGTCACAGATGTATACCTATTTTAGGGGCGTCACAGTTGGTATCAAAGCTTAGGGATATGATCCCTGACTGAGATGTGAGACTAGAACTAGGAGGGGAGAGTTTGGTAATTCCTTCGCTAGTATGACCTACCTAAGCTTATTTGTTATTTTATTGGCCGGTCAGAGTATAGGGATAATATGTGGCATGTCAATTAACCCTTATTTTGTGGCAGTGTTTGAAAATGGCATCTAAAAATGTCGAGATAAGCAATGAAGCACATGAGACCGTTGAGTCACCAACGATCAATACCCAGGATAATGTGCATCAGGAAGGCAATAATCCTCAAGTAAATAACAACACCGACCAGATGATGAACGATGGGATGTTCAGAGGCTTTATGCAATTCATGCATCATCAGGCGAGAGAGACTCCTGTTCAAAATACAAGTGGAAACACTGGCAACTCTCGGATGGTCACCGCTAAGCAGTTCAAGGAGTTGGGACCATCGGAGTGTTTGGGAGAGCCAAAACCACTTAAGGCGGAGACGTGGATAAAGCAGATCACCAAGATATTAGCTAGTATGACCTACCTAAGTTTATTTGCATGGTATTTTATTGGTCGGTCAGAATATAAGGATAATATATGACATATCAATTAACTTTTGTTTTGTGGCAGTATCTGAAAATGGCATCTGAGAATGTTGAGAATAGCAATGGAGCACAAGCGACTGTTGATTCACTACATATCAATAATCAGGATAATGTGCATCAAGAAGGTGACAATCCTCATGTAAACAATAACACTGACCAGATGATGAATGATGGAATGTTTAGAAGCTTTATGCAGTTCATGCAACAGCAGGCGAGAGCGGCTCCTGTCCAAAATATAGGTGAAAACACTGAAAACTCTCGGACGGTCACCGCTAAACAGTTCAAGGAGCTGGGACCACCAGAGTTTAAGGGAGAGCCAAAACCACTTATAGCGGAAACATGGATAAAGCAGATCACCAAGATATTTGATGTCTTGGGATGCTCCGAGGAGCAAAAGGTTCCCTTTGCCGCTTTTATGTTGCGAGGAGAGGCAGATTACTGGTGGGAATCGATTAAGCGTACTCAACCTGCCGCACTGAAGATGTCTTGGGAGAAGTTCCAAGAGCTGTTAAATGACAAATACTTTCTCGAAAGTGTTCGTCACATGAAGGAGGTGGAGTTCATCAAATTGGAGCAGAATAATATGACCGTCTCGCAGTATGAGGCTAAATTTGCTGAGTTGTCCCGGTTTGCGTCCCACTTGGTGGATAATGAAGAGCGAATGACGCGAATATTTTTACGAGGTTTGAAACCTGAGATACGTCAACATCTTATTTCTCATAAACTATGTTTGTATTCAGATGTTGTGAATAGGGCTCAGTTAGTGGAGCGCGATAACGAGTCAACGCAACCAAAAGAGAGCAGTCGGCAAAATGATAATACCAGTGAGAGCAGTCATCGAGCGGTGACAACAAGCGTGGAAGGAATCAACAAGCCAGAAATGGTAACCACTTCGGTGGTAATCAGGGCCAAAACAATAAGAATGATCATTTCAAGAAGAGGAGATTCAACAATGATGGAAAGACGTCAGCACCAGCACCCGTTGTTAAGGAAGGAGAACGACCACCTATCATATGTTTTAAATGCGGAGGGGAGAGGCACATCAGTCCAAACTGCGCGATGCTGTCTAAAGCATGTTATAATTGTTAAAGAGAAGGTCATTTAGCTCGATTTTGTCGTTTACCAAAAACAAGTTCAGCCAGGATGGAGACACCAAAGGTTGTCCCAGAAAAGTCAAAACCGGTAGTGCAAGAGAGAGCGTTTGTTGTGACCTCCCAGAAAGCAAGGAACCCGAATGAGGTCATCACGGGTAAGCTTATCATAAACTTTAACGAAGTCTATATTTTATTTGATACCGGTTGTAAGACCCCAACTTTTATAAATAAAGATGAATTTTCTATAAATATCATTTTTGAATATTATGGAGTTAATTTGATATAATGTTATAGTTGTGGGTAATATTTATAAATTTTGCAAAGTACGCAAGTTGTTATATAATATTCGATTGGTCGGGGAATATTCGTTTTAACAGGAAATATTCGTACAACGACACAATCATTGGTGGACCCCATAACGGAATTATTGTCGGATTGAAAAAAACGACAAAAATATTTTATTAAAAATAACGGCGGAAATTTTACCATTATTACTGTTGAACTACTCGGTAGTAAAAGTACAGTAATACGTGTGGTTGCATAGTAGCACACAGTATTGATTATTAATGCTTATGTGAGAAGTCACTCAGTTTGATTCAATTATTGTCAGTTAATAATATGAATTATTTAGCGATAATGACGTTTTGTTTTATTCGTATTATTAACGTAATAAAACAAAAACATCTTTTTATATAAAACAGAATACTTTATTAAAGTTATTCTATAAATAGAATATATTATATTTTATTTAAAAGATTTTTCTTTAAATATGGACCGTCAGATTAAAGTAATCAATCTGGACCGTTCATGGATTAGTTACTATGCATTCTATTTTTCTATAAATAGCAGCTCATTCCTTCATTATTTCTTACGAATTCACTGAACTCTAGAGAGAGAAACTATAGAGAGAAACTATAGAGAGAGAGAGAAGAAGAGTATTCTGCTACTTAACTACTTCCTTATTTCAGCTCGTCTTTAAAACGGTAGGGAATATTATTTCTTTTATATTCATGAAGAGAACTTTTGTTATTCCATTCTTTATTATTCTGTTGGAATAACCAGTATATGCGGTCTACCCTATACTTGGTGACATTCTTCTATTATTCTGTTGGAACATCCTGTCTGTGTGTTTTGCACCGGACCTGGTTCCGTTTTTATTATTATTCTGTTGGAACATCCTGTCTGTGTGTTTTACACCGGACCTGGTTCCATTATTTATTATTCTGTCGGAATATCCTGTCTGTGCGTTTACGTCGGACCTGGTTCCATTATTAATTATTCTGTTGGAATAACCTGTTTGTGCGGTCTATCGCATGCATAGTGATTTTTTTGTTATTCCATTCTTTATTGTACTCAGTTGGTTAAGTTTTGACTTCTATACTCCATGAAATTTGTGGAATATCCTTGATATTTGCGCTTCATCTAGTATATATTCATGAAAATATTCTCCTGATCATTCTTAAATTTTACTCCACAAAGCAGTATCATGTTGACAATTTGGACGTTGTTAATTCTTGGATAAATTAATTCTTGAACTTGTTTTATTGAATTCTTATATCATTGTCATCATCCTCATGTTTATAAAATGTTGAAAGTCATCTGTGGCCTGTAGTGCATAGATGGACTTGGTATGATTATGACCAGGGATTATTCGGTATAATCATGACCGTAATGTTACAAATGATGTGGTAAAAGTCCTCATTGGCCCGTAGTGCATTGATGGACAGTTGTTGGCATGATCATGACCATTAATGAATATACGAATATCCTTGGCCGTAGTGCAGGGGTGATTCGATGATGTGGATTATTTTATTAAGCTGAGTCTCAGCGATCACAGTGTTGGAAAATCTTTTAAATCATAAAAGATAGTAGAGTTTATTTTCTACTTGACTCTTTTAATGGATTGCTTGTTCCGCTACAGTTAAACTTGATGTCTATTATATTTTATCAGTTTAACATTGTTGAAGGCTAATGATAATTTATTCTGCATTATCTTAGTCATAATATTTCTTACTGGGCTAGTTGAGCTCACCCTTTCTTTCACTGTTCTCTTCAGGAAATGAGAACGTAGCTGGGGCAAGTCGGGGAACGGAGTGATGGTCCGAATGATAGTATTAGTTAGTAGTCCTCACTATTCTATGTAATGGTGTGTTAATAAATGTAATGAGGACTCCTTTTGAGTATGAATACTCTCTAGAAGATAATATTTGTATTCAAACTCACAGTTTATGTTTTGTCGTATTGTACACGACAGTTGTATTATTAAGTTGTATTTGTATTCTGTACTATGTATCTGACGACCCAAGATGGGTGATGTATACCTAATTTTGGGGGCGTCACAGTTGGTATCAGAGCTTAGGGATATGATCCCTGGCTAAGATGTGAGAATAGAACTAGGAGGGGAGAGACGGGAAATTCCTTCGCTAGTATGACCTACCTAAGTTTATTTGCATGGTATT
The DNA here is from genome assembly GCA_016801055.1 of Panax notoginseng. Taxonomy (NCBI): domain Eukaryota; kingdom Viridiplantae; phylum Streptophyta; class Magnoliopsida; order Apiales; family Araliaceae; genus Panax; species Panax notoginseng. The sequence goes on from CM029021.1 coordinate 20,851,030, forward strand.
TAATTGGTCGGTCATAATATAAGGATAATATATGACATATCAATTAACTTTTATTTTGTGGCAGTATCTGAAAATGGCATCTGAGAATGTTGAGAATAGCAATGGAGCACAGGCGACTATTGATTCACCACATATCAATAATCAGGATAATGTGCATCAGGAAGGTGACAATCCTCATGCAAACAACAACACTGACCAGATGATGAATGATGGAATGTTCAGAGGTTTTATGCAATTCATGCAACAACAGGTGAAAGCGGCTCCTGTCCACAACGTAGGTGGAAATACGGAAAACTCTCAGGCGGTCACCGCTAAACAGTTTAAGGAGCTGGGACCTCCGGAGTTTAAGGGAGAACCCAAACCACTTGTAGCTGAAACATGGATAAAGCAGATCACCAAGATATTTGATGTCTTGGGTTGCTCCGAGGAGCAAAAGGTTCCCTTTGCCGCCTTTATGTTGCGAGGAGAGGCAGATTACTGGTGGGAATCGATAAAGCGTACTCAACCTGCCGCACTGAAGATGTCTTGGGAGAAGTTCCAAGAGCTGTTTAACGACAAATACTTTCCCGAGAGTATTCGTCACATGAAGGAGGTGGAGTTCATCAAATTGGAGCAGAATAATATGACCGTGTCGCAGTACGAGGCAAAATTTGCGGAGTTATCCCGGTTTGCGTCCCACCTGGTGGATAATGAAGAAAGAATGACGCGAATGTTTTTAAGAGGTTTGAAGCCGGAGATACGTCAACATCTTGTTTCTCATAAACTGTGTTTGTATTCAGATGTTGTAAATAGGGCTCAGTTGGTGGAGCGCGATAACGAGACAACGCAACCAAAAGAGAGCAGCCGGCAAAATGATAATACCAGTGAAAGCAGTCATCGAAGCGGTGACAACAAGCGTGGAGGGAATCAACAGGCCAGAAATGGTAACCACTTCGGTGGTAATCAGGGCCAAAACAATAAGAATGGGCATTTCAAGAAGAGGAGATTCAACAATGATGGAAAGACGTCAGCACCAGCACCTGTTGTTAAGGAAGGAGAACGACCACCTATCATATGTTTCAAATGCGGAGGGGAGGGGCACATCAGTCCAAACTGCGCGATGCCGTCCAAAGCATGTTATAATTGTGGAAGAGAAGGTCATTTAGCCCGATTTTGTCGTTTACCGAAGACAAATTCAGCTAGGATGGAGGCACCAAAGGCCGTCCCAGAAAAGTCAAAACCGGTTGTGCAAGGGAGAGCGTTTGTTGTGAACTCCCAGAGAGCAAGGAACCCGAATGAGGTCATCACGGGTAAGCTTATCATAAACTCTAACGAAGTCTATACTTTATTTGATACCGGTTCTACCCATTCTTTTATTTCTCCTACTTGCGCTCATCGATTAAATTTGATTCCGGAGAAATTAGACTTTGACTTAGCAGTTGAAACTCCATTGGGAGAAACCTTCATTACATCCACGGTTTATAAGTCTTGTTTGGTTCAAGTTGGTACCCACACATTACCTGTCGATCTTATTTCATTAAAAATACTTGCATTTGACGTGATTCTAGGGATTGATTGGTTAACTACTCATCATGCAAAAATTGATTGTTTTCGTAAGGTTGTTAGCTTTCATATTCCTAATCGACCTATTATGCGAATTCAAGCAATCAAACCATTAAAATCAATCGATGTCATCTCAAGCCATAAAGCTATTCGTTTATTAAAAAACGGATGTCAAGCTTTCTTAGCTCATGTCACGGATCTAAATAAAAATACGTCAGTTTTGAATGATATTTCTATTGTTAATAAATTCCCTGACGTATTCCCTGAAGAACTTCCTGGCCTACCCCCAGAGCGTGAAATTGAATTTTGTATCGACCTTGAACCCGATACAAAACCCATTTTCAAAGCCCCATATCGAATGGCTCCTATTGAACTTCAGGAGTTAAAGATCCAACTGCAGGAATTGTTAGACATTGGCTTTATTCGTCCTAGTACTTCTTCTTGGGGTGCTTCTGTGCTATTCGTGAAGAAGAAAGATGGAAGTATGCGACTTTGTATTGATTATCGGGAGTTGAATCATGTCACCATCAAAAATAGGTACCCATTTCCACGTATTGATGACCTGTTTGACCAGTTGCAAGGAGCACAATTCTTTTCAAAGATCGATCTTCGTTCTGGATATCATCAGCTGAAGGTTAGAACTGAGAATATTCCAAAGACGGCTTTTAGAACTCGGTACGGGCATTATAAATTCCTAGTCATGTCTTTTGGATTGACTAATGCTCCTGCTGCCTTCATAGATATGATGAACCGGATATTCAAGAAATATTTGGATCACTTTGTGGTCGTCTTTATTGATGACATCCTTATTTATTCCAAAAGTCGTCAAGATCATGAGCAACACTTGAGGCTGGTACTCCAAAAGCTTCGTGAATACAAGCTTTATGCCAAGTTGAAGAAGTGCGAGTTCTGGCTAGAGGAGGTAGCATTCCTTGGGCATGTAGTATCAAGTCGTGGAATATCTGTTGACCCGGCAAAGATTGAAGCTATTCAAAGCTGGGAGCAACCTAAATCAGTGACCGAAGTACGTAGCTTTCTTGGTTTAGCTGGTTATTATCGGAGATTCGTGGAAGGATTTTCTCGAATCGCTACTCCATTAACTCAGCTGACTCGGAAAGATACAAAGTTCGGTTGGAGCGAAGAATGTGATAATAGTTTTCAAGAACTCAAGAGGAGACTCATTTCTGCACCTGTTCTAACAATACCATCTGGCTCGGAGAGATTTGTCATCTACAGTGATTCTTCGAGTAAAGGGTTGGGATGCATTCTCATGCAACATGGAAAAGTCATAGCCTATGCATCAAGACAACTCAAGGAATATGAGAGAAATTATCCTACATATGATCTAGAGTTGGCAGTTGTTGTCTTTGCACTTAAAATTTAGAGGCATTACTTGTATGGGGAGAAGGTGGAGATCTTTACGGATCATAAAAGCCTCAAATATTTCTTCACTCAAAAGGAACTCAACATGAGACAACGACGTTGGCTTGAACTGTTGAAAGATTATGATCATACCATTCAATACCATCTTGGAAAAGCGAACGTGGTAGTTGACGCATTGAGTAGAAGATCATATGCAAGTACGAGTGCGATATTGTCAACACAAAGGCCCATTTTGTGTGACTTGCAAAGGATAGAGATAGAGTTAAAGACTCCAGGGACCCACGTGATGATGGCGAATATACGAGTAGAACCAACTTTAATCGATAAAGTTAAAGCTGATCTGGCTACAGACCTGGAGCTTATGCGTATGAGGAAGAATGTGCAAGAAGGTGCTATGCCGGAAGCAAGGATCGATGAAGAAGGAATACTTCGAGTCAACTCCAGACTTTGTGTTCCTAACAACTCTGATTTAAAGTATGAAATCATGATGGAGGCGCATAACACACCGTTTGTAATCCATCCTGGAAGTACCAAAATGTATCATGATCTTCGTCATACATTTTGGTGGAGCAATATGAAGAGAGAGATAGCGCTATTTATCTCAAGGTGTCTAACTTGTCAACGAGTCAAAGCGGAGCATCAAGTACCAAAAGGTCCATTGCAACCACTTGAAATTCCAGAATGGAAGTGGGAGCACATTACCATGGATTTCGTTACCGGTCTTCCTAAGGTTTCTCAAGGTATAGATGCGATTTGGGTCATTGTTGATAGATTGACCAAGTCTGCTCATTTCTTACCGATACGAGAAACTTATACACTTGAACGTCTTGCTCGTATGTACATAAACGAGATTGTAAGACTGCATGGTATGCCAGTATCCATAGTCTCTGATCGAGACCCAAGATTCACTTCATGATTTTGGGTTAGTTTACAAAAAGCTATGGGCACGGATTTACGATATAGTTCGGCATATCATCCTCAGACGGACGGACAATCAGAGAGGACTATTCAAACTCTAGAAGATTTATTAAGACTCTGTGTCCTTGACTTCAAGGGAAGTTGGGACAAGTTCTTACCATTGGTGGAGTTTTTCTATAACAACAGTTATCAAGCAAGTATTGGCATGGCTCCATTTGAAGCATTGTATGGAAGAAAATATCGTTCTCCAGTATACTGGGATGAGGTGGGTGAAGCAACGTTGTTGGTACCGGATTTGGTACGTTGACTATAGAAAAGATTCAAACGATCCGACAACGTATAAAAACCTCACAAGATCGACAAAAGAGTTATGCTGATCTTCATCGAAAGGACGTAGAATTTGATATAGGAGATCATGTGTTCTTACGTGTTGCTCCATGGAAAGGAGTTACGAGATTTGGAAAGAGAGGAAAGCTCAATCCTCGATTCATCGATCCATTTTTAATCCTCGATCGAGTAGGAACTGTGGCTTATAGACTCGCTTTACCGCCAAGTATGTCTCGTGTTCATAACGTTTTTTACATATCCATGTTACGTAAATATGTGAAAGACCCGAACCACATTATTGAGTTAGAACCGGACGAAATAGCGGAGGATTTGACGTATGAAGAAGTTCCTGTTCAAATCATAGATAAGAAGGAACATATTCTACGCTCCAAAGTTATACCTCAATTCAAAGTTTTGTGGAGAAATCACGATGTTGAGGAAATGACTTGGGAGTTAGAATCTGAAATGAAGTCAAGGTATCCTTACCTCTTCGACATACCAGGTACGTACCCTAATTTTGAGGGTGAAATTTTATAAGAAGGGGAGGTTGTAAGACCCCAACTTTTTTAAATAAAGATGAATTTTCTATAAATATCATTTTTGAATATTATGGAGTTAAATTGAAATAATGTTATAGTTGTGGATAATATTTATAAATTTTGCAAAGTACGCAAGTTGTTATATAATATTCGATTGGTCGGAGAATATTCGTTTTAACAGTACAACGGCACAATCATTGGTGGACCCCACAACGGAATTATTGTCGGATTGAGAAAACGACAAAAATATTTTATTAAAAATAACGGCGGAGTTTTACCATTGATACTGTTGAACTACTCGGTAGTAAAAGTATAGTAGTACGTGTAGTTGCATAGTAGCACACGGTATTGATTATTAATGCTTATGTGAGAAGTCACTCAGTTTGATTCAATTATTGTCAGTTAATAATATGAATTATTTAGCGATAATGAAGTTTTGTTTTATTCGTATTATTAACGTAATAAAACAGAAACATCTTTTTATATAAAACAGAATACTTTATTAAAGTTATTCTATAAATAGAATATATTATATTTTATTTAAAAGATTTTTCTTTAAATATGGACCGTAAGATTAAAGTAATCAATATGGACCGTTCATGGATTAGTTACTATGCATTCCATTTTTCTATAAATAGCAGCTCATTCCTTCATTATTTCTTACGAATTCACTGAACTCTAGAAAGAGAAACTATAAAGAGAGAAGAAAAGTATTCTGCTACTTAACTACTTCCTTATTTCAGTTCTTCTTTAAAACGGTAAGGGGTGCTATTCTTTCTTATTCATGAAGAGAACTGTTGTTATTCCATTTCTTATTATTCTGTTGGAATAACCTGTATACGCGGTCTACCCTATACTTGGTGACATTCTTCTATTATTCTGTATGTGCGTTTACGCCGGACCTGGTTCCATTATTTATTATTCTGTCGGAATATCATGTCTGTGCGTGTATGCCGGACCTGGTTCCATTATTTATTATTCTGTCGGAATATCATGTCTGTGCGTTTACGCCGGACCTGGTTCAATTATTTATTATTCTGTTAGAATAACTGTCTGTGCGGTCTATCGCATGCCGGGTGATTTCTTTTGTTATTCTATTCTTTATTATACTCAGTTTGTTAAGTTTTGACTTCTATACTCCATGAAATTAGTGGAATATCCTTGATAATTGTGGTTCATCCAGTATCTTTTCATGAAAATATTCTTCTAAGCATTCTTGAATTTTTCTCCACAAAGCAGTATCATGTTGACAATTTGGACGTTGTTAATTCTTGGATAAATTAATTCTTGAACTTGTTTTATTGAATTCTTATATCATTGTCATCATCCTCATGTTTATAAAATGTTAAAAGTCATCTATGGCATGTAATGCATAGATGGACTTGGTATGATTATAACCAGGGATTATTCGGTGTAATCATGACCGTAATGTTACAAATGATGTGGTAAAAGCCCTCATTGGCCCGTAGTGCGTTGATGGACAGTTGTTGGCATGATCATGACCATTAATGAATACACGAATATCCTTGGCCGTAGTGCATGGGTGATTCGATGATGTGGATTATTTTATTAAGCCGAGTCTCAGCGATCACAGTGTTGGAAAATCTTTTAAATCATAAAAGATAGTAGAGTTTATTTTCTACTTGACTCTCTTAATGGATTGCTTGTTCCGCTACAGTTAAACTTGATGTCTATTATATTTTATCAGTTTAACATTGTTGAAGGCTAATGATAATTTATTCTGCATTATCTTAGTCGTAATATTTCTTACTGGGCTAGTTGAGCTCACCCTTTCTTTCACTGTTCTCTTCAGGAAATGAGAACGTAGCTGGGGCAAGTTGGGGAACGGAGTGATGGTCCGAATGATAGTATTAGTTAGTAGTCCTCACTATTCTATGTAATGGTGTGTTAATAAATGTAATGAGGACTCCTTTTGAGTATGAATACTCTCTAGAAGATAATATTTGTGTTCAAACTCACAGTTTATATTTTGTCGTATTGTACACGACAGTTGTATTATTAAGTTGTATTTGTATTCTGTACTATGTATCTGACGACCAAGATGGGTGATGTATACCTAATTTTGGGGGCGTCACACCGGTTCTACCCATTCTTTTATTTCTCCTACTTGCGCTCATCGATTAAATTTGACTACGGAGAAATTAGACTTTGACTTATCTGTTGAAACTCCATTGGGAGAAACCTTCATTACATCCACGGTTTATAAGTCCTGTTTATTCTCTACTTGACTCTTTTAATGGATTGCTTGTTCCGCTGCAGTTAAACTTGATGTTCGTTATATTTTATCAGTTTAACACTGTTGAAGGCTAATGATAGTTTATTCTGCATTATCTTAGTCATAATATTTCTTACTGGGCTAGTTGAGCTCACCCTTTCTTTCACTGTTCTCTTCAGGAAATGAGAATATAGCTGGGACGAGTTGGGGAACGGAGTGATGGACCAGATGATAGTATTAGTAGTCCTCATTATTCTATTAAATAGTGTGACAATAATTATAATGAGGACTCCTTTTGAGTTTGTATAGTCTCTAGTAGACAATAATTGTATTCAAACTCACAGTTACGTTTTGTCGTATTGTACCCGACAGTTGTATTAGTAAGTTGTATTTGTATTCTGTACCATGTATCTGACGACCCAAGATGGGTGATGTATACCTAATTTTGGGGGCGTCACAGATGTATACCTATTTTAGGGGCGTCACAGTTGGTATCAAAGCTTAGGGATATGATCCCTGACTGAGATGTGAGACTAGAACTAGGAGGGGAGAGTTTGGTAATTCCTTCGCTAGTATGACCTACCTAAGCTTATTTGTTATTTTATTGGCCGGTCAGAGTATAGGGATAATATGTGGCATGTCAATTAACCCTTATTTTGTGGCAGTGTTTGAAAATGGCATCTAAAAATGTCGCGATAAGCAATGAAGCACATGAGACCGTTGAGTCACCAACGATCAATACCCAGGATAATGTGCATCAGGAAGGCAATAATCCTCAAGTAAATAATAACACCGAGCAGATGATGAACGATGGATGTTCAGAGGCTTTATGCAATTCATGCATCATCAGGTAAGAGAGACTCCTGTTCAAAATATAAGTGGAAACACTGGCAACTCTCGGATGGTCACCGATAAGCAGTTTAAGGAGCTGGGACCACCGGAGTGTTTGGTAGAGCCAAAACCACTTAAGACGGAGACGTGGATAAAGCAGATCACCAAGATATTTGATGTCATGGGATGCTCTGAAGAGCAAACGGTTCCCTTTTCCACCTTCATGTTGCGAGGAGAGGCAGATTATTGGTGGGAATCTGTAAAGCGTACTCAGCCTACTGCATTGAAGATATCTTGGGAGAAGTTCCAAGAACTGTTCAACGACAAGTACTTTTCTGAAAGTATTCATCACATGAAGGAGGTAGAGTTCATCAAGCTGGAGCAGAACAATATGATCGTGTTGCAGTACGAAGCTAAGTTTGCGGGTTGTCCCGGTTTGCATCCCACTTGGTTGATAATGAGGAGAGAATGACACGGATGTTTCTAAGAGGTTTGAAACCCGAGATACGTCAACACCTAATTTCTCACGAACTGTGTTTGTATTCAGATGTTGTAAATAGGGCTCAGTTATTGGAGCGCGATAACGAGTTAACCCAACCTAGAGAGAGGAGCCGACAAATCGATAATACTAGTGGTAGCAGTCATCAAAGCGGTGACAACAAACATGGAGGTAATCAACATGCCAGAAATTGTAACCACTTCGGTGGTAATCATGGCCAAGACATTAGGAGTGAAAATTTCAAGAAGAGGAGATTCAACAATGATGGAAAGACGTCAGCACCAGTACCCGTTAATAAATAAGAACGACCACTGATCGTATGCTTTAAATGCGAAAGGGAGGGACACATCAGTCCAAACTGCACGATGCAGTCCAAAGCGTGTTACAATTATGAAAAAGAAGGTCACCTAGCCCAATTTTGTCGTACAGTTAAAGTCAAGTCCAGCTGGGACGGAGACGCCAAAGGTCGTCCCAAAGAAGTCAAAGCCAGTAATTCAAGGGAGAGCATTTGTCGTAACCTCCCATAAAGCGAAGAACCCGAACGAGGTTATCACGAGTAAGTTAATCATAAACTCTATCGAACTTTATACCTTATTTGATATATGTTCTACCCATTCTTTTATTTCTCCTACTTGCGCTCAGCGATTAAATTTAACTCCGAAGAAATTAGACTTTGACTTATCTGTTGAAACTCCGTTAGGAGAAACCTTCATTACATCCATTGTTTTTAAGTCTTGTTTGATTCAAATCGACAACCGCACGTTACCTGTCAATCTTATCTCTTTGAAAATACTTGCATTCGATGTGATTTTAGGAATTGATTGGTTAACTACTCATCATGCTAAAATTGATTATTTTCATAAGGTTGTTAGCTTTCATATTCCTAATCAACCTATTATGCGAATTCAAACAACCAAACCACTAAAGTCAATCATTGTCATATTAAGCCATAAAAACTATTCGTTTATTGAAAAACGGATGTCAAGCTTTTTTAGCCCATGCCACGGATTTAAATAAAAATACGTCAGATTTGAATGATATTTCTATTGTTAATAAATTTCCTGACGTATTCCCTGAAGAACTTCCTAGCCTGCCCCAGAGCATGAAATTAAATTTTGTATTGACCTTGAACCCGGTACAAAACCCATTTTCAAAGCCCCAAATCGAATGGCTCCTATTGAACTTCAGGAATTGTTAGACATCGGTTTCATTTGACCTAGTACATCTCCTTGGGGTGCTCCTATTGTATTCGTGAAGAAGAAAGATGAAAGTATGCGACTTTGTATTGACTATCGGGAGTTGAATCATGTCACAATAAAAAATAGGTACCTGTTACCACGCATTGATGACCTGTTTGACCAGTTGCAAGGAGCTAAATTCTTTTTAAAGATCGATCTTCATTCCAGATATCATCAGTTAAAGATTAAAACTGATGACATTCCAAAGACTGCTTTTAAAACTTGGTACGGGCATTACGAATTCCTAGTCATGTCTTTTGGATTGACTAATGCTCCTGTTGCCTTCATGGATATGATGAACCGAATATTCAAGGAATATTCAGATCATTTTATAGTTTTCTTTAATGATGACATCCTCATATACTCCAAAATCCGTGAAGATCATGAGCAAGACTTGAGGCTGATATTCCAAAAGCTTCGTGAAAACAAGCTTTATGCCAAGTTGAAGAAATGCGAGTTCTGTCTTAAGGAAGTAGCATTCCTTGGGCCATGAATCAAAATACGGAAATTACGGAATATCTGTTGACCCGGTAAAGATTGAAGCAATACAAAGCTGGGAGCAACCAAAGTCAGTGACCGAAGTACGTAGCTTTCTCAGCGTAACTGGTTATTATCAGAGATTCGTGGAAGGATTTTCTCGAATCACTACTCCATTAACTCAGCTGACTCGAAATGATACAAATTCGGTTCGAGCGAGAAATGTGAGAAGAGTTTTCAAGAACTCAAGAGGAGAATTATTTCAACACCCTGTTCTGACAATACCATCTGGCTCGGAGGGATTTGTCATCTACAGTGATGCTTCGGGCAAAGGGTTAGGATGTGTTCTCATACAATATGGGAAAGTCATAACCTATGCCTCATGACAACTCAAAGAATATGAGAGAAATTATCCTACTCATGATCTAGAGTTGGCAGCTGTCGTTTTCGTGCTTAAAATCTGGAAGCATTACCTGTATGGAGAGAAAGTGGAGATCTATACAGATCATAAAAGCCTCAAATATTTCTTCACCCAAAAGGAGCTCAACATGCGGCAACGACGTTGGCTTGAGCTGCTAAAAGATTATGATCATACCATTCAATACCATCCTAAAAAAACAAACGTGACAGCTGACGCATTGAGTAGAAGATCAGATGCGGGTACGAGTGTAATATTGTCAACGCAAAGGCCATTTTGTATGATTTACAAAGGATGAAGATAGAGTTAAAGACTCCAAGGACCCACATGATGATGGTAAATATACAAATAAAACTGACTTTAATCGATAAGGTTAAAGCTGCTCAAACCACAAACTTGGAGCTGATGCGTATAAGGAAGAAAGTACAAGAAGGTGTTATCCCAGAAGCAAGAATCGATGAAGAATGAATACTTCGAGTCAACTCTAGACTTTGTGTTCGTAACGACTCTAACTTGAAGTATAAAATTATGATGGAAGCGCACAACACACCGTTTGCAATCCATCTTGGAAGTACCAAAATTTATCTTGATCTTCGACATACATTTTGGTGGAGCAATATAAAGAGAGAGATCGTGGAGTTTATCTTAAGGTGTTTAACTTGTCAACGTCTCAAGGTAGACCATCAAGTGCCAAAAGGTCCATTGCAACCACTTGAAATTTCAGAATGGAAGTGGGAGCACATTACCATGGATTTCGTTACTGGTCTTCTCAAGGTTTCTCAAGGCATAAATGCGATTTGGGTCATTGTTGATAGATTGACCAAGTCTGCTCATTTCTTACCTATACGAAAAACTTTTACACTTAAACGTCTTGCTCGTATATACATAAATGAGATTATAAGACTGCATGGTATGCCAGTATCCATAGTTTCTGATCGAGACCCAAGATTTACTTCACGATTTTGGTTAGTTTGTAAAAAGCTATGGGCACGAATTTACGATTCAGTTCGGTATATCATCCTTAAACGGATGGACAGTCGGAGAGGACTATTCAAACTCTTGAAGATCTATTAAGACTCTGTGTCCTTAACTTCAAGGGAAGTTGGGACAAGTTCTTGCATTAGTGAAATTCTCTTACAACAACAGTTATCAAATAAGTATTGGCATGGCTCCATTTGAGGTGTTGTATGGACGCAGGTGTCGTTCTCCAGTATGCTGGGATGAGGTGGGTGAAGTAACATTGTTGGGACCGGAGTTGGTACGTATGACTACGAAAAGATTCAAACGATCCAACAACGTATAAAAACCTCGCAAGATCGACAAAAGAGTTATGCTGATCTTCATCGAAAGGACATGGAATTCAATATTAGAGAACATGTGTTATTACGTGTTGCTCCATGGAAAGGAGTTATGAGATTTGAAAAGAGAGGAAAGCTCAATCCTCGATTCATTGGCCCATTTTTAATCCTCGAACGAGTAAGAACTGTGGCTTATAGACTCGCCTTACCGCCAAGTATGTCTCGTGTTCATAACATTTTTCACATATCTATGTTACGTAAATATGTGAAAGAGCCAAACCACATTATTGAATTAGAACCGGACGAGATAGCGGAAGATTTATCGTATGAAGAGGTATATATTAAATATTGGATAAGAAGGATCATATTCTACGCTCCAATGTTATATCTCAGTCAAAGTTTTGTGGAGAAACCACGATGTTGAGGAAATGACTTGGGAGTTAGAATCTGAAATGAAGTCAATGTATCCTCACCTCTTCGACATACCAGGTACGTACCCTAATTTTAAGGGCGAAATTTCATAAGAAGGGGAGATTGTAAAACCCCAACTTTTATGAATAAATATTGTTTTTCTCGAAATATATTTTTGAAAATTATGGTGTGGATTTGATATAATATTATAGTTGTGGGCAATATTTAAAAATTTTACAAATTGAGCAAGTGGTTATAAAATATTCGATTGGTCGGGGAATATTCGTTTTAACAGGTAATATTCGTACGACGGCACAATCATTGGCGGATCCCACAACGGAAGTATTGTCGGAGTTAGAAAACGACAGAAATATCTTTTTATAAAAATAACGGCGAAAGCTTTACCGTTAAACTGTTGAACTACCCGGTAGTAAAAGTACAGTAATACGCGTTGTTGCATAGTAACACACGGTATTGATTATTGATGTTTACGTGAGAAGTCACTCAGTTATACTCAATTATTGCTACAGTAATTGCTGCATAATATCTCTCATATTATTGATTCAATATTATCATAGTATCATCTGCATAATATTTTATATTATTAAATCAATAATTGAGACGACAAATTATTCATATTATTATTTGCAATATTGACGATGTCTAGAAAGTTCTGTCGAGGAGAGGTTTGGTCATCTAATTGCGCGTCAATAGGAGAAAATTTTTATCAGAAAGTCTCATCTTCCTGGGAATGATCTGGTTGTTAAATATTGTGAGTTATAATATTAATGATGAATAAGTACATGTTGATTAAAGATGAAATTGATATTTTCACTGTGTTGGGATTATTAGTGTTAGTAGAAATCGACATTTCTTTCGATAATAATTGATTTTTGGAGGTTATATTGACCAATCGGGAAATTAATAGGATAATTGAGCAATTAATTGCTATTAGTTCACATGCAACTTACTGTTGGTTCACATGTATGGAACTATTAATTCACATTAATGTACTATTGATTCATATGCATGTACTATTAAGGAAGGTTGTGCAAGTTTGATAATACTTGTAGGACTAAATTAAAAATAGAGAAAAAATGAAGGTATTATACTGTAATATTCGAGCCCCAAAACGTGCAATTATTGAAACTATATTTCTCTATAAATAGAAGCTCATTCTTCTTTCATTCTCACCAATTCACTAAGACTCACAAGAGCAATTATAAAGAGAGAAGCTATAAAAAGAAAGAAGAAGAGTATTCTGCTACTTTACTATTCTAGTATCCAGTCTTCTTTTAAGGTAATGGATATTATTTTTGTTCAGTATTCGTAAGAAATAATATTTTCCTCCATACTCTGTAGTATGTGAGTAATATTATTTTGTTTTGTATTCCTAATTCTACACTCATCTGTTAAAGTATTGCTTCTATACTACGTGAAATTAGTAGAATATTCTTGATATTTGCGCTTTATCCAGTATCTTTTTATGAAAATATTATTCTGAGCATTCTTGATAATTATTGATCTTTTCATGTCAGAATACTATTCACAGGATACTATTCACAAAATACTATTCATAGGGTACTATTCACAAAGTACTATTTACGGGATACTATTCACTCAAGTACTATTCACCCGGGGAACTATTCATAATAAAAATTGATTTCTTTACTGTCCAAATTATTTTTGATACAATATTATTCTTGAATTTTACTCTACAAAGCAGTATCATGTTGACAATTTGGACATTATTGAATTATGGATAAATTGATTTATAAATGTTTAAAATTTATCGTTTGCTTTCATTTAATTGAATTCTTATATCATTGTCATCATCCTCATGCTTATATTGTGATGAAAGTCATCTTTGGCTTATGTGCATAGATGGACTGTTGATTGGTATGATTATGACCAGGGATCATTCGGTATAATCATGACCCGTAATGTTATAAACGATGTGGTAAAAGTCATCATTGGCCCGTAGTGCATTGATGGACTATTCAAACTCTTGAAGATCTATTAAGACTCTGTGTCCTTGACTTCAAGGGAAGTTGGGACAAGTTCTTACCATTGGTGGAGTTTTCCTACAACAACAGTTATCAAACAAGTATTGGAATGGCTCCATTCGAGGCGTTGTATGGAAGAAAGTGTTGTTCTCCAGTATGCTGGAATGAGGTGGGTAAAGCAACGTTGTTGGGACCGGAGTTGGTACGTATGACTACGAAAAAGATTCAAACGATCCAACAACGTATAAAAACCTCACAAGATCGACAAAAGAGTTATGTTGATCTTCATCGAAAGGACGTGGAATTCAATATTGGAGAATATGTGTTGTTACGTGTTGCTCCATGGAAACGAGTTACGAGATTTGGAAAGAGAGGAAAGCTCAATCCGCGATTCATTGGCCCATTTTTAATCCTCGAACGAGTAGGAACTGTGGCCTATAGACTCGCCTTACCGCCAAGTATGTCTCATGTTCATAACATTTTTCACATATCTATGTTACGTAAATATGTAAAAGACCCGAACCACATTATTGAGTTAGAACCCGACGAAATAGTGGAAGATTTAACGTATGAGGAGGTTCCTGTTAAAATCTTGAATAAGAAGGAGCATATTTTACGCTCCAAGGTTATACCTCAAGTCAAAGTTTTGTGAAAAAACCACGATGTTGAGGAAATGACCTGGGAGTTAGAATCCGAAATGAATCAAGGTATCCTTACATCTTCGACATACCTGGTACGTACCCTAATTTCAAGGGTGAAATTTCATAAGAAGGGGAGGGTGTAAGACCCCAACTTTTATGAATAAAGATGAATTTTTTATAAATATCATTTTTGAATATTATGGAGTGAATTTGATATAATGTTATAGTTGTGAGAAATATTTATAAATTTTGCAAAGTATGCAAGTTGTTATATAATATTCGATTGGCCGGGAATATTCGTTTTAAACAGGGAATATTCGTACGACGGCACAATCATTGGTGGACCCCAAAACGGAATTATTGTCGAATTGAGAAAACGACAAAAAATATTTTTTTATAAAATAACGGCGAAAGTTTTACCGTTAACTGTTAGAATACCTTGTGGTTAAAATACAGTAATTCGTGTTGTTGCACAGTAGCACACGGTATTGCACAGTAATTTTGAATTATTGATTCTTACGTAAGAAGGCACTACTCAATAATTGTTACAGTAATTATTGTTCAATATTTTATTTTATTGATTCAATAATTGCTACGTTGATATTTTATATTATTATTGTTTCAATAATTGTCACTGCACAGTAGTTCTCATTATCAAATTAATAATTCATATTAATTGAATAATATTATTAGATAGCATTATTGGCAATGTCTAGAAAGTTCTGTCAAGGAGAGGTTTGGTCACCTAATTACGCGCTAGTAAGGAGAAATCCTTATCGAAAAGCCCCCTCTTTCCTGGAAACGGCCTGGTTGTCATTATTGTGATTCTATAATATTATTTGTGAATAATTAATTATTGATTTATATGATAAGGAAATATTTATTTTATGTGGACATAAATGATGGATAGGGAAATATTTATTTTATTTGGTTATAAATGAAGGAATTAATGTTGAGGTGTTTTATCAGTATTTTGTCAGATTGGAAGTATTAAAAAAATCAAATCGGTGTTCTTAAAGCTCTATTGTGTGAGTTATAATTTTAATCCGACCGTTGGATCGTTGTGATTTTTGGATATGTTATGTATATATAAGTTGAGTATATGTCTACAAATTTTGAACCGTTAAAAACAAACGTAAGATTTGTTATGAATTTTATGAGGTGTTGAAAATCATCCGTTTGTGGATTTCGAATATTTTCTGTTTAAAATTTGGAAAAAACTAAAACTTATAAAGTTGTAGAGAATAAATTTACTATGGAATAGACATGAGATTCAAATTTTTCTGATAAAAGGGCTATTTATTATGAATTTCTGAAGTTCAGAAAAAAAAATGATTTTTATTAAAATTGGGTGGGACCCACTTTTATTTTTTTGAACATGTGGACTGCTATTTTTTCAGAATTGGCAGCTTAGATGGCTGGTCTTGGATGGTTGGTGCGTAGAAGAAAAGAAATGATATATTATTATTTTATTATTTTAGTTTCCTTTGGCGTTCTAGTATTTTTTTATAAATAGGCGCTTAGGTTAGAATTGAAAATCACACCAGAAACAAGTTTTCTTTCTCTCTATATTATCGAGCGTATTTTTGTGAGTATTTAGATACTTTGAGAGTTGTTATTCAGTGCAAGTTTCTTTCGACTTTACATCCGATATTCCGATCAAAAATACTGTTATTTTGAGGTAAGGGATGTTATTTTGTTCAATATTCGCTTGAAAAAATATTTTCTTCCATACTCTGTAGTAGGTAAGTAATATTATTTCGTTTCAGATTTCGAATTCTATATTTGTTTTGTTAAAATTTTGGCTTCTATACTCCATGAAATTAGTAGAATATCCTTGATATTTGCGCTTCATCCAGTATCTTTTCATAGAAATATTATTCTGAGCATTCTTGATAAATTTTAACTTTTTCATGTCAGAGTACTATTAACGGGGTTACTATTCTCGAAGTACTATTCATGGGATACTATTCACTCGAGTACTATTCACCCGGGTACTATTCATGATAAAAATTGATTCGTTTTCGGTCCAAATTATTTTTGGTATAATATTATTCTTGAATTTTACTCCAAAAAGCACTATCATATTGACAATTTGGACGTTATTGATTTCTAGATAAATTAAATTATAAATCTTTAAAATTTATCCTTGAAGTTGTTTTATTGAATTTTTTTATCATTGTCATCATCCTCATATTTATAATCTGTGGAAAGTCATTTGTGGCATGTAATACATAGATGGACTTGGTATGATTATGACCAGGGATTATTCGGTATAATCATGGCCGTAATGTTACAAATGATGTGGTAAAAGTCCTCATTGACCCGTAGTGCAATGGTGGACAGTTGTTGGCATGATCATGACCATTGATGAATATACGAATATCTTTGACCCGTAGTGCATGGATAATTTATGGTCGTGATACTATGAATATCCTTGGTCGTAGTGCAGGGATGATGTGGATTATTTATTAGGTTGAGTCTCAGCGATAAAAGTGATGAAAAACCTTTTAAATCATAGAAGATAATAGATTTTATTCTCTACTTGACTCTTCTAATGGATTGCTTGTTCCGCTGCGGTTAAACTTGATGTTTGTTATATTTTATTAGTTTAACACTGTTGAATGCTAACGATAAATTATTCTGCATTATCTTAGTCATAATATTTCTTACTGGGCTAGTTGAGCTCACCCTTTTGCTTTCATTGTCCTCTTCAGGAAATGAGAACGTAGCCGGGACTAGTCGGGGAACGGAGTGACGGTCCAGATGATAGCATTAGTAGTCCTCACTATTCTATGAAATAGTGTGATAATAATTATATTGAGGACTCCATTTGAGTTGAATACTGTCTAGAGGACAATATTCGTTTTAAAACTCTCAGTTTATTTTGTCGTATTTTACACGACAGTTGTATTATTAAGTTGTATTTGAATTTTGTACCATGTATTTGGCGACTCAAGATGGGTGATGTATACCTATTTTGGGGGCGTCACAGTTGGTATCAAAGCTTAGGATATGATCCCGACTGAGATGTGAGACAAGGACTAAGAGGGGAGAGACGGGGAATTCCTTCACTAGTATGACCTATCTAAGTTTATTTGGTATTTAATTGGTCGGTCAGAGTATAGGAATAATATGTTGAATGTCAATTAACCCTTGTTTTATGGCAGTATTTGAAAATGACATCCGAGAATATTGAGAATAGCAATGGAGCACAGGAGATCGTTGAGTCACCACAGATCAATATCTAGGATAATATGCAACAGAAAGACAATAATCCTCAGGTAAACAACAACAATCAAATGATGAACGATGGAATGTTCAGAGGCTTTATGCAATTCATGCAACATCAGGCGAGAGCGACTCCTGTCCAAAATGTAGGTAGAAATACTGAAAACTCTCGGACGGTCACCGCTAAACAATTCAAGGAGCTGGGACCACTGGAGTTTTTTGGAGAGCCAAACCACTTAAGGCGGAGACGTGGATAAAGCAGATCAACAAGATATTTGATATCTTGGGATGCTCCGAGGAGCAAAAGGTTCCCTTTGCCACCTTCATGTTGCGGGCAGAAGCAGATTACTGGTGGAAATCTGTAAAGCGTACTCAACCTGCCGCACTGAAGATGTCTTGGGAGAAGTTCCAAGAACTGTTCAATGACAAGTACTTTCCCGAAAGTATTCGTCACATGAAAGAGGTAGAGTTCATTAATTAGAGCAAAACAACATGACTGTGTCACAGTACGAAGCCAAGTTTGCTGAGTTATCCCGATTTGCGTCCCACTTAGTTAATAATGAGGAGAGAATGACACGGATATTTTTAAGAGGTTTGAAACCCAGATTCGTCAATACCTTGTCTCACACAACTTTGCTTGTATTCAGATGTTGTGAATAGGGCTCAGTTATTGGAACATGATAATGAGTCAACCCAACCAAGAGAGAGCAGCCGGTAAAATGATAATACCAGTGGTAGCAGTCATCGAAGCGGTGACAACAAACGTGGAGGGAATCAACATGCCAGAAATGATAACCACTTCGGTGGTAATCATGGCCAAGACAATAAGAGTGGACATTTCAAGAAGAGGAGATTCAACAGTGATGAAAGACGTCAGCACACCAGCACCCGTTGTTAAGGAAGGAGAACGACCACCTATCATATGCTTCAAATACGGAGGGGAGGGACACATCAGTCCAAACTGCGCGATACAATCCAAAGCATATTATAATTATGGAAGAGAATGTCACTTAGCCCGATTTTGTCGTGCACGAAGATAAGTCCAGATGGGATGGAGGCACCAAAGGTCGTCCCAAAAAAGTCAAAGCCGGTAGTTTCAAGGGAGAGCGTTTTCCGTGACCTCCCAAAAAGTAAGGAACCCGAACGAGGTCATCATGGGTAAGCTTATCATAAACTCTAGCGAAGTATAGATAACCTTATTTGATACCGGTTCTACCCATTCTTTTATTTCTCCTACTTGCGCTCAACGCTTAAATTTGACTCCGGAGAAATTAGACTTTGACTTATCTGTTGAAACTCTATTGGGAGAAACCTTTATTATATCCACTATTTGTAAGTCTTGTTTGGTCAAATCGGTACCCTCACATTACCTGTTGATCTTATTTCATTAAAAATACTTGCATTTGACGTAATTCTAGGGATTGATTGGTTAACTACTCATCATGAAAAAAATTGATTGTTTTCGCAAGGTTGTTAGCTTTCATATTCCTAACCAACCTATTATGCGAATTTAAGCAACCAAACCATTAAAATCATCACTATCATCTCAAGCCATAAAGCTATTCGTTTATTGAAAAACGTATGTCAAGCTTTCTTAGCTCATGTCACGGATTTAACAAAAATACGTCAGTTTTGAATGATATTTCTATTGTTAATAAATTTCCTGACGTATTCCCTGAAGAACTTCCTGGCCTACCCCCAGAAGGAGAAATTGAATTTTGTATCGACCTTGAACCTGGTACAAAACCCATTTCCAAAGCCCTATATCAAATGGCTCCTATTGAACTTCAGGAGTTAAAGACCCAATTGCAGGAATTATTAACATCGGTTTCATTAATCCTAGTACGTCTCCTAGAGTGCTCCTGTTCTATTCATGAAGAAGAAAGATGGGAGTATGCGACTTTGTATTGATTATCGGGAGTTGAATCATGTCACCATCAAGAATAGGCACCCATTACCATGTATTGATGGCCTGTTTGACCAGTTACAAGGCGCCAAATTCTTTTCAAAGACCGATCTTCGTTCCGAATGACATCCTCATATATTCCAAAAGCCGTGAAGATCATGAGCAACACTTGAGGCTGATACTCCAAAAGCTTCGTGAAAATAAGCTTTATGCCAAGTTAAAGAAATGTGTGTTCTGACTTGAGGAAGTAGCATTCATTGGGCACGTAGTATCAAGTCATGGAATATCTGTTAACCCGACAAAGATTAAAGCTATTCAAAGCTAGGAGCAACCTAAATCAGTGACCGAAGTACGTAGCTTTCTCGACTTAGCTGGTTATTATCGGAGATTCGTAGAAGGGTTTTCTCGAATCGCTACTCCATTAACTCAGCTGACTCGGAAAATACAAAATTCGATTGGAGCGTGAAATGTGAGAAGAGTTTTCAAGAACTCAAGAGGAGACTCATTTCAGCACCTGTTTTGACAATACCACCATCTGGCTCGGAGGGATTTGTCATCTACAATGATGCTTCGGGCAAAGGGTTAGGATGTGTTCTCATGCAACATGGAAAAGTCATAGCCTATGCCTCTCGGTAACTCAAAAGAATATGAGAGAAATTATCCTACTCATGATCTAGAGTTGTCAGCTGTTGTCTTCGCACTTAAAATTTGGAGGCATTACTTGTATGGGGAGAAAGTGGAGATAACGGATCATAAAAGCCTCAAATATTTCTTCACCCAAAAGGAACTCAACATGCGGCAACAACGTTGGCTTGAACTGTTGAAAGATTATGATCATACCATTCAATACCATCCTGGTAAAGCGAACGTAGTAGCTGACGCATTGAGTAAAAAATCAAATGCGGGTACGAGTGCGATATTGTCAAAGCAAAGGCCCATTTTATATGACTTACAAAGGATGGAGATAGAGTTAAAGACTCCAGGGACCCATGTGATGATAGCGAATATACGAGTAGAACCGACTTTAATCGATAAATTTAAAGCTGCTCAAGCTACAGACCTGGAGTGGATGCGTATGAGGAAGAAAGTGCAAGAAGGTGTTATACCGGAAGCAAGAATCGATGAAGAAGGAATACTTCGAGTCAACTCCAGACTTTGTGTTCCTAACGACCCTGAATTAAAGTATAAAAATCATGATGGAGGCGTACAACACACCATTTGTAATCCATCCTGGGAGTACCAAAATGTATCATGATCTTCGACATACATTTTGGTGGAGCAATATGAAAGAGAGATCGCAGAGTTTATCTCAAGGTGTCTAACTTGTCAACGAGTCAAGGCGAGCATAAAGTACCAAAGGTCATTGCAACCACTTGAAATTTTAGAATGAAGTGGGAGCACATTACCAATGGATTTCGTTACCGGTCTACCCAAGGTTTCTCAAGGCATAGATGCGATTTGGATCATTGTTGATAGATTGACCAAGTCGGCTCATTTCTTACCTATACGAGAAACTTATACACTTGAACGTCTTGCTCGTATGTACATAAATGAGATTGTAAGATTGCATGGTATGCCAGTATCCATAGTTTCTGATCGAGACCCAAGATTCACTTCAAGATATTGGGTTAGTTTGCAAAAAAGCTATGGGCACGAATTTACGATTTAGTTCGGCTTATCATCCTCAAACGACCAAGTCAGAGAGGACTATTCAAACTCTTGAAGATCTATTAAGACTCTGTGTCCTTAACTTCAAGGGAAGTTGGGACAATTCTTACCATTGGTGGAGTTTTCCTACAACAACAGTTATCAAGCAAGTATTGGCATGGCTCCATTCGAGGCGTTATATTAAGAAAGTGTCTTCTCACAGTATGTTAGGATGAGGTGGGTGAAGCAACGTTGATGGGACCGGAGTTGGTACGTATGACTACGAAAAAGATTCAAACGATCCACAACTCTAAAAAATCTCGCAAGATCGACAAAAGAGTTATGTTGAACTTCATCGAAAGGACGTGGAATTCAATATTGGATAATATGTGTTGTTACGTGTTGCTCCATGGAAAGAGTTACGAGATTTGAAAAGAGAGAAAAGCTCAATCCTCGATTCATTAGCCCATTTTTAATCCTCGACGAGTAGGAACTGTGGTTTATAGACTCGCCTTACCGTCAAGTATGTCTCGTGTTCATAACGTTTTTCACATATCTATGTTAGAACCAGACGAAATAGTGGAAGATTTAACGTATGAAGAGGTCTCTGTTAAAATCTTGGATAAAAGGAGCATATTTTACGCTCCAAGGCTATACCCTCAAGTCAAAGTTTTGTGGAGAAACCACGATGTTGAGGAAATGACCTGGGAGTTAGAATCTGAAATGAAATCAAAGTATCCTTACCTCTTCGACATATACAGGTACGTACCCTAATTTCGAGGGCGAAATTTTCATAAGAAGGGAGGTTGTTAGACCCCAACTTTTATGAAAAAGATGAATTTTCTATAAATATCATTTTTAAATATTATGAGTGAATTTTGATATAATGTTATAGTTGTGGGTAATATTTATAAATTTTACAAAGTAACGCAAGTTGTTATATATAATTATTCGATTGGTCGGGGAATAATTCGTTTTAACAGAAAAATATCATACGACGGCACAATCATTGGTGTACCCCACAAACGTAATTATTGTCGGATTAAGAAAACGACAAAAAAAATATTTTATATAAATAACGGCGAAAAAATTTTACCGTTAACTGTTAGAATACCTGGTGGTTAAAGTACAGTAATACCGTTGTTGCACAGTAGCACACGGTATTGCACAGTATTTTTGAATTATTAAATCTTACGTAAAAAGGCACTACTCAATAATTGTTACAGTAATTACTGTTCAATATTTTATTTTATTGATTCAAAAATTACTGCGTTTGATATTTTATATTGTTGTTTCAATAATTGTCACTGGCACAGTATTTTCCATTATCAAATCAATAATTCATATTAATTGAATAATATTATAAGATAGCATTATTGGCAATGTCTAGAAAGTTCTGTCAAGGAGAGGTTTGGTCATCTAATTGCGCGTCAGTAAGGAGAAATCCTTATCGAAAAGCCCCCTCTTTCCTGAAAAAAACGGCCTGGTTGTCATTATATTCTGTAATATTATTTTTGAATAATTAATTATTGAATTTATATGATAAGGAAATATATATTTTATGTGGACATAAATGATGGATAAAAAAATATTATTTTATTGGTTATAAAATGAAGGAATAAATGTTGAGGTGTTTTATCAGTGTTCTTAAAGTTCTATTCTGTGAGTTATAATTTTAATCCGACCGTTGGATCGTTGTGATTTTTGGATATGTTATGCATATATAAGTTGAGTATATGTCCACAAATTTTGAACCGTTAAAAACAAACGAATGTTTTGTTATAAATTTTATGAGGTGTTGAAAATCATCCGTTTTGTGGATTTCGAATATTTTTTTTGTTTGGAATTTGAAAAACTTAAACTTACAAAGTTGTAGAGAATTAAATTTCTATGGAAAAGACATGAGATTCGAATTTTTCTGATAAAAGTGCTATTTATTATGAATTTCTGAAGTTCAGAAAATAAAATAATTTTTATTAAAATTAGGGAATGGGACCCACCTTTATTTTTTTGAACATGTGGGCTGCTATTTTTTTAGAATTGGCAAGCTTAGATGGCTGGTCTTGGATGCTTGGTGCGTAGAAGAAAAGAAATAATATATTATTATTTTAATTATTTTAGTCTCCTTTGGCGTTCTAGTATTTTCCTATAAATAGGCGCCGCTTAGGTTAAAATTTAAAATCCACACCAGAAACAAGTTTTCTTTCTCTTTATTTTATCGAGCGTATTTTTGTGAGTATTTAGATACTTAAGAGTTGTTATTCAGTGCAAGTTTCCTTCGGCTTTACATCTGATATTTCGATCAGAAATACTGTTATTTTGAGGTAAGGGATGTTATTTTGTTCAATATTCGCTTGAAAATATTTTCTTCCATACTCTGTAGTATGTAAGTAATATTATTTCGTTTCAGATTTCGAATTCTATATTTGTTTTGTTAAAATTTTGGCTTCTATACTCTA